>JAPMOR010042708.1:31443-57956 GCA_026543865.1 Argiope aurantia
TGTCTAAAATTAAGGTCACAAAAATGTTTTTCAAAGTAATTCTAAATGGCTACCAGTAAAATTTAAACAAATTATATTTTATATATTGTGAAGGACCGGTAACACGATATTAATCTATGTTCCGGGAGAAAATGTTGTTTAGCATAAGTATTTGAGGAACTACTGAAATTAGATCGTTTATGCATCTGGGAGTTTTGCTTGCAATTTTGTGCATATTGCATTAAAACCAAAAAATTAACCTGTTTCCAGTGAGAATGAGTTATCATAATCGTTTAGACGATTCCTTGAGTTGGAGAGCTGTTGGCAGGCTTGAAGCTCGGCAATCTCAACAAGAGATGGCTCGATGGTTACAAGAGACACCGAAAGTGATATCCAGGTTGTGGAATCAAGTGCTAAGCAAGAATAGGGGCATGTTCTTTTCAGTGATGAGCCGATATTTATCACACAGAGTGACACTTGTAGAATTTCATCTTTAGAGAGCGAGGAGCTCGCTATCATTCCTCCTACGTAAAAGATGTCGACAGATTTGGCGGGAGAGGAATTCTTGTCAGGGGTGGCATAATGTTGGGCAGTCTTACACCACATCACGTCTTCGATGCGGTATTGTAAATGCACATCGCTATAGGAATGACATCTTTGAAACCTATGTGAGATTGTTCAGGGGTGCTTTTGGTCTAGACTTCATGTTTATGGACGATAACGCGAGTCCACACAAAGCCCAGATCGTTGATGATTTTCTTGAGGAAGAGGATATTCGACGTAAGGACTGGCAGTCGAGGTCTCCGCATATGAATCCTATTGAACATGTTTGGGATGGTCTCGGAAGAGCCATTGCACAGCATAACCCCCCTCCTAATGCCCTCCAAGAGTTGAAAGCCTCACTTTTGGAAGATTGGACTTTGTTGCCCCTTGCATTTATTGACACCCTCATAAACAGTATGAAAGCTCGGATTGAAGCCTGTTTAGCAGTGCATGGTGGTCACACTCCATATTAGACAAGCTTTTCCCGAGATAAATTCTTTATTTCTGATTCATAATGTAACACTTTTTGATATACTTAAATTATTATTTTTTATTATTATTTAGATTTTTAAAAAATATTATTATTAATTAATTTTTTTAAATATGCTAATCATGCATTTCATTTGTTATTAAAATTTTTTGATACGGAGCAAAAATTAATCAGTAAAAAGTGCATCATTACATAATATATTTAGATCAGAAAAATAAAATGTATTCCATTTTAATTGAAACAAGACAACATGAAAATGACAAAGTGCTTCCACTAGTTATATTTTATAGTTTTTGCCTTTAATTCTCCTTGTCTGATAGATTCTCAAATAGAGATAATCCATAAAGTCTCTTTCAGCATATTCTCTTGCATGAAAGTAGCAAACAGACAAAAAAAATTAATCCTTTTACTCCATTAATCTTCCGTTCCCTATCAAAGCATGTTCTATCTCATCGGTCAATACGAAGTAATGGAACGTGGATCTTGACTAAAGATCAATTAGTTGACTTAAAAAGAAACTGATTGCCATCTTAGTGACTGCAAAGAAAAGAAAGAAGTACAGGAAAATTCTAGGTTCAAAAAAATTCGCTAAAGATATTTTTTCTTTTCTTTTTTTTTTCTTTCCATATCTTCTGTTCAGGCAAAAAAAATTACACAAACTCCCGAAAATGATCGAATATCTTGAAAACCTTTTTAGTTTTTTTTCCCTTTAAAAATCTATCCTTAGATAATAAAAAAATTATCCCCATTTGATTTTTTTGAAAAGTAACATATCTTTCAAATATGACTTACGGCAGTGTTAATCGTATGTTTTCACTCTTAAAAGCTTTTAAAAAATTTAAAGTGTTTTTTTTTGTATAGGCTCGACGCTTTCCTTTTAGAAAAAGAAAAAAGAGCAGACATTTATCTGCAATTCAATCTTTCTTCCCTCTCTTTCTCTCTTAAATTATAAAAAAAATCTAAAGATTTCATTTTAAAAGAATCTTTAAGACTTAGATTGATTCATTTTTAACAAAAGAGGGAAAAAAAAGTATTGCTACGAGAATATAATTTTGAAAATCAAACGGGGAAAAAAAAACTACTTTTAGGTGGAATTTTCTAAAATATAAACTTTTTTTGTGCTTAGTTTGTTTTAAATATATCCTCATTTGATGATTAAGCACATGTTTTGGTTTTTGAGTGTATTAAAAGAAACTCCTTATGTTTCTATTTATGACAAAGATTCCAGTTTAGCTATAGTGGGGAAAGTGGAATGGCTTTCACCTTTTTTGTGAAATTCTTGAGGTTCATTGCCCTTTCAGCCCAGTACACCCATCCATCCCGATGAGGCAGCCGAGCAGGACTTTGCACAGGAATAATCAGTACTAGAGGGAATGTTAGAAAATAATAGTTAAATAGAAATGATAAGCGAATAAATGGATTTTATAGTGATTTACCCAAATAGAATATAAATATATTGTAAGAGAGTTAAATTACAGTTGTTACTAATACTAGATGAAAAAATAATCAGTACTAGAAGAAGGCTAGAGAAATAATGGTTAAATAGCAATTCTAACCGAATAAGTAGATTTTGTAGTGAGTTATCCAAATAAATTGCAAATCTATTGTTAGAGAGTTAAATTATTCTTGTTACTAATACTAGATGAAAAAATTCGAGTTATGATCCCGATAGTAGGGAAAGAAGCCTTTTTCTATTAGTCCAAAGACTGGTGCATCAGAGTTTGAAAGCTAACATAGCCCGTGGGGAAAGTGGAATGTCTTTCACGCCTTCTATGACTTTCTTGACGCATTTTGAGCATTCCGCCTAAAACACCCAGCCTTCCTGATGAAGCAGCACAGAAGGACATTTCACGGCAATAAATAGTGCTAAAGATAACGTTAGAGAAATAAGAGATTTTGTTGTGAACTAGACAAATAGGCTGAAAATGAAAATAAGTAATACTAGATGAAAAAATTCGAATTCTTATCCTGATAGAAGGAAAAGGAACATTTTCTATTATTCCAAAAGATTAGTGCATCAGATGGTGAAAGCTAACATAGCCCTTGGGGAAAGTGAAACGGCTTTCACGTCTTCGGTGACATTCTTGGCTTATTTTGTCCGTTCCGCCCAGTGTACCCTCCTTCTCGATGAGGCAGCAGAACAGTGGCACTGGAATTTTCAGTACTAGAGAGAAGGTTAGACAAACAAGGATTAAATAGGAATAATAGCTGAAATAAGTAGATTTTTGTTGTGAGATACCCAAATAAATTGTAAATTAAAATAAGTAAGCATGGCAATACTATACATATTTTAGCACGATAATAAAGCTTAAATTTCTCATTGACCTTAAAAATTGGCATTATGGAGATAACTGCCTAAAACGGCGAGAAATCCTGCGAGAATTCTAAATCCAACAACTCGTATTTCAATACATAGTATAATGCACAAAATTACTATATTAGACCATTTTAATATTTGGCCTTAATTGCATATGAATAAAATCAGTCTGCGAATTCATCAGGTTAGTTAAATACTCATACTATATAGCATAATTATACCAGATACTTTGTTGTTTGATAATCCTCCAATAATTAAACAAACAATGAGATTCATGCACTATGTTATACTCTCTTCAAATATATTTTCAGAAATTACCTCTTTGCTAATTATTACAACTTGCGTTAATAAGGACAGTATTTTCCTTTACTGCTATCTTTATCACAGTTAATTTATATATATATTCTATATCTTAGATGGATATTTAAATTTGTCAATATTTCCGCATTTGTTTCATTCAATGGTTCATAATAACATCACGAGATAATCATACGTAGAGCTTTTCAATATAATTAATACTAATAAAATTTTTATTTGATTCTTATTTACTTAAATATAATTTAAAAAATACATGATCGTTTAAAAAAATTAACAATTTACCGAAAAAAAAAAGATTTTTTTTTTGTTTTCTTATGTTTTTTGCTTGGCTCTGCTCATGATAACTCACAATCATTTTGAACTATTCGTATAAAATTTGTTGCATAGTCTTGACAGAAACCTTGTAGATTTCTATGAAATTTTGAACGAAATATATTCACTTAAAATTTGTCTGTCTTTCCGACTCAACTTGAACACTGTAATTAGAAAGAAATAAGAGCTTGATTGATAATATTCTATATACATAGATAGCATCTAAGCATTGATTCGAATCATATCTTAAATCAAATCCATCTCCTGAACATCTGTTTGGCTGCACCTTTGCATGTGTGTAAATGCGATAAATAAAAAACGCAATGATTTGCATAAATTAAATTTAGAGCATGATTTTAGTAATGTAAGTGTAAATATTGAACAAATTTTAATTTAAAATATAAAAGGTTTGACCGCTTGATAAAATTGCATTTATGAGTCAAATTTTGGCTTCTAACTGTTGAATAAAAGGCCTTCGAAAGAAATATATGGTTTTCTACATAAAATTGCAACGGACGAAACTCTCATGTGAGAGAATCTTAGAATAAAAACTTGTGCACACTTGTCGTTCACAATCTTGGTCTAGATTCACAATTTTAAGCTGTGGAGAGAAAAATTACACGTTTATTAGAGAGTACGTGAGAAAATTTCGGGAGGAGAACTCTTTCATTTTTTTTTCTTTTTCAATCCTTTGTATGTGAAAAATTGCTGACTTTCTTAAAAAGGAAATTTAAAATTTACATATATTCTATTTCTTAGATGGATATTTAAATTTGTCAGTATTAATGTACAGTAAATAATAATGTTTTTATTGAAGGTAATTTTAAATAAATACTTTCAATATTTTAAATAAATACTTAAAAAAATTCGATCGATCAAATATGCATTTACCATTGAATCGTCTCTAAATTTTTATAACGTAAAAATATCATTCCTTAATGATAATAATTTTTTTTCTTAAATTACAGATTTTAACTTCCTTTTGAATATAAAGGATTATATTTTAACAAAGTATAATTTTATACAACAAGTTAAATGCGTTTGATGTAATCATATTATAATCAACAAAAATGACTCTTATTAATCTCTTCCAGGTTTAAAACTGAGCTGTATTATCATGAAAACAAAGTATGATGATGATGATAAATAAACTGAAATTTTTAGTCAACTAATGAACAAATATTTTGTGAACTAGTTACAAAATAAATTTTAAAATACTTTTCTATTTTTTACAAAATATTCATATCTCACAAAATAAAAATTAATCCTAAAAAATTATGTATCGTATTTCGCCATTCTTTAAACTGCTCTAGTCTACTAACCATAGGATGGTATAGAAAATTTCATAGAGTTGATGATGTATTATGTTTAAAAATAAGTAACTCAAATTTATTTTCATTTAAATATATTTATTCTTCATTTAACAAGAAATTATGATAAATGTCTTCGAAAAGAATTTGTTAGGTAATTGAAAACAATTTCTTGGTGTATAATCACCTTTGTCATGTAATACAGCTTGGATTCGCCTAGTAATCAGCTCATATAAGTGTTGAATAGTATTTAGAGGAATATTGTACAATTCTTCCTGGAGAAATTGGGAAAGTTTGGACAGATGCCGGTGGAGGACATCAGTTCCACAAGAAACGCTCTAAAATTGACCGCAACGGTTCATTATATTGAAGTCGCGTGAGTGTACGGGTCAAGACAGATGTTTAACTTCATCCTCAAGGTCATCAAGTCATGATTGGACAAGTCCCTCTGCATGGATAGATGCATTATCATCCTGAAAAATTTCCTCTGTTGTAGGAAACAATGTTTGCATCATAGGAATGACCTGGTCAGCTAACATTTATCTATACTTCTCAACAGTGATCCTTCCTTTCAGGGTTACGATTGGTCTAGAAGATACCACAGCTACCCATATCATGGCAGATCCATCTCCATTCTGAGGGAAAGAGACAATCACGATCCTACACTTCGGCAGGTGTCCTCTAAACGTACAGCCTTCCTGTTGTTGGGAAAAGTGTGAAACTCGATTCGTCATACCATAATACTTTCTTCCACTTATCAATAGACCAAGTTTTGTGAATGTGACGCCACTATAGATGACATTTACCATTAACATATGTGACAAATTGCTTGGAAATTGCTTTTCTACCATAAATATTCTGTATGAAGGTGCCTTCTAACTGAAATCATTGACACTGGAGAATTCTAATGGGTATTGAGCTCGGCGGTCACTTTACTGTAGATGTTCGCTTTTTAGAAATTACAATCCACTTCAATGTACCGTCGGTCGTTTTTACTGAGCTTCTCTTGCCTCTCTGCGTGTATGCTGTCATGATTTGAGACACCGTAGTTCTATAAACACCTAAAAGTTGGGATGTTTCGGTCACACTTGTTCCTTCTAGAATGGGTCTTACAATTTGGCCTCTTTCAAAATTTGAGAGGTCCGACATTTTACGCTTTTGAAAAAATAATCCAAGATTTTCAGATCTTCAGTAAAACTAACACATACTACCAGAATATATGCATTGCTGTTTATAGAAAAAAATGCTGATTATTATCCCATTTTAATGCTTATGAAGCGCATTCAAAAATATAACTTTTATTCGCAGGTGTTTCCATTATTTTGATAACCACATGTAGTTACTCCGCTTTTCGTTTGAGATCGGATCGTGATTTAGAAATATTTAATTACTTCTTTCCTCACACCAAAATATTTACTACGACATATGGAGTATATTGATAATTTGATCAAGAATCTTAAAGTATTTTGTGTTGATTACTATTTGGATTTGATAAAATTTAAAGAATTAATCAATTCCAAAATGGTTTCTTACGTAGCGTCTTAACTGAAGACGAAAGTGTTTTTAATATAATCTATAGACTTCTCTAAACACGCAAAGAAACGAAATAAAATAAATGCTGCTTTGCTTACTTTCAAATTATATCAGATATCCTTTATAAAATGTTTTTTTTTACATCTATATATAAGTCATGCTTTTAGCATCAACTTATCCAATAAGCTTTTATAATTTTAAATTCTTTCAGCCAATGATACTATTGATTTCTATAAAAAAGAGATTTTATAATAATAAATTTAATTGATATTGATGATATTCTGTTAATATTCAGCATTGATGATATTCTGTTTAAATGAAATGATTGTAGTTAACGGCATTTTAATTAACAGTATTTAAGACTTTGACTTCACTAATATTATTTATTTTAAAGTTTTCTTTGTATTTCAAATTACTGATTTTTTTCAAGCTACTGAAGTAGGCTGAGATAATTTGATTAAAGAATTTTATATTTTTTTCTATTTATATTAAATTTTCATAAAGATAATAATGTTTTTTATGAAATAAAATCTTACAAGTTCTTCGGTTGGAAAGTTGAAACGATTAGTGTGGCATAAAAATTTGGGCATGTGGTTGTAACCTCTGATTTTATTCCCATCATATAACAGTGGTAATTTATGAGAAACATAAAAAAAATCACCTTTTCGCATTCGAAATAGACATTAATGCATATAAGTGAAATTCATATATAATTTTCTAAAACAATAAAAAAAAAACCTTCAATAAAAATTAATAATCTGTAAATAAAATCATCCAAACTAGTTGTATCCTAATAGAGTTCGCTGCAAGCGAACAGGAAATAGCATAGATCATTTTTATAAATAATATTTATCTTTATTTTCCCAACTTTAATTTTGATAATTTTGTATTTCATCTCCTCTTAAAGTATCAGACGGCAACAATAACGAATTCGGTTTGGAACGCTTTTTCACCTAATGGTCCAGAGAATGTAACCATGGTTTTCTTTTTAGTTTCTCATTTCATATTTTCTAAAACTTATTACAATTACTCTTTTCTAACAATATGTAAAAATATAATAGTTTTAAAAATATATAAAATGTTGGTTTTTATTTTCTTTTATTGGAATTATGTCAGTTTATAAATTAATATGTTTATAAACAATTTTCAAAATGTTTTAATTTCGATTTTTTCTAACCTTAACTTACAAAACTCAAACTTCTTTCTTTTTGACTAAGAAGACAATGTCATACATTTTATCATACATTTTTTCATACATAATTTTTATCATAATAACTGGGGACGTGCGGTCTGCGAGACCACTAGTGATGGATTTTTTGTTACCCCTATTCTATTTTTAGCTCAATTGTATGGACTGACCCTGCAGCTATCTCCTGTTTTGCTACCTTCTATACACGTGCACTTTTTCAACAGATTTCAGTGGATTCTTTTTAAAATAATTCAGTTATTTCTTTGAACGTGGTCTCTAAGACCGCACCTCCCAGTTAGTGTCCCAGTGATAAACAAGGCTTGGCAGATGGCGCTAAAACTTAGCCCTGAAATATCATCCAATTTGCTGATCTTATTATGAAGCAGCGCTCCAGATACTTTTAAATGAAGCAGAAAGTGATTTTAGTGGTAAGGATAATTGTACAGAAGAGCTTTTCGATGAAAATTGGCCTTCAACTTATTTTGATATGTATGTTCAAACATAATTATTTTTTTCAGTGATAATGTATTTTGAAAAATTTATAAAACATATTAATATACCGAGAGATATATATACAGAATTTATAGGTTGATTTTTATACTAGTTCTTAACCTTTATGTTTAAAATGCCCTAAAACACAAAGCTATGAATGTCACACAAACTGATAAAAAAAGTGTTAATTTTACCCATTGTCATTTTTTTTTATTTTTAATATAATTGTGGAATTTTACATTATATTATTTACTATATACCTTCATATACTGTAAAAATAAATATGATTTAAAAAGATAAAAGTAATATGCTTTTTCAAGAATATTATTTAGTATAACATATAATTTGGGAAGAAAATGTATGTTCCAACGTATTTACTTTTTTCAGTGTCAATATATTTTGAAATTTTTTTAAAACATATCTATATATCAAGAAAAATGTCTGTAAAATATATTGGCAGTTTTTCATATTAATATATTTATTAGAAAATTTAATTTGAATGTAAATGAAATGCATTCTCATAGATCGCACCTCTCCAGTTAAGTCCTAACATTTCACATCCCAGTTAAGGTTTAATGTATTTTAATCATAAGAAATATTTGATTCTAAGTAAAGATAAATAGGATGAAAGGCCAAGCTTACATAATTTAAATGTAAAAGAGTAAAATGAAATTATCCAGTCTTATGCTTGGTATTATCTATAAATTTTTTAAGGTCATATTCGTTGAGATTTCGCCTTACCTAACGCAGCATGGACGTGAGAAAATATTTTTTAAAAAAAAAACTTTTGTATTTGTATTTTTTTTGTCCGATAAAGCTTAAAAAAGGAGATACTGTATAAACTTTTGTGAAAATTATTATATGAATTATATGAAAAAAATAGATTAATCATTTCACTCAATTAATATTAGATTGCCCATCAGAGTATGTCCGATTTCATCGTTCAACATTAAGAGATGGCAGAAGAACCTAATCCAAAGATCAATTGCTGAAATAAAAGGAAATGAATCCGTCATCTTAGCTAGGGCAAAGAAAAATAAACCACACAAGAAAAAATCGATTGATTGAAATATTTTTTTCTTGCCTTTTCATCCGCATCCGGAGATCTGACAGAAAAATTACTGCAACTATCATAAATGATCGAATACCTTTTAAGTTTTTTTTAAAAATCTTTCGATAGTAAAAAAAGAAAAAAATCGAACTTTATGCCTTTCAAAATATAAAATATCTTTCAAGAAAGACTTAAGCGGAGTAAATTATGGAATGTTCTCATTCTTAAAAGTTTGTATAATTTTAATATTTCTATTTATGTGTGCTCAGTACTTAAAAAAGACAACACATTTCTTTTCATTAAAAGTGCAAATCACCCTTATTTACCCTCTCTCTTTCCAATATTATGAAACAAAAATTAAAAGATTTCATTTAAAAATTACTCAAGACTTGGATCGATTCAAGATCAAACATCCGAAAAGCAGAAAAGTATTTTTTAGCACTATTTTTGTTTTAATTTTTTCAAAAATTGAAAACAGTTTAAATACAAAAAAAAATATTCTCTAGGCAATTGTTACGAAAATTTTAAAATGTTATTTCTTATTGAAGAAATATATAATTTTCTAATAGCAATTCATTTAATGTTACTGTTTCAAATAGCTATTCCTTTAATGATAAAACACATGTTTTGATTTCAGTGTAAGCCAAAAGAAGCTGTTTATTCTTTCCTTGAACAAAATTTCATACATTTAGATTATAATTGCAATGCGTAAAAATTTGTTTGTTGTGCAAATGAAATTTTTTTATGTGATAAAGGATTTGGCTTTTTTTTAAAAATTAAATAATTGTCTTGGTTTAAATTGGAAACACACAAAAAATCCATTATAACATGTTTAAAACAATTGCTGCTTTTAGATTTAGATATCAATTAATAGATACGAAATATCAAAGTTAGAATAGCACCTCTTCTTTAACAAAACTTGATCTTTAAATACACGTCATAAATGCATAACAAAAGAAAGTTAGCAGTAAGCATCAGACTCACATATCGAGAAAGAATTATCCAAATGAGAGTTCAACAAGTATAAAAACCAAAACCAAAATCATTATACTTTGCAGGATGTTCACTACATAAAACATAAATTAAAATAAGTAATTATTGCAGCAAAATGCACAATTTAGTACAAATAATATATAAACTGTACAGGGTAACCTTAGCAACGTACAGGTGGATATCAAAATAATGGAAACACCTTAGATTTATAAAGGACCCTTGATTAGTATGGTGAAGGACCGCATTTGGCATGTAATACAACTTGGATTCGACTAGGAGTCGATTCAAAGAAGTGTGAATAGTGTTTAGATGAATATTGTACCCTTCTTTCTGGAGATATTGTGGAAGTTCTGGGAGATATGCCAGTGGAGGATATCAGTTCCGTATTGGACTCTAAAACAGTCCATAAAGGTTCAATTACATTGTGGTCAGGTGAGTTTGCTGGCCAAGGCAGCTATGTAACTTCATCCTCGTTTTCATCAAACAATGACTGGAACAAGTTTCGCTGCAGGGAAAGGCTCATTATCACCCTAGAAAATTCCATCTTTTGCTGGAAATAAAGTTTGCATCATATGATGGAACCGGTCAGTTAATATTTCTCTATATTTCTACACAGTGATCCTTCCTTTCAGGGTTACGATTGACCCAGCAGAAAACCACGACATGGCTGCTCATATCATGATAGATCCACATCCATTCCTGATAGTTGGAAAAAGAAAACCACGATTGTGCAAGTAAACTTCAATCTTGGATGCGTCTTGTTGTAGGGAAAAGTGGGAAACACGATTCGTTAAACCATATTACTTTCATCACTTATCAATTGACTAAGTTTTATTAATGTGACACTACTGCAGGTGACGCTTACCATTACATTTCGACCATTTTTACAAATTTCTTTGTAATTTCTGCTCTGCCATAAATACTCTGTTTATGAAGGTGCCTTTTAACTGTAATCACTGAAACTGGAAAATCCAGATGGGTATTGAGCTCTGCAATCACTTTTGCTGCCGTTTTTTCGCTTTTTAGACATTACAATCCGCTTCAATAACCGTCTGTCTCTTTCACTGAGCTTCTCTTTCCAGCCATTCTTTTGCATTGCCGAGCTTGTCTTGCCACGTTCTGTATATGATGTCATGATTTTAAACACAGTACCTCTAGAGGCACCAAAAAGTTGGGTTGTTTCGGTTACACTTGTTCCGGATAGATTTACTTAAACAGAATGGTCTCCTTGAAAATTTGAGAGTTCCGACATTTTACACGTTTGAAAAAAATCCATGAATTACAGAACTTTAATAAAACTAACACATACTACCAGAATATATACATTGCTGTTTATAGAAAAAATGATGGTTATTATTGTAGTTTAATGCTTACGAAGAGCATTTAAAAATGTCACTTTTATTCACAGGTGTTTCCATTTTTTTTATAACCACCTTTACAATATACATTGTATAAATATAATATTTAATTTGTTATGGAATATGCATTCATTATATGAAAAGTTTTATTGTTTTTTTGTTTTTTTTTCAGAATTTCAATTTTGAAATAAATATAAGGTTACTGGGTGTTTTTAAAAAAAATACCTAATAAGAATATATAAATTTGAGAAAAATTAAGAATAAAGCAAGTATTTAGCGTTTTCCTTTTTTGTAATAAAATTAAGCAACTCATTAAATATAATTTTCAATAATAATGATTAAATGTGCTCGTATTTTTCCAAGAGAGTAAACGAATGACTTAATAAAGTCTATGAAAAAATACAGAACCTGTATTCGAAAAATATACGAATTCTAAGAAATGCAATTGTTTTCGTTATAATAATTTTATTTCATTTCGATATTAATTTAGTACAATGAATGCATGCAGTATTTTAATTATTAAATTATCGTTTTTGAAAATGTTGCTCAGCAAATTTTATTTTACTCTTTTTTAGTTCAACTACGATTTTAAGATTATTTTCTTATTCAAACAAAATACTGAGGAATTTTGATTAATTTTCCAAAATATGTAGAATTATGGATTTTTTTATTTAAAATATAGCAAATTTTTAAAATTACACTTACAGTTTAATCGAAGTGATTTTTTTTAAATTAATAAAATTAAAATTTACAAAAGAAGGATTTTTAAAGAAGAATAAGCTAAAATTAGGAATGAAACAAAATTAATCCTATCGAAATTTAAGTTAGCAAAATTTATAAGAAAAAATGATAAGAAACAATGAAATTCTAGACCATTATATACCTTTAAAACTGATTATACCTTTTAAACTGATTTCTTCAAATAGAAAGAATTCAGAATTAATAATTAATATCTTTTGCATTTTTCTATTGTATTATTCAGTTTGGAATCTATCTATATATGAAACGCTAACCTTCGAAGTTCAGAAATTATTCTTATCACTTATTGTCGAAAGGCACCTGCAAATGTAAACTAACTGCCGCACAAGAGCGAAAATTAAGTATCAATGAAGGGTTTTACAAATGCATTAAATTCAATGCTTCATTCAACTAAATAATGAGATGGCAGAAGACTTTTAGAAATGCTAGGGGATGGGCTGAGTCACCCGAAGATCCATGCAGTCAGAGAAAAAAATATCTAGAAGAAATTAGGGGTATAGTAATATAAAAGGAAATTTAATCGAGCCGCAAAATAGCTTAATCGTCTCTATATAAGTAATCGCGTTGACTTACATATTGAATATGAAATTCATATCTTCCTAAATTATCCTCTCAAAACTAATTTAAACATCATCTTAAAACCCCCAAAATTACTTTTTTTAATGACATCAATTTAATTTAACTTTCATATGATCTTTAATTTGAATATATATATATTTTAAACTTGATGTAAATCTGTAACAATGTTTTTATTGCTAAGCTGAAATTCCAGTTCATTATGAAAATCCTCAATCATATACCTTTGACAGTAATAAAATTTACAAAACATAGCTTTCCTTGGATTCAGAAATAGAATATTCATTTCCACTTTTTATTTTGTAATGCATAAATTTTTAATTTTCAAAGAATATAAATATATAATTTATTGGAGAATGATTAAATGAAATTCGCCATTTTACAATTTTATCAAATAATAAGATGAAAAATATAAAAATGCTTTCAATCCTATAAGCTTGTAATTAAACCTCAGCTTAATTAATTATTCAAGCTTATCGAAGAAGAAATATAATTGAAATAATTTTATAATTAAACCCCAGTTTCCTCCATAAAGAATTATACAAAATAAAACTATTATTTTAAAGATAGACATAAATTTTATTTTCGACTAGGAGATTAATATTTGTATTTTTTTTGTTCTAATGATAGAATTGGACACCTTTCTTTCCTCTTTGATATAAAAATCAAAATATCGCCAAGAGTTGATTCATGGGTTAATTCTTTTAAATTTCTTTGACGGCTATACTTTCTACAGATTTTTATACATCATTACTTAATATAATATCGCATAAAAATTATTTCTTTTGTGAGATTATAAATCTCCAGAAGTTAAAAAAATATCAAAATAAAAATTCTAAATTAAAAAAAAAAATATTTCGTCCCCTATATATAAAAATTAAACTCTGAAAAATATCATAATGAAGGAATCCAAATATAACTTCATTTTATAAAATTAAATAGATAAAATTTATCATTTGCAGTTTCATTCTCGAAAAGTTAAAACTAAAATTAAAAACATACAACTATATGTAATGAGCATGCCTTTGAGTTATGAAATATATATACGAATTTCTGAAAAAAAAACATTATTGTGAATTTTTTTTTTTTTTTTAGTTTTTAAAGTCCGTTTGAACTTAGAAGTAACAAATTCCTGACTTAAAAAAAAAGTCAGCAAAAAGGAATGAAAGATGGCATTCCGATTTCAAAGGAATGCGCTCTTTTTTAAGTGAAAGGGAAGAAAAATGTTTTTCTTTAAAGTTTAACTACAACAGTACATTTCAAAGGAATCTAGGAGTTCAAATATCAACGAAAAAATGTACCTTTAAAATTCAAGTTTTATACTCAGAAAGAAAAAAAGAAACCTAAAAACATCACTGAATTTGTTGAAAAAAAGAAGCAGGGAAAATTTTAGCATATTTATATAAAACAAAACTGAAAGTTTTTTAATTTTAAGTATAAAATGATGATCACTCATCGTAATTGTTTCATTAAAACTTTCCTTCCAATGAAATATTTACCAACAATTCTAATTTAAAAATAAAAGATTTTTAAATTTCTGATTATCTGCCTAATGTGTGATGTATGTTTTTCTCTCTCATACATTAAAAATAATTTTAAAAAAATGTTTTTTAAGCATGGATATGATGGCGGAAATGTTCAATTAAGAAGACTTTAAAGATTGATAAATGCTTGAAAATCAATATATATTTCAGCAATTGATTTATTTAAAAATGATAGCTTAGTGAAAGAAAAAACTAATTCGAAAATATGGGATAGGAAAAATGTCATTAGTGTTTTTTCGAAGCATATTAAAAAAGTCATATAAAATTAATTAATTAATAAACTGTTAATTTATCACCAAGCTCGTTAAATTAACAGGCAGATTATTTAGATTTTGTAGTTATATGTATATATTTGCAATATTTATATATTTATAAGTTTTATATAATATTTTCATTTTTTGAATAAATAAATTAAAATTTTTTTGAAAAAGTATAAATATCAAACAACAAGAAATGCATAACAACAAGAATTCTCAAAATATGTTTGATATTTTGGAAGCTTAAAAGAAGAAAATTTATATCAGCTGAATAAACTAGCTATTTAAAAAATTTTATTTATTTTTTTAAGAACAAATAAAGTGAACATATCGACTTTTTATATCTTTTTTGCATTATACTGCAATACTAATATATTATTATATTGATTAGATTATTTAATGAAACCTAATAAATTTCTACAACGTTCCAATTTTTATTTGAAATTCATGAACAGAATTGGTTTTAAAGCGTTTGTCTTAATCTATTAGAGATTAAATTTTATAAACTGATTTATCAATTTTTGAATAAGATGTTATTAAATCAATATTTTAAAAAAGTATAATAGCAGAAATTATTTATAAAAGCGATTAGAAGTAATTTCAAAAGGCAAAGAAGATAATTGTTTTTAGGTAATTACTAAGAGTTAGTAATTACCTAATTACTGACTATTATTCAAAATTATGAATAAGTGCCTCAGAATTTTATTTCCTTAAACGTTTAGACAGTAGCTGGAATAAAATTTAAAAAAATAATTATCTGAATATCTTATAAATTTGAAATAGAGTAGACGTTTAAAAAGCACAGTGAAAAATATATTGTTTGAAGCAGTTTCCTCAAACGAATCTTAGTATTTTCACATCTAATGCATCATGTCTCGCACTGGTGTGTAGTGGAAGTTTGGAGGTTGATAGCATCTCAGTTGTGGTCCTCGTCATCTGACAACTTTTCAATATAAAGAGGCCGAAAATACCGAAAATAAAGAAACAGATGTTCTTTATTTTCAAAGTCGCTTTTAAATTAAATGTAAATCCAATGTGAAATTTTATTACATATTTGTGCCATTTTTAAGGAAATTGATAACCCATTTACATTGATTTATAAGTAAATATAATTAATCTAATTTTCAGACTCCATAAAATGAATATGTTTTCATAAATACCTTAAGATATAATTATTCCATTATTTTTTTTTTCCTTCTGGTTATAAAGCTATTTATAGACCTGAATATATTAATTTCTTTGTTGAATAATATGTAATAAAATTAATCAAATTTGCAATGTTTAATTTTATTCTATTCTTTTATAATGATATTTAATTTTGATAATTAAAATTTAATCGTCTTATACATACACACACACACACACACACACACATATATATATATACATATTACTAATTACTAATTACTATTACAATTCAAAATAGTTCAGGTTAGCTAACTCTGATTGCTATTTACTTGTTGAAGATCATCTAATTAGAGATGATTCGGCATCTCATTATCTCTGGAAAATAAGAAATCGGAGAAACTCTTGAGAAATGAAATCTTCGCTAATCTATCTCATCTTGAATATAATTTGTTTTCTACTTTTGCTGCTGTTCGAAACAAATTTGTAACAATTTACATCTTGTTGTTCAAGCATCTAATTGCAGAGCTATGTTTACATTGAATTAAAGTATTAGTAGCCACATCATGCAATTTGAAAAATAATGTAAATATTTCACAGGCTATAAATTTTCTAAATCCCTTGATTCAGCACTATTTCGTCGTGAATTTCACAGTCCATTGTGTTTCCTGATCTCATCAGTTTTAAGAGATATGGAAGATATTGTATGTTGCTTCCAATATTTTCAATGTGTTTTCAAAATGAAAAATAAATTGGAAAAAGAAACTTTGAATATTATTCGATTCATCACCATTTTTTTGAAAGTATGAAACTAACAGAAATTATATAATTTGTTTTGTATCTGAAGCTGAATTTCTAGTATAAGTTTATAAGAATGTATGCAAATCGATATCTCTTTATACCCCTCTAAGTGTATTTCAGAGTAATTATTATGAAATTACAGAGGCTCATATTGTTGAATATATTTTTCCAAAATCTGGTGGGTGGGTGTACGGGAGGCTCAATAATGGAAATGTTTCAATCTTCATGGAAAACCAAATACAAGCTAACAAGGCAGACTAAGTGTACACAAAATAGCATTTGCAAAGAACAGAAGAAAACATACAGCAAATTTATAAAATCCTCCGTACACATAGGCTACAACAACAGAAAACGCTCAAAGAGAACTTGCTTTACTATTGACTGTACTGAAATGATTACTGATTTGCCTCCAATATTTTTATAGTTTTTGTGACAGAGCAAAGAAAAATTTATAAAAATCTTCATAATTCGAGTCCTAAAAGAAACATTGCAATGATTCTTGTAGCTTCTGAATTCTCTGATTTGATTGCAAAATCTATCGCTTAGTCACCAAATTTATTACCAGAGCAAATGGACATTGTCTCGGCATCCAACAAATATCAATCAGAGCCAAATATTAAACTATTTTAGTTATTAAGAGACTTATTGTGCATTGCTGAGTAAAATAATTAAAAAAATCGAACAATATTAAAGTTTTAAAAAATATGATTGATGTAAAATTCTATATTTATTTCATATATATTCGTTAACTCTATATTGTTCATATTGAATTTAATACTGTTACTTTCTTCATTTTTATTTTTGTAACGATTTGTGCATATAATTCATTACAAAACCTTAATGGATCATAATTTGATTGTGTTGGTGCAATTGAAAAAACTCCCATTTCTCAAATGATAGTTTATAGGCTTAAAGTTAGCAGGAATTTTTCCTTGGGTCGCTGTTTTATATAGTGAATAACGGGATTTTTGATGTGCCGGTAAAGAAAAAAGTCGTTTTTACACCAGTTTCGTCATAAATACAGGTCAGTTTCAGTTCCGAAATATGCCATTCGGTTTAAGTTCATGTCCTCCTGTCTTTAAGGTGTACGTGCATACTAGAAGATTTCTTTTTTAAATTTTAACTTTAAAAATACAGTTTTTTTTACAGTAGGTCATTAATATATGTTTAAACTCATTTCAGTGAGAAATTATTAATTAATTAAATAATATTTAATGTTAATTAGTCTATTTTTTTGAAACATGATATCTTAAATTCTAATTTGTACAGACATGCAATTCTAGTTGGAAATTATGCCTAATATTCGTGTTCATGTTGTCTGCCTCAATCAACTTATAAAAATATATAGTTTTTTTAAACTATTTTTTCATCAACAATGAATAGAAAAAGCGAGATTTTTTATGTAATTTTAAAGTTTAAATAGCTATTAAAATTTTATTTCTATAAATATAACTTTGATTGAGGGACAAAACATCCACTATTTCATACAGATTATTTTGATATATAAATAACTGTATTTGGTTAATTACCTGTTTAGTTATGATTGTTTGAAGGAAACAACATAGTGGAAAAATATCATTCTTCATAAAATGAGTTTTAAAAACACCGTAACTAGCGTTTTTAATGAAACGACGTCAAGAAAAATAGTTATAACTCGAGAAATATTTCGAATATTGACAACATCTTGGTATCGTTTGAAAGCTAAAGGATCAGAGAACATTATTAAGAAATAAAAAAATATTCGATATTTTGAACAATTTTCGAAGTTTCAAGTGTGTACATACATCTTAAGCGATACATAGATGCCTGTTTTTAGTGATCTTATTGTAAAAGGCATTGTCCTCCCATATATGGATGACACCGTTATTTACGCGAATTATAAATCTGAGGCTCTCGAACGCTTTGACACTGTTCTAACTGTAGTTCCCGATTATGGACTAGACATAAATTTTTTAAAAAATGTGAATTTTTATATATTCATATTGAATTTTTGGGTCACGTAATAGTACACGACAAATTGTTCCCTTCACCATTCTTAATTACCCTGAGTAAAAAATTAAAAAAAAAATGCAAAAGACGTACAATGTTTTCTAGGTCTTACGGGATACTTTAGAAAATTTATCCCCTCATACTCTACTATAGAAAAACTACTTAGTGATCCGCTTCGTAATTACAGCCTCTTTCTATTTCAAGCTCAGAAAAAAACTGCGTTTTTACGCTTAAAACAGTCACTTTCTTAAAAACCCGTTTTAACTATTTTTAATCAAAGCAGTCCCCTTAAAATTCATACAGACGCGTAAATTGATGACTTGGGGGCAATCCTACTACAAAAATCCAAAGAAGATAACAATTCCATCCAGTGTATTATATGTCTAAGAAACCGTCTGACAACGAAAGAAAATTCACCAGTTATGAGCTGAAGGTACTCGCCATTGTGGAAGCTCTTAAAATATTACGAATTTACATTCTCGGATCACACTTTAAAATTATCACTGACTGTAATGCATTCGTCAAAACGTTAAATAAAAAAGAAATGAATTCCCGCATTTCGCGATGGGCATTATACTTTCAGGATTTTCACTATGGAATAGAGCATCGAACCGGTTCAAAGATGACTCATGTCGACGCTCTTAGCCCAAGACCATGCTGCATGATCATTCAAGACTGTGTCAGTCTTCAAATTTTCAAAGCTCAACAGACAGATGAGCATATTACAGTTATAAAAGCCTTACTTCAAAATGCACCTTACAAGAACTACATAGTCAAAAACAACATTTTATATAAGAACATAGACGGAATCAATTTACTTGTCGTACTTGACGATATGCAAGACAACATTATTTAATCATGCCATGAACAAGGCCATTTTGCAGTAAAACGCATGCAGGAACTGTTAAACAAAGAATTTTTTATTCCGAACTTGAAAGAGAAAATTGAACGGTGTATATACAACTGTGTAACATGCATTCCTAATAACAGAAAACGTAACAAATTAAATGGCACTTTACATCCACTTGACAAAGACGACAATCCTTTCATACATACCATATTGGCCATTTGGGTCCTCTCCCCAGCACTTCTAAGAGATATAAGCATATTCTGGCAATCATCGATTCCTTTACGAAGTTTGTGTGGATTTACCCGACCAAGTCCACCGACACTGCTGAAGTTCTCAATAAATTCAAATGCCAAAGATCAGTTTTCGGCAATCCTTCAAGGATTATTACGGACAAAGGTTACCGCTTTCACATCCACGCCATTCAAAGAATATTGTGAGAATCAGCATATCACCCATATTTCTATTACAGCTAGACTTACTTGATTAAACGGTCAGGTAGAAAGACTTAATTCTACTATCATAGCTGTACTCTCCAAACTACCCATAGAAAACCCTGAAAAATGGTATAGCCATGTTGATGACGTTCATCAAATTATTAATTCTACATTTCAACGAAGTATCAATTCTACTCCATTCGAAATTATATTTGAAACTAAAATGAAATATGAGCAGGATATAAAAATCCTTGAGATCGATAACGAAGAGATCCAATCTGCATTTTTCCAAGAACGTGATGAACTCCGTAAAGACGCAAAACAACAAATCCTCAAATTCCAAGAAGAAAATCGCCGTAATTACAATCTGCATCTCAAACATTCTAGAAAATTTCAATTGAATAATCTCACGGCAATCAAGCGCACTCAATCTGGCCTTGATCTCAAATTGAAACAAAAATTTCTCGGTCCATATAAAATGATCAAAATTAAAGCAACGACACATACGATGTTAAAAAGTGTGATTTCTTCGATGGACCATTAAACACTTCAACTTGTGGAGAATATATGAAACCCTGGTTCAGCAATATAAGACATATAACTTGAATTGTTTTTCAAAAGAAAAAATTGAACACTACTTTAAAAGAAGACAACTATTTTCTTTTTGTGTGTGTATTTGGACGATAGTAGATTTTGATTTTTTTCTCTACTTATTTTGTGTTATTATATTTTTATATGCTCAACACTAATGTCATTTCTATTTTTAGTTAGTAATTCGATATTTCCAGTGCACGCTATTGTATTGCAATATATTTATGCTATCACGGATGGTAAGACTATTTTGTTTGTTTTATCTTGCAAATATTTCAGTTTTGCATCTTATTATTTTTTCTTCATTTACTGTTGTTCTATAATATGTTTACATCAATGTACTGTATTCCTTAAGGCGAAGTCGTCTATCCTGTCATGATGGCTGATGTGGGACTGTTAACAGATCTGACATTCTGCATGGCGCCATGTTGCGTCATTGATCACATGATGCTTTTCCGCCATTATTGGCAGACGAGAGTTGGATAGTATGTCTGTAAGACGCACAGCTAACGCTCGTGTATCGTTATATGTTTTATGTTAGTATAGTAATGTTTTGTCCTTTAATCTTTAATCTCGTCTGTGTCTTCGAGCCTGCACTCTACTTTAACAAAATATGTTATATATTATATATATTAGACGAAGGAAATTTCAGAGTGAAATTCAAGAAATATACAGTGCAAAGATTATTAACTTTTAGTATTAGATTAAAGTTTCAAAATAACATATAATATTTAAATTATTTATATAATCTTCAACACAAATCACTCCTAGCTATAATCGTGTCCATCCAGAATATTGACTTTTCTAGCTGTTAAACAATTAATACAAAAAAAAAACTTATTAAAATTTCATTTTTTATAACAAGACTGAAAACATGTTAAACGGAATAATCAAGTACAAATTATTGCTGGAACCATTAAAACACATGTATATAAACTGTAAAATAAATAATTAAGTTTTTTCTTAGGTATTTTAACTATTTTTAAGGAAATAATTGATCATAAGATATGAAATAACCGTTACCATGTTTTAAACGATGCAAGTCGTAGCGATTGAGCGGCAAAGTTTAAGTCTATTTCGCAATGGATTTAACTTTTTATGTGATGCCGGAATCTTGAATTCTTTTGTATTTCTTTATTCTGACTGGATTAAGGTTTCGGTAACCCTCTTTCAAGCATTTGTAAAAATAATTTGCTGCTACATTTAGCTAGTGAAGAACTTTATTAAGTGCAACTATGAAAGGATGTAACGAAATAATTTAAAATGATTTTATAATTATTTTTTTAACATTTTATTGTTGCTATTCGACCATTGATAATAAGACTGATTTCTATGTAACGTGAGTTAGCGTATAATTTATATAGATTTTGATTTTTTTGAAATATTTTAATTAAATCTCACATATACGTACTTAAATCTCCAAGTGCTCTCAATATATTAACTCAATAACTTAAATATATCCAGAATCAAAGGATTATAATCCAGAATACGTTAATAACAATTTTTAAATTCAAAACAAAATTGTGTCTCATTTAATGGAGACTTGTCTCTTAACGTTTAGAGTTATAATTATATTATTAATGTATTTAAAAAACATTTAGAGTAATAAGGTCTGTAATTATTCTTATATTATAATAGTTCAGAGCAATAATATGTTTAATTATTTAATCGTTTATTCATTTTTAATGCTCTGTTTGGCTTAAATATAGGCATTATAAGGATGCGATTATTGAGATAATCTAATAACCAGCAAGTTTTTCAGTATCAAATATTACTGAATGAAAATAAAAACATATTTACTAAAAAACATTGTACCTTCATTGGTGCATTTTGAAATTATTATAATTTTTACCTTTCTTAGCCTGATCCCAATCTCTCTCTATATAAATAAACATAAGTAAAAGTTATTTGATAAAATTATTCAAAATCCTAAATTAAATATTAGTAAATATTTTATCTTATTTTTCAGCATCTGAGTAGAAATGCATTAAAATTTTCTGTGAAGAATTCTATGTAATATTATTATAATTAATATACAAATATATATTTTTATATAGAAATATAAAAATACAAATACACACATGCATATGCAAATAATTATTTCTATATGTTTCTTCCTCACTTATCCAAATTTGAGCAATAAATATCTTTCATTGAAAATAAATTTAGAGATTACACATTTTCAAGATTTGAGAGAGACTAGGAGAAAATTATTCCTTTAAAGTATTTGAAATCCACAGTGCTGAGAAATTTTGTTATTACTTCTTTCACTTAATGTGAGAACCGAAAGAGAAAGGTTGATAAAAATTCATTAACCAATTTGTTGCACTCAATTTCTTCGAGAATCCATGAAGAAGTGGGAAAATATTACTACACTTCATAATTAAACTGTGGAATTCTTCAAATTATGTGCGTAACCGTTGCCACATTAAATAGGGAACTTAATCTCCTTTAATCGTTAAAAAAATCTGAGAAACCGATAAAGTTTCGCCATCTAAGGAAGGTTAACCGCATTAAATTAAAGGTGAGTAATTTTGAATCTCTTGCCAATATTTTTTCTCTAAGTAGTTTATATTGATGGTGAAAATGTTAAGAGTTCTGTTGTTATATTTATCAATAAAAAGAAATTATGAACACATAGATGCAACGATAAAGAACGAAGACTAAGAAAATCTGAAAACAAATCTGTTCGTCGATATTTTTTCCATCAGAAAGGATACCATTTAATGACTTTCTAAATTCAGTTTTTTTTTCTGTGTGTATTTTTCAATAAAATAAGTAAAATGATACAATAAAATAAGTAATGATACAATAAAATATGTAATAACTTAATAAAATAATTTATAATAGTTCAATACAGTAGACGAATATAAAGATGCGAATTATGCATAGTTTCAGACATCAAATCATTTGAATAATGAATTTAGTATTTCATACGCATCCCAAGGCGGCATTCACATTAGGGCAACTACTGCGCGCAATAGAAATTAATTCAGGAGTATCATGTGTCACAATGGAACACGTTGTCTCATACGGAGACAACTTTTTGCCCCTATCTTATTGCGGACACGTTATCTTTGAGATGTAGGCGTGACTTTCTACTACGCACAATAGTTGGCTTCGTGTGAACTCTGTTTAAGGTAGGATTGTAACTTGACCAATGGTGACCATTAGGATTGAGTCTTTGTTCCTGCCCCCAAAATGCCATGACGATATTGAATAATTCCATCGATTCAAGAGCTTGGACAGTACAGAAAATTTTGTAATGGCTGAATTTTTATCAGCCATTTTGAATATAACTTTTAGCACCTTTTTATTCAAGCAAATATGTTATTGTATAATTGAGAATTGTAATTAATTTAAACACTCTAAAGGAGGACTTTTGATTCTCTATGTATGTACAATAAATAAAATTCCCAATGAAAAGATGTGATAAGAATAGAATTATAGAATTATTTCAAAAATTATGTTTTATTTTTGAAATTACACATTGAAGTATTTATCAAAATCAAATATTTAGATAATAAATGCCTTGATGTGAGAACGTTTCTTGTGTTGAATTAAAATTTTGAATATATTATCAAATCAAAATATCTCATCATTTTTACACTGATTACTCTTACATTTAAAGGAATAATTATTGACGTACATTCCTTTAATAAATTCTTTCAGTAGTAAATATATTTCAAATGTTGTGAAATATAAAAAGGAAAATAATAATGCATTAACATTAAATTTTCTTCAGAAGATTTTTGTCAGTTAGCAGCTTCTATTAAATCAAGTTAAACATAAAGAAAATATTAATTCTTTATAGAGATTAAGCAATTTTAGTGGAGAGATAAGGCCGTACATGTTATGCAAATACGGAATACAAAATTCAATCATATTTTGAATTAAGAAACAAACTTTCATTTATCATCTATCATTTCTTCTCGACTTTAAAAGCTGAAAAGAATTTCGCAAATATATTTTTTCCTTTATCTCTAGAAATGTTCAAAAAATTTAAGTAGTAAGCATTGCCAAATATTTAAACAGGAAATTGTATTTTACATCAAACGTCTGAAATACAATAATTTCTAACTCATAATTATAACTTTGATTTGTTAGTCAGAGTTTCGTTGCTGATATTTGCTGATATTTTTACAGATTCATTAAGCTATTTCGAACCAATAGTTCCTGTAGATTTCTGTAATAATAGATATGTTGAATTGTTTTCCTACATTGTAAATACATATAATTTTTATGATATTTTTTTTAAATTTCAATATATTTATATCATTCCGCTAGAAGAATGCTGAATTTATAATATATATATATATATATATAGCCCTACAAGATATTCTTTGATTGTATAATTTTCGGGCAACATGGTTTTCTTCTTGTTTTTATTCCAATCTTAATAGAAATGTACATATTTGATGTTTCGATGGTATGCCTAATTTCTTCAATTTAATGATCTCCGTTTTATTATTTACCTTGTTAAAATTTTCCCTGAGAGACATTCAAATTTATTTTTTAATGAATATCCACTTCATGGAAGGTTACTCCAGGCGGTCCGAGTTCATATATATTTCATAGTTTTAACATCTTTTTTCCTTGAACGTTATCCTCTGCAAAATAATAATAAACATATCTACGATTTATGCACAGAAAATGTGTTGGGCTGATTTTCGTAGCCGGAAGTAATTAGGAAATTTCGCAAAATAATCCTTGTACAGGGTGATTATAATTGAAGTTATGATTTCAAAAATCGATAATTTTAAAATTACAGAATGTTTTGATATTTTAGCAGAATAATCGAGAGGCAATGTAATTCATTTTGGTGAAGGAGGAAAAATAGTCCCAAAATGTGCCGATAGATGGCAGTGTCGGATTCCACATAGTCTTAAGATATGCGAATTATTTACATGTGACATGCGCACTGCAGACATAGCTACAATAAAAATGCAGAGCACCAGTTCCTCGCCGCTCTGCTTTGAAGCTTTTTTATAAGAACAATGACTGTGCATTTACAGATAGCAGGAAGTTTCGGACATTAAAGTCCATAAATTTGGGTCCAATTACCGCAAATGGTCTGTGAAAAATCATTGCTAAATTCGAAGAGACCGATTCATTTGACGTGAAACGGGGTAGAGGATGGGAACCAGTTTCAGTTGCGGCAGTGGAAGATGGCTACATCATTAAAAGAACAGACTAACAGTGATGCTAGAATCAGCAGTGCACGGGGAGTTGGCTGGATGCGCCAATCAGCACGGTATGTAAAATAAATCTTACGCTGTTATCCATACAAGATCACTCATATGCAACAGTTGCTACCTGCTGACCTGGAAGTACGTAAATCTTTTTTTTTCACTACGAATTCTTGCCCGTATGGAAGTGGACAACGGATATCCATGTAGTATTGTGTAGTCTGACAAAGCCTACTCCATTTGCATAGTTCTGTAAATATACAAAATCGCAGGATATGAGCGACAGAGAATCCACTCCAGCTATCGGCAGCGGTTATCGTCGGTCCGGTTTGTCTTCTCGGAGATCACGCTTGCGGGCCGTTACTGGCAAGCGCTATGAAGCACTTTTGCGTAACCATGTCCTTCCGGTACTTCAGCAGAAGTGTCGGAAAGACATGAATATTGAAGATCAACTTCAGCGTATGATTGAATATTGAAGATCCACTTCAGTGTATGAATGAATATTGAAGATCC
>JAPMOR010042708.1:57966-119448 GCA_026543865.1 Argiope aurantia
ATATTGAAGATCCACTTCAGTGTATGAATGAATATTGAAGATCCACTCCAATGTGTGGATCGCGCAATATTCATGCAAGATGGCGTTCCTCCGCACATTGCTACTTCCGTGAAGCAACTGCTGAATAATCATTTTGGAGTTGATAGGATTATAAGCCGTCATTTTCCAACAACGTGGGTGCCATGTTCTCACGACTTAAACCCGTGTGATTTCTAGATTTGGGGATAAATGAAGAATATTGTTTACAGCTAGCGGATTGAAAATATAACAGACTTGAAGGCAACCAGCACACACCACGTCCATTGTATCAGTACATATACCCTCCGATCTGTTGTGTAGCATGCCGTTTTGCTCTCCCAATTAGTAGCAGAATAAGGAGGAAGATCCATGTAATTCTTTTTTTTTCGCTATAAATATGTATTCTTGTCTTATCGCTTATAAATTTTTCGTAAATTCCTGAACTCTATTGTTTCCTTTTCACTGACAATATTCCTGTATTTAACGAATCCATTTTTGATCTTTCTACTGATAGCGCCATCTATCGGCACAATTTGGAACAAGTTTTTTTTCTTCCGCCAAACAAAATTTTATTGCTCTCGATTGTTCTGCTAAAATATCAAGCCATTCTGAAGAGTAGTTTTAAAATTATCGATTTTTAAAAACCTAATTTTAATTATAATTACCCTCTGTATAAATCATTTGTGAATTGATATACACTCTCATTTATGCTAGAAATTCATTTTGTAATAAAACAAACTCCACTGATTCTTGACAATTTTACTTTGCCCAGAAACCCTAAATTCATCTCTTCTCTTTCGAAAAGACAGAAGACGAGAATATTAACTCTGTTGATATTGAATACTCCAGTCGCTCAATCAACTAAACTACGGAGGGCACCTTAGACGCCTGGATAACAAGCAATGCGAAATTTTCTACCCCTATCGTTAAGTACGATTGATTGATAATATCGATGATACATGCTTTGTTCTCTAGAAATGCTCGTTCAGATGAGTTTGGGAATAGCGAAATTTATTTAGAACTATCAATGGAGGCTGGAAATATGAATTAATAATCTCGAATCTGATTACTAGCCATCCGCTAAGAGAAGTCTACTCCTTCTATCCGCTAAGTTTCACTACACTGAAGTGCCTGAGCTCAAATGATTTTAGGAATAACAGCGTTAAAGTATTTCATCTTAGAACCAGTTGCGTCAAAAGGGTTTCAGTACCAAAGATTACAGAATCGATTATCTCTATTAATTCATTAATTGATCTTCAAATGGAATTTCTGATGGAATTAAAAAATTATTAAATCATGATCCGGGGACTGAGTTTAAATATATATATATATATATATATATATACCTCAGATGATACTAAGATGATACTTACTAATTTTTTTTCTCTTTCTTCATAAAAGCAATTCTCAATAAAACTCCGTTATCATTTTTTTTTAAATTTTTACTTTTATCAATATATTTATTTCCATCTTCAATTTATAAAAGTAAAGAAAAATCTATTCATTTATACTTATAGTTTTAGTAAAATTTGCTCTATAGGAGTAGATTTAAAGTTATCCGTGGTGTAGTTGTAGATGGATTGGAGCTTCATAACAGTCGATGCGTCCTTTTTACACAGTAACATATATACTAGATATATTGAACTTTAGTTTAATATGTATATTGCTAGTGAACTAGAAAATGGTGTACATTTGAGAAGACACCGATTCCAATATGCCACTTTCCTACCGAATAGATATGAAAAAGGACGAATACGTAGAGAAGATATTTATTTGAAACTTGTAATAATCACATTTAGTGATGTGCCGAATGAAATAAATATTTCTATGAACATTCTATATGAGTTTGAAGAAAGGAAGTTTATTGATCTCACTCCATTTTTATTTTATATTATTATTTTATATAGAACTTTTCATTTTTTTTATTTTCATATAATTTTTTTCGTAGTGAAATAATTGCTTAATTCTTTGCTACATTGTTGTTGCAAGACTTTGTAATTTAATTATTAAACTCCTATCAAGAGTATCAAAAATATAGAATGAAAACTCGTACATAAATTCAGAATCTGATTTATATTATTTAGCTAGATACCAGACGCAGATTTCTTTTGATTCCATTATTAATATACTAAAAGTGAGATTTCCTTTATTAATATATATTCTAGATATCTTGTTTCCTGTTACTTCTAAATAATGTGTTCTTGTAAAAAGGAGTTTGGATCAAAATAAAATTAGCTATTTTTCTTGATCAGGTATTGAAGTTAAATAAAATTTTCTGCTAATCACTCAATTTTTAAAAAAATTAATTATAATATGTTGCTTTTACATTTTATTGAGTTATTTTATTAATTGTTTTCATGGTGCTAACTCTTTTCAGGTCTAGTCTGTTCCAAGGAAGGACATGAGCAATTTGCAATAATATAACATCAATATTTCGAGGAACCAATATAGCAAATTACTTTTGTGATTTCTTAATCACATGAAGTTCTATCAGAAATATAAGCATTTGATCGTTTTTTATTTGAAGTGCAATACTTTTGACTCTCGCTTGGAGATCTTAAAGCATTTATTAGGATTCTTTGGAAATAATGCGTAGATACTAAATTTGTTAATCCATGAAGATATAAAATTCAAATATCATACACCATACACATTTTCAAATTAATTTCTCGAACTTTATAGGAATAAGTATTATCAAAACGCAGGGTATTAAAAAATTTGTTGTTTCTAAAAGTTGCTGAAATAATTAATAATATTTTCATATGATTTAATCAGCAGATAATAATTAATGAAGTTTAAGTGCAACCTATTGCATTGTATGTGACGTGAAAAATGAGTTATTAAAAAAATTATAATATACCCAAATGAAATAATCCTAGATTTAAGGAAATAAAATTATTTTTAAAAGCAATTAGGCTAGAAAATGTAATTAAATGTTTAAATGTAGAATGTAATACTCTCTGAGAATTCTGTATAGCAACAATAAAATTAGTTATTTAGAAAAATACTTATAATATTTTCTCCCTAACTAAGTCAACATAAATATGAGTATAACTTTGATCATCGTATAACAAGTAGCTTTTCTTAATTTTTATTATATATCAGAATTTTTGGCGTCATATTATATATTTCTCTTTCGTCTTCCATAAATAAATAGCTGAAAGAGAAAGCATAAAAACCTAAATCCCTTCCGACGATTAATCTGCAGTTCCCCTTCAAATGATTTTTTTATTTTACAGATAAACATTAAGCAATAGATTAATGATTTGCACCAAAGATCAATTAGCTAACTTAAAAAGAAACAGATTTGCTACCATAATGTACGCAAATAAAAACAAAGAATGAAGTAAAATTTTAGAACCAAAGAGAATAAATTGTGTCATAGACTTTTTTCTCTTGTTTCTTTTTTTCTATTCAGCTTTATTGCAAAAAATGTGGAGACTTTTTTGATAGATCAAAAACCTTTTTAGCTTAAGAAAAAGGAAACCATTTTAAGTTGTTCAGGTAATAAAAAAGGAATTTCGCCTTTTCCCTATGTAAGATTTTTCAAAGAATAACATATTTTTGAAGAACGACTTATACTGGTGTAAATGTTCATGCATTTTCACACTTGAAAGCTTTTACGAATTTTATAGACTTTTCTTTATATTCAGTACTCAAAGAGCAAGTGTCTTTTTAGAGGGAAAACATAAAAATGTCACTCAACCTCAGCTTTTTTTTTTCCGATTTGAATTATCGAAGTGAATTTAAAAGAATTCTTCTAAAATATTACTTAATACTTAGATCGATCAACTCATAGACGATGTGAAAGTTTTTTCTAGTACTTCTTTCATTCTTAAGATAATAGAGATTAAATACCAAAAATATATTTATGGATGTGAGTTTTTAAAAGAACTTTTTGAAGTTTCACAGATTACGTAATGTCACTTGGTTTGATACTAACATAATAAATATTATATTATTTGATCTCCGATTAATGCAGGAAATAATTTCAATCAAAATGATGAAGAAATATAAATTATAATTTAAATATATTTTTTTATTTGAAGTAGAGTTGAATTAGCGTCAATTATATACAACTAATTCCATAAAAGCTATTCAATTAATTCCTTGTAGTTTTAAAACACTTCATATCCGTTGTCTTATGAAATTAACACCAACACCATTACAGTCGCCAGAATCCGAAATTGATACGGATAATACATACATTAAGGAATTGATACAGATAATGCATACATTACGGAATTGATATAGAACACATTTATTTGTCGGATTGATACAAATAAATGTGTTATCTCGAGCTGGACTTCATTTTAGAGAAATTTACAGTTTCATTATAAGCACAATAATCCCTAATTCTATTTAAAATTATTAGTTTAATTCAGATTTTAAAATGGTATAAAATTATTTAATTCTAATTACACTTTTGTCTAGAAATTAAGGGCAATGTAATTAAGGCAATAAAGGCTCAGAAACAAAACAAATGTGACTAATTCATAAAATCCATTTATTAAACAAAAGATAAAGGACAAAAACGATGATGTGTATATGATACTATTCATAAAAATTACAGATTTTGTTCCCTGGAATAATTGCAAGAAAATATCTCCCTTAACTTTACATGTTTAGTATGATTTTTAATGCATTGTTTGTCTCCCAGATGATGAAATACAGTCAGTACAACGCATAGGCATGTTAAGTATAAAATTATCGATATGATCTTGGAAGGTATTACTTCTCTCAGCAAGCGATGATCTCTGAAGTCCCGGCAAACATGAAGGAGAGGTTGACAGGCTGCAATTTACTGGACACATGCTCTATCGGATTCAAGTCAGGTGAGAAAGCTGGCCATTCTATAAATATCACATTCTCAGGTTGAAAGGATTCGCTTACAATATCTGCACGGTGATGACAGGAATTGTCTTCCATAAACACAGATTCTGGGCCCCTAAACAAACAGCCATGTTATTTCAGAATGATAATTGTGTAATTCCACCTCAAACGAGCAATCCTGTACCACCATAACGTGTTGTTGAATGATGTTCTCTTGGTGGTAATTAGTACCTGGCGTTCTCCCTACGAAAGTCCAACGGTAATCTAATTGTAACTTCCTGGACAAGTTGGAAAACTTCACATACGCCTACTGTGAGGATGTCAACATTGCATTTTCTCTACTGCAGTCCAGTTACTGGCGACATTGAGTTGCCGTGAGTGGAGCATATCTGACAGGTCTGCGAGATATTTTGCCCTCAGTCCTTATATATCCTTTTCTTACATTATTGTCATCATGACGTTCTATCGGAGTCATCTGCTAGCACCCAGTAATTTCCATATTATTCTTGAAGGCATGTATCATAATTCTACAGGTGAAATTTTCACTTTCGAGTTCAATTTACGTGCAATTCCGAATTATCTTTAATATATGGACATGAGTATAATTCCAATAATCATAGATATATCAAAATTATGAACTTAAAAATTTTGAAGTGTTAAAGAATGAGTATGGAATTATCTTAGCAAGAAATCCAATATTTTGCAAATCCGAAAAGCACAATCTCGTCTTGAAATAATATTTCATAAAGCTTTCTTAAATAAAGGAGTTTTTTTTTAATTATTATTATTATTTTCTGCAGGAAATGCTAAATTTTGTCTAATATTTATCGATCTGATTTGGAAACGCGAACAGATAATCTAAAAAGCATATAATGATATTTTTGAAAATCTTTTAAAGAGAAATTTTTTATATTTGTAATATTTTTCATTCCTATTTTTTATGTCAATAAATATATAAAGGGCTTGTTAATAAGATTTAATAAATTAAATAATCAGGCTTAATAAATATTTTTTTTATTTATTTAATAAATTTATAATGATTAAATCTTTTTAAAGTGAAGAAACTTTTATTTCATTAGAAAGATTTCCTAATTCATTTTCCAGGTTATTTTTTAATGTAGAATGCAAATATGTTTAAAATTATAAATCATCTGATTTCAAAGACAGAAAAAAATATTCTTTCTTTTATGCAATTTAAATGCATATAATTTTAATAAAAGGTAATAATTTTTAACAGTATTGATTTTATAAAATACAATTTTTTTTCCTTTGGTGATATCCAGGTGATTGATTTTCTAGCAAGTCACATGAATTGCAATCCATTGTCTGTAAATTATCCCGTTAATCATTGATAATTTATTATAAAATCAATGAGAGTATTTATTTCATTTCCTTCGAAAGCATTATCGAACTAATACAAAATAAACGCACTGGAGAATTCAATGCGAATCTCACATTTTCCTATCTGATGAGTCGAAATCTCACCTCTCTTATTTCCCAGCTCCTTTAAAAATTCCAACAAATGACTTTAACAAAAATTCTTCGTCCTCTTTATCCTTTGAGTAAATTAATCAACCGTCTCTTGGGTAATTATCTCTTTCAAGGCCACCTGTTATATTGAGTGTTTCAGTGCAAACAAGGATACAATTATTATGCATGGGAACTGATCACCAATCTAGTACTAAGTACATCTTCTATTCATAGGCTTGTTTAAAAACTTGGATAATGAAAAGTGTCTTTATTCATAATCTTCGGAAGAATTTGAGGTTTCACGATAATTATTAATAACCACTGATAGACTGGTTATCTGTAATGGATATTGTGGGACTCCGTGCTAATTTAGAAACGATTATTCATTAGAATTAAGAGAAAAAGCTTATTTTATTCATAGAAAAATATCCTATGGGTATTACTAAATTGTATGCCGATGTTTTTTAAAACGAAAACACATTCTAAAACTTTAAGAAGAATTCTTTGTCCAATTATCTGCAACAATTTTAATTATTATTGTGGTATTTATAGTTTAAAGAAGAAGGTATTCTCATATAATTTTAGACGGACAAGATGAGCAAATATATTACATAACGCTAATGATAAAATGTTGAAGTAAAATTTATTATAATAAAGTCAAAATATCTGTATTTTTTTATTTGGACAATTATTTGCAAAATTATAAAATTCTTGATCCTGGAGGGTGACATATCAATTTCGTCATATCGTCGTGAGGAATTGAAGTGGAATAAATAAATTGAAACGAAGTAAATGGAAGTTAAATATTTTTTCATTACTGAATTGAAAATGCTTGGTAATCATGAAACAGAAACAAATGGAGAAAAATGGTAATATTTAAAATGCGAATCCTAATGGAAAGACTCAAGTATTTACTTTATTTCTGTGATATTTTATTTAGATATATATGAAAACCTTTTCCAAGAAAGAATGGGACCAATGTTATTCCATAAAAAATCACCTATCAAAAATTTCAAAAAAAAATATATATATTTAAATTAAATCAAAGTAATAACAAACTGACTGACCCAACACGTCCGAAGGCACATGGATACAACTGAATGACCGGACCACAGTGGTACACTATGACCGGAACACTAACGGCAACTGTAGTTGAGTCCTATGACCCGACATTTTAACTCTTACTATTCTTTCCATAGGAAGTATGTCCCATCATCGATTTGAGGTAGATAACTCACACCTTTTTCTGTTCCAAATATGGAACAACTACTATAACAGAAACTTTTCATTCTTACTTTAAGGTGCTCCCCCAAAGGGAATAAATCAAAGTAAATAAAACTGGATTTTATTATTATCAACGGTATTTTCAGTAAGTAATGTATATTGTCAGAACAGTTTAAACCGATTCTTTGTTGCAGATTCGGGTTTAAAATACCCAGGCTTTCTCAGGCTCTCCTGTTTGCTGACTTATCCATTAAGAATAAAAATTTCACAAAAACAAACGTAAGTTTCTTACAATCCAAATTGTATTTTTTCTGGTGCGATTGTAAATGATATCAGGCTGTGAATTGACATATTTTAAGGGTTTTAAGCAAAAAGGCATTAAAAGATGATATTAAAAAAAATTGCAAATTTTGTGAATGAGTGCACTATTCTTTTGTCATCCATGAAGAAGTCTTTAATTATGATATTGGATAAGAGAACGCTGGATGCAGGAGGGCACTAAAGAAAGAACGCAAAATTTAAGGAATGAAATAATTTCCAACATGCATCTGAAGCAATTTTGGCATCATGAAATGATAGAATTTATAGAAACATAGCTCTAATATATAGTTCATAGATTAGATAAGCTATAGTTTATTGTCATCTCTGCATGTAGAAAGTTTGATAGAAATGATGGTTTTATTGCTTCAGCAAAATGAAACTAATTGAGTTTGGTTATCTAAATTTATCATACCATACGTCAGTTATGGACGCCTTTGCAAAAATGATTGCTGACAGAAAATCAAAGATGAGTATACTATTTCTGTTCTGCTATCAATATCTACAATATGAACATTTGATAAAGGAATATTATTTATATCAACTTACTTAATGAAATCAATGTAATTTTTGATTGGAAAATTGTAGAGTTTGTGAGTGTAATTAGATTTTCAACTATCTCTTAATGAAGAGATTTAGGTTTAACCCTCTGGGTGGTTTCATTCCACGTGTGAAACTTCTGAAAAGGGAGGAGTGTCAGATTAGTAATGTGTTTTAAAAGCGCATCGGTTTTCCATGCGAGATGCACTGAAAGCGTTAGCCAAATTTTTGCTTTCCCCCAAACGTCATGTGGGATCAAGAGTCCGTGAGGCTAGGAACAAGTTACCGCTCATTCAAGTCAAATTTTATTGCTTTCGTTTATTTTGCATGACTGCAAAAGTCAGAGGGTTTCTAAGAATAGTGAATGGGAAGACTGTTTTGTTTCTTTTTAACCCCAAACGCTGATATAACACATTGCGAATCGTTGTACTGTCTGTCCACGACAAGAACACTGCTAGACAATCGTCTATGTTTACGGCGAGCGTTATAGAAACAGGTTACTTTAAAAGAGTTCATTTCGCAGAGGTAGAAATTAATTCAAGTTTCTTACGTTGGCATGTTTAGCGCCAAATTGGCGATATATGGTATTATTGCATTTAATTCTTGAAAACAAATTTAAAAAATAATTCACCAAGCTGAAAATCCTTTGCATACTCGGAATATTGAAAATATCTGATATTCCTGTCATATGTATACAAAGAAGAAAACAAATCAAATAGAAAAACTGAATAATTATTTGTATGTCTAACGATTGCACAAGAAGAAAAAATAATTAAGAAGTAAAATCCTGCATGACAAAACATTAATCGTCTTTATTACATTTGTTTTAAATTAATATAAGTTATTAATATCAAATTCTTCTCAACAAACGCGAGGTAATCTGTCTAATTTAACATAAAAACTATAACATAATTCATCGTAATTATTTCATAATTTTTATAAAAGGTTGCTTTTATTCTGTTATAAAGTAAAATGTTTATTGTTAAATATGCTTGAAACCTTTCCAAATTTATATTTATTTATTTTTCTGATATATATACTATTTCCCGAAACACAAAATTAACGATTACCATACTATCAATTTTCAGATTTTAAAAAATCAAACTTTGATTTGTAACTTATATTCAATATACACAAGCTTTTTACATCATAATTAATTTCGTAAAGTTTATATGTAAAAGTATTCTGAATTTGAAGATAATTCAAGTGTTCATTCATGCACGTGCCACATGACCCGGGCTTAAAGGAACCCAACTAAATAAGCCCAACATCACTTTATATTATTCTATGAAAAACGCGGTAAAAGTTTGTTTTTGTATTCCAGATTCCTTAAATCGAAAAGGATTTTAAAGGATGTTAGAATTTAAGAGATAAAAAAATATTAAATAATGAAATGCAGTTAATATTAACCAAAGAAAAGATCAATAAAATATAAAAGAAGTAAGCTAAGCGAATATAAAGATACATGCCACTGCGACTAAAACGAGAAGACGAATGAGCAACAGGTTTTCTTTTATCGCTTCACATTGACGCGAAGAAAAAGAATACCCCCCCCCAGACTTCTGTCCGATTCCACCCATTCAAAATGGATCGTCATGGATCAAATGGAAAATATATATATATATGTGTGTGTGTGTATAGAGAGAGAGAGCCATCAATGTAGGATAAAATTGTCTTCATATTCCCTTATTATTCTTTTAAATAAATCATTGTAATATTTTTGTATTGAGCAATCAACATTTGCAATACAGTAGCATATGTCTAAAATTAGAACTAATCAAAAAGAGCTGTTAATCTGAAATGCATAAATAACAATGTAGAACTATATTTTAGAAGAAATGGCATCATCTTCAATTATAATAAAACGTACAATTTATGAGTGAAATTCAGCAAATTGTTTGGACAGCTGAAAAAATATATTATTTTAGAGCCACATAATTGGCAACTTAGGTATTAGTTATCCAGGCCCTAAAACTTCTCATGGCAGTTTTATCAGAATTCCATATTGTTTATATCATTATTTTTTAGTGAAAAATAATGGCATCTTCGTTTTTAAATGATTCAAAGTAATGAAATATACAATTTAAAACCTTATGAATTGTACCAATATAAATGCATATCAAATAATTTTATTTAGAATTTATTTTTGATTTTGGATGCTGTTCTAGTGATTTTAAAGTGTTAGTGAAATTTAAAACTATTGGCATTTATTGCAATATTTTCCACCATTTTATGTTCACATTCAATGAAATTGTCATCATCATAAACATTCAAAGGCAGCTAAAACAAACAGTTCTTTTAAAATATTATGCAGGAGTAATCTATTCCTCATAAATTTCGATACGTTTATAATACTATTACGTTTATTATTCTAAAATTTTCGTTTAAAAAATACAATATACAAAAATAAATTTTCTAAGTTTCGTCTAATCTGAAAAACTAGTTTGATACTATTCATTTAAGGAGTTTTAAACATCATCATTCAAGATATCTCCCACTGTACAATATTTACAAACTGCACGTATCACACAACTGGTTTTCGCAGAGGTATCACCAAAATTTGAAGTAAAAAAAAATGTGTTCACCTGTTTCAGAAGTTATGTATTCATATATTTCCCAGCACTCAGAGAAACGGAATTATAAAGAAATGCTGCAAGAAAACAAATAGTATCCACTCACAATACCGTCCACAGACGTTTATTGTTATCATTATTTCAAAATTGAGAAATTATAGAGAGCAGGCGATCAGTAATGCCATATATAATGGCCAAAAGTTTTAATATGAAATTAAAAAAGTTAGAATCGGTCGAATGGTTGAGATTTCTACAGTACCAAAAGGTTTTGGAAATAATTTAAAATTTTCGCCATATGACTTATAATGAATATACAGAGAAGAAATATATATATATATATTAATATTTCTCTTGAAGGAAGGTGATGAGGGACATGATATCTTTTATGATATATCTATGCTCATAAACTCTCATATAAAGCAAAAATTAATGAAATTGGTCTTGTGGTTGAATTTGGCTCGGATTGGAATGATATATATAGTCGTTGAAGTTTTGAAATCATTCGGAAATCTAGTTATTAGGGGATTTGAAAGTATCCAAGATTTGTAACATAATCAGTAAACTTTTAAATTTCATACAAAAGGAGCAATTAAAAAAATTATTTTAGCACTGAATTATGAAAATAATGCAATATAAACTGGGAATTTAAAAGTTAAACGCATTTGAGATTAAAAAAACAATATACACTTGATTAAGAAATATGCATGGAAATTAAATACAACTTTTAAAAAAAACATTAAGGTATCAGAACACGTTCGGCGCACCTTTTTAGAAAAACATGGTGTAGACATTCTTTAACCATATTTCTGGGTTTAATACTATTCAAAATTAGTAATAGGATGTCAACTATTCGTGAGTGATTAATCGTTTAATATTACAAAATAAATAAATAAATAAATGAAATTTGGTTCTTTGCTTTGACATCATTATTACAAATATGTATCGAATTTTTGCTAGGAAGGATAGGAAGACGTACCTAATTTATACTTCATTTTACTCAAATGTGCAAAGAAATACGGATACCGCTGCACTGCATAAGCATATGCATAGGAGAAAGTAGAGTGGTAAATGCTACCATCGATCTTTACCTTGATTGTAAATCCTTAAATTGCTTTTAATAATAATGATAATAATAAAGTATTGATAAAAATTGTTTTCCAGTTTAACCCCGCAGCTTTTAAGGTTAATCCTGCATCAATGTATGCAGTTTAAAAAATTTTGTTCCATAAGTAACACCCCATTAGTAACAAAATCTGAGTGAAGTAATGTATAACCGCTTATTTGATACAGGTAAATAACAGGTTGTGATTTCAAGGCATAACTATGAAAGTTATACGTTTAAATATTCTAAAATAATTTATTGCCGCGCAACATTGAAGAATTTATCAGCATTATTTTGTATTAGAACGTCCTTAAAAAGATATAATTAAATATCGTGTTGTACTTTGCACAAGATTCATCAAAAGCTATCTCATTTATCCACTCAGATTTTATTATATATTGAAGAATGCTCATTAACTTATCTACAAAAAAATACTGCTTCAAAGAACTGTAAAATAAGAACAGAATTTTTGAACTACCTACTTATTTTTTTAGAAGTGTTTTAGAGATCTATAATTTCATCTAAGAAATATATCTTCTTTGATAAACTATTGAAAAATTATCTTAAGATAGTTTAAGGTGTTAAAGACTTTTATGATGTTATCAGTCTCTTAATATTCCTAACAAAATTATTCAAACATTTAATTCCATTTTTTTTGCTATTTTCATCTTTATCAAGGTAATATACTAATAACTAATTATTAACAACTAAACTAATACTAATAACTAACTAGATATTAAAAACTAAACTAATATAAATACCTTCCCGAATATAAATAATTTTTTAAAAGATGTTCTTATGTTCCTTTTATGAATTCGAAAGAAATTATTTTATTCAGTTCGTTAAAGAACTTTAAAAAGGAGTCGCATTATAAAATATAGGACACACAGTTCCATGTTTTTATACAATATAAATCTCAAAAGATAAACAATATAACAATATACTTTATTATATTCTTTGAAATTTATACTGCTTTAAAACACAAAATTCAATTGCATCTGTTTACTTTGAGCGAAGAAAAATCATTGGAGATAGAGATTAGTATAAAAAGTATAAATCTGCTAAGAAATAGAAAAATCTGCTAGAAAAAGTATAAATCTGCTAACTAAGAATGAAAAATATATTTAATATATTAACTATATAGCGAGGTCAATTTTTCAAATATATCCCTTCCGAGTTCCTAATACTTCAATGCGATGTTTAATCACAAGTGAAGATAAAACTGCATTATGAAAAATAATGCAATGGAACTTTAAAACAACATTTCGATCAAATAAGCTATATCAAGGAAATGCTATTGAAGCCAAATGCAACTTAAATCTAAGTCCACATAGAGCATTATGGAACGATGCCTAAAGCAATCCTTCGGTCCCTTAGATCCTGTGACATGCAGGGTTCAACTTGATGGAGTTGTTTATGAATCATGCAGCCAAATAGGGGAACGAAAGAATTTATTTCAAAATGAAAATGCAATAAAAAAAAAGACGTTTTTTTCTTCTTTCGAAATTAAAAAATTATATAGAGTAGGCGATCATTGATGATATATCAATAGTCATTAGCTCTCATATAAAAAGAAAATTAATATATGATTGACAATATTATTTATATAATTGGTTTAAAAAATAAACAATTGTTTCTCAAATTTCAGTTTAATATAGCATACTGAATATGGCTTAATCCTATTTTTCAACCCTTTATTAACTTTTTTTAACCTCCCAATTCAATAGCTTGGGTTAAAAATGCTGAGCATTCACTAGGAATCATTCCAGTCAAAGAATTTGAGGAACAATTTCTTTCTTTATCGTAAATCAACATATTGCAACCATTATATTATTAATTGTAATTAATTTATATGTAATCTTATCTTCAAATATTAGATAAACTGGCTGATGAGAAATATGTATGCGTAAATCTGTATGTAAAAATCGTGTATGCTTGTACATGATACCCCAAAACGGAAGCATCGAGATAAATTAAATGTATCGCAATTTTATCAAAATGTAGATTTGTATTAATTGTTTTAAAATATATTCTGAGAAAGGATTTATTACATATGAGTGTTTAAATAATTATTTGAAATCACACACACACAAAAAAAATAGATAAATGAAATTTGGTAAGTTGGTTTGATATCGTTATTGCAAATGTGTCGAACTTGTGCTCCAGTCTGAAAGGATAGGAAGACGCACAAAATTCATACTTGATTCTATTCAAAATGTGCTAAGAAATATGGATAGCGCTACACTGCATAAGCATATGAATAGGAGAAAGTAAGGATGCTGTTGCTACCATTGATCTTTACCTTGATTGTAAACGTTGGATTGCTTTTAATAATAATAATAATAATTGTTTTCCTTTTTGGGCCCGACAACCTTTAAGGTGGAGCCTGCATTAATGTGCAGTTTATGAAGTTTTCTTCCATAAGTAACACCAGCATCCGTATCAAATCTAAATAAAGTAATGCAAAGTCATTTATTTGATACGAGTAAATAGCAGGTCGTGATTTCAAGGCATAACTATGAATGCTACGCTTTTGAATATTCAAAAATTATTTATTATCCATGCACCATTTAGGAATTTATCTGCATTATTTTGTATTAGAACGTGCTTAAAAACGTGTAGTTGAAACTCATTCTGTACTTCGCACAAGATTCAACAAAAGCTATATCATTTATCCACTCAGATTTTATTATATATTGAAGAATGCTCATTAACTTATCTACAAAAAAATACTGCTTCAAAGAACTGTAAAATAAGAACAGAATTTTTGAACTACCTACTTATTTTTTTAGAAGTGTTTTAGAGATCTATAATTTCATCTAAGAAATATATCTTCTTTGATAAACTAATGAAAATATATCTTTAGATAGCTTACGATGTTAAGACTTTTACAATGTGATTCGTTTCTTAATATTCCTAACAAAGTAAATCAAGCCCTGAATTAAATTTATTTTACTATTTGCTTTCATCTACATCAAGGTATAATAAGACTAAATACTAATAACTTTCTAAATAGACATAATTCTTAAAAAATGTTTTTATTGTTTTTCTTTTATGAATTTGAATGAAATTATTCTATTCAGTTCTTTAAAAAAAAAACTTTGAAAAGGAGTCGCATCATAAAAAACGACACATTATTCCAAATTTTTACAAGATAAGAGAAACAATATAATAATATATTTTATTATATTCTTTGAAATTTAGACTGCTTTAAAAAGCAAAATTCATTTGCATCTATTTACTTTGTGAAAAATAATTGGAGATAGAGATTAACATAAATTTATAAATTTGAATCAGAATAATAGTTGAACTAAGAATGAAAAATATATATAATATTTTAACTATATATCGATGGCACATTTTAAAATATATCCCTTTCGAGTTGCTAGTACTTCAATGTGATGTTTAATCACAAGTAAGCATAAAACTGCATTAAGAAAAATAACTCAATGGAACTTTGAGGCAACGCTTAGTTCAAAGAATTCCTATCCCTATCGATATCAAACAAAAACTATTGAAACAAAATGCAATTTAAATTTAAGTACATATAGAGCCATTATGGGAGACACAATTGGGGAAAAATTCTTGTTCCTCTTTTCTTGGGCGAGCCCTTTCCTTTATCACCCCTCGTTCCTCCATAACGCCGGCACCATCACAATGCCTTATGCCTAAAGGAACCTTCGGGCTCTCAGATCCTGTGCAATCCTTAAATGGCCGTAAAACTTCATTGTGTTGTCTCCCCTCCAATTCATCAAGATGTCGAAACTCGTAGGGGGAAAGAAATACGTTAAAATAGGTCGACACCATTTTCGGTGCAGTATAACCCCTAGGTAACTTTCCGTGCAAAACGAATTTGAATCGTTCGTTACCCTACGTTAAAATGCGTGCAGTGCATTTTAAAGACATCTATGGGGCTACGTCGAAATGCTTGTGGAACTCTTAGAGAGTTAAAAAAAAGGGAGGAAAAATAGTAAGGAACCAGCGAAGAGCTGAAAACTGGTATTCTCTTATTAATATAGAATATCGAATATTACCAAAAATATCAAATTATCCAGACAAATAACGTTACTTAACTTAAATTTAACCCTTATCCCTTCTTTATAAAGTCGTAAATTCTCAATATTTAAATTTTAAAAGTATATTTAATATTTAAAAGTATATTTTGAAGGAGCTCACATTGTCTAGAACCGTTCTTAAGTTTGTTTTATTCTAGGATGGAATCAGACAATTCTGTTTACTAAACATGCAAGACATCTTTACTCCTTTTAAAGAATGTTTATTCTAAAAGACTCTGGAGATTACCTAACATCACCTACTTTTGCTCTATAAGTATATAATGATTTTCCCTCTCCATTTGAAAATAGAACACGAAACCCTCTATATTAAAGTTTCCAGACTCAGTAATGCTGGTAACATCAAAGACAAAACATCGACCCTAGAGACTTTGATTAAAAGTTATTCATGCCCGATCCCTCCCTCTCCTTTTTTTTATCGAAAATTTTATCTCTTCGCACAACATTTCCAATGAATCATTATCCATTTTATATGCATAAAAATGTCTTTAAATCAAAAGTGTGTATCAACTGTGAATTTTTAGCAAGGGAAACAACAAGTATAATTTAATGGATACCAGCATTTTGGTCTTTATAATTGATTTATTTGGACTTTATTTATTTATAAATTATTTATTTGGATTTATTTCTTTAGACTATCATTTTTTGCAGAGCGTATGGTCATCAAAGATTGTATCTAGTACATTTAATCTAATCAAACTATTAGATAATCAAAACAATCTTTATTCCCACTTATTTCTCGTTTAAAGCCATTAGCCGTATTACACCAAAACATCTTACTCAACATACAGGGAGGAAAACGAATGGCATTTAGATATCCTAACACAGATACCGAATTGCAAAAGATAAAAAAAAAAAAAGCATTTCATAACCTTTTTTTCAAACTCTATCAGAATGGTCAGAATGAATATGACAATGGTGGAACTTGGAAGAGTGCTCGTTTTATTCTTCAAAGAATAAATTCTTTCCCAGCATCATCGGGAAGAAAAGAAAACATGCTTGCAACAGACTTTAAGTATCTTCCGAATTGGCGAAAGAAGTTTTAGATCCGAACAAGTGATACGGTGGAATGTGAAGTTCATGGCACTTCGCTACGAGTTGCTCCGATCAAAGACTTCGAACTAACTTGGGGAACTCTGGTGAAAAAGTATCCTCACTAACACACTCTCGAGGTAGAAGAGTTTATACAAAAAAAAATTCCCTTTGGAAACGGAGACATTCTTCAAAATTCATATAAAAGTTGCGACGGATTCATATCGTAGACTTGTTTCTTGAAAGTTGATTTCTGTACTTAATTTTCTGTCTTATAATTCTAATCTTTATTTTCTTTTCAATATCCATTTTCATACTTACTATCAAATATTTTTGGTTTAGCTAATTTTTTATCCCTATTTGTGCTTTTAGTCAAGCAATCATGTTTTGTCAAATATCTGCATTTTACAGCAATTATTTGTAAATCATATTCGAATTTATCTCTTTTTTGATGACAGATACTAGGAATATTGATCAATAATGAAATTGTAATGATCACTATATTTGTCATTGAGAAACATGGAATAATGGATATCATATTTGACTGAATAAAGTGTAGGAAACATAATATATTGTAAGCCTCAACATTATTTTGTTATCCTCAAATTGAATAATTTTGTAATAAAGGCGCAATTCTGTAATTCTTCGACATGGGACATATATGCATAGTAATAAGGATAACACTGTTTTTCGAAACATGATCTCATAACGACTACAAAATACAAATCTTTTCATATTATTATTCTTAAATCTTCCACAGTAAAATGAGTGAAATATTTATTTTCTTTTTTCAACAAATGAAATAAATTTTTCCGAAAGTCTATGTTTAGTATTCAGTGCAGTATCTCGTAGAAAATATTATTATAAAAATCAATCAACATAAAAAAGTGTTAAAGCTCCATAACAAACTTAAGATAAATCTATATTTAATATGAAACTGTGCATTACATTTCAAAAAGAAACATGACATAAATGTTACACAAATCCATTTATCGGCCTTATATATTGATTCGATCTGTCTTACCAAGTGGACTAGATAAACGCAAATGTCGATATGTCTGTCAAAATTCATAAAGTGCAAAATGGTTTTCACGTGACGTGAAAACGAATTCCTTAGCACTTCTAAATCAATCTATTTTTTCATAGTCATTTATTTGCCATTAAAATGTATTTGAAATCATAAAAATATACATTTATGAAATAAATCAGATGAATAAACAATAGATTGTCATAAGTCCGGATATTTTTTAATAAAGAAATTTATCACATTTTAAATTATATTAGTTAAAGCTAATGAAGAAATAATATTGACACAGACCTTTAAGGAAACAGATTAAATTAAACGAAATTGTAAATATTTTTTTTAACTTAAGGTATTTTTTCTCATGTTTGAAAATGCTTTAATTCATTATCTTTATCTGCAGAAAAGTATAAATGTTTATTCTTCATTCAACAGTCTTCATTTTTATGCAATTTTTTTTATAATATTTGGACCACTTTTAAATTTTTTCATTCAGAGAGGTGGAGAGAATCCAGGTAATTCATGACATTTTACGATATTCGTGAAGAAACTTCAAGAACCCTAATAAAAATTTGTTATATTAAAATTTATTCATACGTATATGGTTCCAGTCTTAACTAATTCTGAATTTCTAGTCCTTTAAATTATTAGTGGGGTAATGTAAAAGTATAATAATTGTTTTCTTTGCTCAGTTTGAACTTAAGTCATTGATAATTTTCTGTATATCTTAAAATCCTAAATATTTTATGTAATGAAATCTCGCTTAGAAAACAATTAATCTGTAGCACCCTCTTCTTCTTTCAGCAATTGAGATTTGTCAATGCATATATTTTAAAGTAAGTATATAAGTCGATTTTTTCGAAAAAATCAAATGTTTCTATTCAGTACTCACCATAAAACAGAGTGCATACTTTTCATGCTCCGGGACGTAAAATTAATTTTTATATTTGCCTAATAGAAACATTATAATATTTTTAGTGAGTTCTTAATTTCCAAGATAGAGAAAAAATAATCTATTCAATTAAAAATATTTTAACTTGTCTTAAGAAGTCGCAATGCGAAAAGAATTTAAAAAAAATGTATGTCATTTTCAATCTAACCCCGATATTCAAATAACCGACAGAAATACTTTTAAGTATTACATAATATTCTGTATATATAGTAGTATACAAAGCATTCCCTCTTAAGAAGAAAGCATACTTACTTTCATTTTAATCTATTTGAAATATTTTACACAAATAATTTCATAAACTTTTGAACTAAAAAGGTTTCGCTTTATTAATTATTTTAAAATATTTTTATTTTTATTTTTAAAGTTTTGGGATTTGATTTGTATATTTTGGTTTTATAAATGATTTTTCAATTAATTTTATGAAAAAGATTTAAAAGAAAGCTATTTTACACTATACAGGGTGGTTATAATTAAAGTTACCCTGTTTAGACCTACGTAGTATCCGTTCTAGTGGAAGAATGTCGAAGAAACTTAATATTTAAGTTGTATGGATCATGGGGAAAAAAAGTCTGCAATAAAAAATAGTTTAAATTTCGGCCGATAGATGGCAGTTTTCATGTAGGATAAAGGCCGTTATGCAAATTTAGAGTAGTTTCAAAAGCCAGTAGTCACTGCCGCAAAATCATTCTTCGGCATGCCGTTAGAGAAGAAACGAAGAGCTTTACTGATAAAGTTATTTTATCAGTACAGCAGTAATTTGTCAGCTGCACTGCGAGAATATCGGCGCTTGAAAGGCTTACAGAAAGGGCCTCATGGCCCTCAAGGGTGTTCCGTTACGGGTGCCCGTTACCGCAACCTTCTTCAGCAACAAGTCATTCCAGCGTTACAAGAACGAGAAAACCTTCTCACCTGGCGGTTAAAATTTGAACAATTTTTTTTTAATTGCAGAATTCTGTTCCCCATGATCCATACAACCTAAGTGTCAAGTTTCTTCAACATCATTCCAACAAAGCTGACACTACGTATGTCTATATATATATGTATATATAGTGCAAGAGACAGTCAAAGAGAGTCAAAGAGAAGTCAAAGTCAAAGAGAAAAACAGAAAGAGAGAGAGAGAGAGAGATTTTTAAAATAAGAAAATTTAAATCATTGATGCATGCCGATTTTGATATATTACTGTTACAGTGTTTGATTTCCGAAAACATAACATACAATATGCACCATAGGAAGTTAAACTCTATTACATTCTTTTTTTTATAATAACCTACCGAAAATTGTTAGAATATTCATAAAGTGGGTCGTAAGGGAACAGGTCAGGCTGTGTGGCAGTTTGCTTCATTTCCTCTGGACTAATTTGCATGACATACACATGTGCATATTTTACTTGCCTGTATCTAAATTTATCAAATGTGAAACTGTTGTAATTTTTATATCTATTTATTATTCTATATTTCAGGGATATTGTTTTTAAAGGTCTATGAACTAAGCCATATATTCCTGTAATTCGAGTTTCTGTACTAATGTTCAATGTCTTAGCTCGTATTTAACTTTCGTAAGTCCATTGCGTTCAAGCATCTTATTAAAAGTTGCAGACTGTACCTGCTTTAAGTGTCATGATGAGTTCAATATATATGATGACCAATATGTGATATATAAAATCTTTCTAGTTATGCTATTTGAATAATCACAAGTACGTCATGAATTAAATACATATAAGCATTTTCTTAAGTATGTTAAGATTATTTAGATATTTTGGATTCAATGCTTTCATTATAAAAATTTCTTAATTGTTATACACCTGCACCAAAGTGCTTGAGAAGATCCAATCAGACTTTCTGAATATTATGAGATCACGAGTAATATTTAGTTCAATTATTCAATCAATTTTATGACATTTCTCACTTAGAAAATGTTTCCCAAATTGCAGTATTTTTTGATAATTGCCATTTTTATATTTTGACAAGAAATGGGAAGAAAAATCACTGCAAAAATATTCTAAAAATAAGCAGGATGGTAGGTGGATTTTCCAAAAATAGGAAAGGGAAAGTTACTTTTGCATCATTTATTACTGAACGAATGTTTATGAATCATGTGACTAAATCATTTTCTTAAAACAAACAACATAAGGGTGAATTTATTTCAAGCCTAAGAGACATAATGGCACCCTTATGTGAAAATTTTTCCTAATTGAATTACTTCATACCAAAAAAAGTAATAATCCAACATCATAAAACAGAATATTTATCTCAATTCATTTGTTCCCATGACAACATAGTTTAATGGTATCTATGCAACCGATATTACTAAGAACAGAAAGTAAACGGAATCTACCTGATTTTGTTATTTATTTGTTTACTTACATTCTAGAAAATATTCATTTAATTTTTTAAATAATAAAATTTAAACTGATTAAAATTAAACGATTTGTTATTATCCATGAATAAAACTTTCAAATTTGCTTAAAAACATTTAAACTTATCAAAAATATGATATCATTTTTTAACTTTTGATATAATTATTCTATTTTATAAAGTTAAATGGATTCAAATACCTAATTTTATCTGTTTTGTTAAGCAGTGATTTCATATAAATTCTTAGTGTGTCTTTCATATATCATCAAAATATGTATTCAATTTACTTCTATTTTAGAATTTTAAATAAAACGTTTTAATCCTCCTCGAGCCAACTGAATTTTTATAATAATATGTTCAGTAAAATTTTCTATTTGTAAAAAGCAGACCATGAAAGCAGAATATTTTTTTAAATATGTTATATTTAAAAACATGCAACTTTTTGATTTAGTCATATTTTTACATTATAACATTTACGAAAAAAAAAAGCTAAAAAATAATTCCCGTAATTGTCCAACAAATATTTCCTTAAATGTGAACAACAAGTAATTAAGTGTATTTTTAATATAACAAAGTTACTTATTTAACAGAATTTTTAGTTTTTTTTCAACATTTTCTGCACCAAGGAATGTCATTTATTTTCAGAATTCTTTATTATAATATGAAAAACTAATCCACATTTAATTGTAACTAAATACAGAACTTAATGTCCTTAAACTATTGCATTTTCAAGAGAGCATTATAATATGTAATAAAATATTAAAGATAACATTAGCTTTTTCGCAGACTTAATAATCCCATGATAATTGCAAATTTTATGACAGTTAATTGCAACGCAATTAGTCTATACAACTAGCCATTATTAACCTTCCTAATGTTTTATGGCACTAAGCCAAATTAGAAATGAAAGAAAAGGAAACTTTGAAAAACAAAGTAACATAGTTAAATGGAAAGGAAAAATAAATGTTCGACTCAATGTGAAACCCAAGAGAAAAAAAAAAGACATTCTTCAATACCATTAAGTAATGCATTTAGGCAATTCCAGAATGTGAAAACCTTTCCCTTTTTCTTTAAAATATTTTCTTCTTGATTTTTCCAATTCCTTTTCTAAAATGCATAAAAGAATTTGAAATAGATTTTTTTAAAACTAATAATTGTATTAGAAGTATTTATATGAGGATATTTATAAATAAACAAATGAGTCACTTATCTTGGTATTCTGTAGGAAGATGAAGTTTAAATACTGCGTTAATATTGATTTAAGTTAGTTTTGTTTTCGTTACTTTACTTCCATTCTCGTTGACTTTTTTTTTTACTTAACTTCTATTCTCATTTACAGCATGCATATAAAACAAGAAAGCTGAAAGAAGTAAAACAATTGGTATCTGAGAAATATAGCAATACAGAAAAAAAAAACTGAATTTAGCTTTATAATATTTGTTTTCTTTTCTTCCCAATATTTAAATACATTTTGTAGATTGTGCAAAGATTCTTTAAAAGATTTCGAATTTTTCAGAGTACTTTATAAATTTCTTCATTTTAATAATTTTTGTTGTGTTGTTTTTTTATTTGTTTTTCATATACAAGGAGGAATAAATTGTAAGTATTCGAATTAAAAACAAGAAAACATTTTCAAACTCATATCCATATCTCTCTAGAAGCCTAACTTACTTTAAAAAAAATTCTTTTATTTACATTTATATTTTATTCAGAATTGAGGATCATATAAATTAAGAAATTAAATTATGGAAATAAATTCATTTTTTCAATTTTACATATGAAAAGAAAAAGAGTTCTATGATGTCAGTCCTATGATGGGATCCAAAAATTACAAAAGGATAATGAATTCCCTGCCTCTAAATGGAAAAGAAAAATATTTTTTTTAATTTTAAATGTTTTTCAAATAAATTTAATTTTGTTTCATGTATTTAATTCGAGTATTAATCGTTTTATTCACATATCTAATAAAAACTATCGTAACTATAATTTTATTATTTAAAGATTTTTAAGAATTTAAATTTATTTAAAAATCTTTTTATTATTAAATCCGAAAAGTGATTTTAACTATACATTTTCTGCTGAAATAATTTCTCTTATAAATTGTATTATTAAAAAAATTATTATATTCGAAAAAGTCTTATTATCTTATTTTTATATTAAAATATAATAAAAAAACTTATTTTTAAACAAATGGATTTACTCTTATTTTGAAACAATGGATATATTTATATGTTTAAAATTCCATATACACTTTTAGTTTATTATATAAAAATATCAAAGACGTGCTTCCATTCATAAAATCTTTAAGCCATACAAATAATTTTCATGTGTCCTTTCAAAAGACGATTTATTAACTTAAATAAGACAGAAACAAAAAAATTCATTTATTTAATTCAAATTCTTCGCTTGTTTTAAAGAGAAATATGAAAAAGGAATATTATTGCATTTTCAATTATATTTAAATTTCAATTGGAATTCTTATTCTTTTTTCTTTTAAAATTCATTAAAAATTTTCAGTGTCAGTAAAAAATATACAGTGACTAAAATTGGATATGATCTTCATGTATTATAAGATTTCAAAGTGATTGAACCTCTCAGAAATAAATTATAATTAAATTCTTTTTAAACAAATAATTTTAGAATTTACAGAATATAATTATATCTAAACAAAACTAAAACATCAATTCTCATAAATTCTTAATTAAACAATAAAAAAAAAGTAACGTTTTACAGTCAAAATGAAAATGTGCTATTTGAACGTAATAAACAAAAATAAATGACGAATGAAAAATTATTGTTTGGTGAATAGTCTTTTTGCAAGTCTTACCACTGTAAGTTTATTTGGCATAGAAGAAACCAATTTTTTACTGTAGTCTGAGGATATTTTGGACCATTCTTCAATGATGACATTCTTTAACAGCTCCTTATTAGAAATTTAAAGTTTTCTAATTTGGATATCCCATAGATTTTCAGTTATGTTTAAATTCGGAGATTCTGGAGGGCTATCAATTACATTCAGACAATCATAATCCATTCTTCATATGTGCTTGAGAGCATTATCTTGATGAAAGTGAAAATATCTTTCAATATCTAGAGTTCTTACACTTTCCTTTAAATGAATGTTTAAAAATTACTGGTATCTAAATCTGTCGATTAAAAACATTACATTGACTTTCATCTGCAAAATTTACTTTTTTTCGAATGTCAATATTCTTATCTTGAGAACATTTAGGGAATTCTACCCGTAGTCCTCTGATCTTTGTGCTAATATACTGCTTTTCCAGGTAACTCTTCTAATGTATCCATTTTTTTATTCTAACAAAACGAGCATTTCAGCGCATTTCTATATTCACTCAATATGCTAACAAAATTATATTGCTTTCGTTTCCATTAATATTGTTTGATTAAATGAAGAATAGAATTAAATTAGGGTTAAATTTTTCTTACATTTTTTAAAAAAAATTGTTTCGCATATAAAAAATTATTATAAACATTTTGAATTTGCATTTCATATGCAATTCATTATTTTAAGGAATAGTTTAGAAACATGACAAATTTTGATGCTCATTTTTATTTTTTTAATTTCATGATGTTATGTTTTTATATGTTTTTATGTTTTATATGTTAGCCGAATATTAGAAAAACATTTAAAAATTGTAGAGATCAACATACCAGAAACGAAACACTGTAAAAATACCATAACCCATGTATATAAAATTAATTTTATATGACACCCAAATCTAGTATCCAAATATTGAGGTAGAAATTTAAACTGTAATTCTTCATTATAAGGTAATTAAATCAGGATTTTATGAGATTATTTCAAAAAATTAAATGCATCATTTTTCAAATTCATCGTAAAATATTCCTTGTGTAAAAAAATAAGAATTAAAGATTCTTTTATAAAATATTTAACATTTCCTATAAACATTTACATTAATGCATAATGCAAGGAATAAAAGCAAAAATGAATAAACAGATTTTGTTTGTTGAAGATAAAGGCCAATGTATATTCAATATGTCTCTTGAAATAAATAAGAATGATTACTTATTTTTATTGACTTATTTACTTATTTTTACTTATTTTTATAACTACTTATCCCTACTTTCCAAAATTCAAAAAGATTTTTTTAAAGGAATTGTTACTTGAGAACTCAGGATCGAATCACAGATTTTTAGCTAAATAAAAGTCAATGGATATTTTTTAATTAGATAAAGAATATAGGCACACATTTTTATTGATTTTATTACATTTATTTTACACTTATTTATGGAGCATTTTATTAGGAAACTTAATTTCAAAATAAAGTAATTCCTTTCAGCGCAACCTACTTTAGAAACTACAAATTTCCAGAACACGATTGAAATTTGATGAAAGCAATTCGCTGAAAACATTCAAAATTCATTATATAAAGAATGTTTCAATCAATTTTTTCTTTATTCGCGTAGGGGAGATTGCAGGAAAATAAAGAACCACAAAAATTATCTAAGGAATCTATTGGTCTCAATTTCTTGAAGATATAATGAAACGACAGAATTCTTGCAATTCTTTCGGAAACCGGTGAATCATTTAATAAGACACTTAATGTCTTCAGATCATGGAACGATTCTAAGTTAAAGATAAAATATATGCAGCATAAGAAGAGGGTACATCTTTTAGGGGTACTAATAAATCTTTGCAAAATAAAAGTGCTGTAATCTTCGGATATGACAAAAAATGTTCACCTCTCATGCTAAACCAATTAAATGTATTTTTAAAGACAATTCTTCAAAAATTTTAAAAATATAAGCGATTTTTTTATTTGCACAATTCTATAAGTGTTAATACTAATTTACGAAAAATTATCTTATAAAATTTTTAAAGATGATGTTTTTAATTAACATCGAAATCTTGAGCATTATTGTATTGTTTTTACTTCCAATCATACTTGTATTTAAAGAAACTAACATATCTATCATTACAATGTTTGCTTATTATTTTGTTATCAATAGAACTATTGTAAAATGTATTACGCCTTTCGACAGAACTGCGCCAACACCAAATAACATTCACAAATTCTTTTTAACAAAAGAAATACCGGAATAGTGTCTAAGGTCTTAACTATTAAACAAATAAGTAAATAGCCCTTTTTTCTATCATCGACAAATATGTATCAGATATCTGTTCCAAAGACATGGAGCTACTGTATTTTTTAGCTTATGCGTAATTTTCTAATACAAATGCTTAAATTTTTTGATATGCGTGTCCAATTGCTTTGTTTTTACTTTTTCATCATATGTGTAGCATAAAACATTAATATATACTTAAAGTATAATAATGAGAAAAAAAGGAGAACCGATAAATACGGAGTTATGTCAGAAAAAGATCTTTCCAAATTGTAATTAAATTTTTCATGAATTATTCATGACAGTTCATGAGGGTTTACATATCATGCGTCATTCCAGCCTGCTGCAGAATTTAAAATTGAATTAATCAAGAGTTGAAGAGAAATATGATTTATCTGACAGAATAAAAATGACAAAATTTATTGTATGTTCTTATGTTAACATTTGGCAGAATTTATTCAAATATATAATTTCAAATATATATTCTGTTAATCTCTTCTTCTGTAAACAAAGATATATTATTTTTTTATCGGAATGTATTATTTTTTATAAAATATATATTATTTAAGCGATAAAAATGAGCTATGCTTAACTATAAGTGGATCTTGAAAAACTACCTCTTAGGCATTTTGTGTCCAGGAGGATTGTAAATATTATACATAGAGCCCATTGACGACAAAACTTGACTGGTACTCCTTGCTTGATCATATTTTAAATCAATGAGTTCACATTCCAATCAATTGTGGTTCATATCTATTGAACGAAACTTTAATTTTATAAGATTCATTTTTCTTTTAAATTTAAATAAAGATAATAAATTTGCAATTTTTATTTTTATCAAATGCAGGATGTCAGAAAAGATTTAGTTTCATATGAAAAATATTGCAAAACAATTATCAGGAATAAACTGAGACAGATATGAAATGCAACTCTAAACCTTCATACAGAAAATAAGTGTAAAAAAAAAAAACTGTGAATTTCGAAAATTTCTGACGAAACATGAAGAAAAATTTAAATGAGTGTGAGAGAAAATAGCAAGAAATGAAAATTTACTGATATTGATTTGTATAAAAAAAAGAAAATAAGTGCAATTTGGAACCAAAACCTTAGATTTTTTTTATTTCTATTTTCGTGACTTTTCCACATATTCGAAACCAGTGAAGTAAATAATCATGCATATATGTAAGAAAGAAAAACTGAAAAAAATAAGAAAAAGGAATTGCTATAGATGGTGTAATTTGAGCTCATAGATAAGAATCTATTTCTTCGAAAACTTCTGCTCTGTTGTCATGAATTCATTACAAGTTCTTGCAGCGAACCCAAATTTTGTGAAGACTGCAAATCGAAAACGAGCCTCGGGACATTTTTCTCTTTCTAAATGCAGTTAAGGATCGATGGATGCATGGCATAAAAAATGCCTTTGAGCAGATTTTGTTTCATATTTATTATTTTATTTGAAATTCTGGAGGAGGAAAGAACTGTTAATGAGAGATAGAATAGAAATAGATCTTGAGGATTTCAAAATTCTGTTGATTTTTTCTCTTTATTTATAAAATATTCCAAAACCATTTATAAACGAAAGTGATGATACTACAGTAGCACTGATTAGATTTCTATGTTTTCTCTATAAAATTAAAAGTTTATATTTTAATATTAGTTTGGAAGAAAAAAAACTCATTGTAATTGAATTTAGCACAAAAAGTCATTTGAAAAATTGTCATATTTAGAACAACTGATTTTTGTTTTTGCTTACTTAAGATTTTAAGAATTAATTTATTTTTATAGAGCATCAATTATCCAGTCATATTAGAAGTTTTTAATTAGCAGTTTAATTTTTAAAATAATTTTTTGTATATGCATCTTGAGGCATGTCAATCTGAATAATTGTTATTGAACCAATATATATATATATTTATGTAAGAGAAAATGACTTTTTCATGTTAAATCAAAACGCATTTTTTACATCCTGGAATCAAACTAAACTGAAGTATGTATAATGAAAAAATATGCTTTCGTTACTTTAAAATTTAGTTACATATTACCCTTTTCGAATCATACAGATATATTTTTATTATAAAAACTACTTGCACTTTTAGTCATTACCATATGTAATGATATATTTAATTTATTATCTTTACTTGGACAATTAATGCACTCTCAAAATGATTTCTATTGGCAATGTTATATAACCAAATCATTGCATTACAAGAATGGTGTGAATATCGGTAACAAGTCAACAATAATCTTCGTCTATAAGAGAAAAAGTGCTTCATCATTGGCTACATACTTGATCATTGTGATTTTGCTTGGTTAGATAGTTGTTTGCAAATAGTTTGTACAGAAAAGCGTACATTCATTAATTTGTTCAATTATTCAGTACATCCGTTAGGCCATTCAGTATGCAATATTGTACAAAACGGCAAAGAAAATGGAATACTAAAATAACGATATTACTACACGTAAAATTGAGGCTATCATTCAAATTGTTTTTGATAATAAATCTAATAGAATCTCGTGTACAGATCCTATTGGACTCCATGCAGTTTCTTGTACTTGTGAAGTTTAAAAGTTATAAGATTATTCTCCTATTTCAAAACAGTTAAAAAATTAAAGCAATTTTTTTAAGGTGACTCTAATAAAGCAGAATATTTATATCAACATGGGGTCGAAAAAAATCATTAACATGCTCTGAAAAATGATTCTAAGGGCTGGATATCATTTCAAAATTTGCAAAAAAGTGGCACTTAAAAGTAATGAGAAAAAATGAATTTTTTAAGTCTGAAATGATTTTCTATTATATTATGCCTGTTTGAAAAATATTAATTGGAAATTTTAAGTGCTTCGGAAGCATTTTACAAATGTTATAGACGATAAACTCGATAATAAAGACAATACTTTTGGATTGAGCAAAACAGATTCATTGAAAATTTAAAAGGTTTTATTGAATATTGTAAGCATTTAATATCTACATGTTGTGTTTATTTTCACACTCAGCTTTGTTTCGAAAGAAATCATCTTGTACAACTTCCAAAATGTTATTGGAAAATATCAAATTTTTACCCATTGGAAAAATGTCACATTAAGATTTATTTTTTAATCACAGAAATTTTTTTTAATAAATTATTATACATAAATTAAACGTATATTGCTTCAGACCTAAAAGAAATACTTGTCCAAAAATAATTCGAATAAAATCTCTTCTCTATTTCTAAAATTTTATCACTCTCACAGCGTCTTTGATAGTCCTAGAATCATTGTTAAGACAACATTTAAAATAGTTCGGTTTATGATTCAATAAACGCTAATTAAAATTATTAAAAAATAAAATTTTGCCTGAAAATGATGATAACCATAAACATTTGATATGAAAAATCTCAAATTTTGCCTGAAAATGATGATAACCATAAACATTTGATGTGAAAAATCTCAAATTTAATAAAAACAAATAAGCAATTAATTATAATCGAATTAAACGAATGATAAGCAAATTATTAAGATATTAAATTTTCATGTTGTTTCCTGTAATGTATGATTAAACAGAACTGCATAAACTGAGGAACTGAGCATCAATTAATCCATTAATGTGGCAATAAAATTCGTATACAATTTCGTTGAAATCCCTTCACTACATTTCATAACTTTTACTTATTGCTAACATTAAGTTAAGTTAACGTCCCATTTAAAAGCAACATTCGGGCTATTTTGAAACCGACCTAGTGATTTTGTACCCCGGTAGGATAAAAAGGGTACCACTAAGGCTTTTGCCCACCCCTCTCCAAACTTTCGCGTCGCACAAGCAAAAGGGTCTTTGACCCGACAGATTTAGTGGGCATCAGACCCACTTACATGACGGAATTGAGTCTCGAGCCTGAAGCCCTCCAATTTCCAAGCCAACAGCTAACCACCATGCCTCCTCACATTTTGAAATGAGGTATATAAAATTAGGATAACTGTTGTTCGTAACTTTAATTTCTGCTATCAACTTCTTTTTACATAAAAGTGCATATATAAGTAAAAATATACATTTTTACTATTGTTATAAAATGTAGTCTTTATACTTTGCTTTATATTAAAAAAATATTCGCTCGAGACAAATCAATTAATTAAAAATTTTTGAATTTAAATATTATATTTCTTAACTAGCATGGAATTAAAATAATTAAAAAATTACAATTCCTGCAAATAATCACAATACAATTTATGCATGTTTAATTCCTTTTTATTTCTTCAAGTGCGCGGTTCAGATGTCTTAGTAAAAAGGAATTTCCAAAAAGAATCTACTTCTTACACAAATTTTAATGAAACAGTTCAATATTCTTGCATCTTTTCATTCTCAGAGCCATTCGAACAAAATCTTCTTTTTATCAGTTTATCTCTTTCTTTCGGAGATTTTTTAGACTCATTATATTCTAAGAAATTCATTGGGACTACAATGTCACCAATAAATGAAAATATGGTATACAGTATATTTTTCATAAAAAGACATAATTCTCTGCAGATACATATTTCATAGAATGTAACATTAATATTTTTGTTTCCCTTTTTCTCTGTACTATTCCTTTCAAATTATTAATGAATACTAGAATATCTAAAATTACTTTTTTTTTTGAGTTCGAGAAATGGGGTAGCTTATTTTCAATAAAAACATTAAATATGTTTTTTTTTAAATCATAAATGAATGCAAAAAATTTTTACATTCTAAAACTAATACTTTGAAAGAATAAAGCAATTTATATTTTTATTCTGAATGTTTTATCTTATTAGGAGCAAAAATAAAATATATTCAGCCAATGGATTTTACTGCCGGTGAATTCAATTTTTTCCAAAGTAAGAAAAGCCCGAGAATATATAATTTCATACGAGGAATGTGTGCACTGATTGACAAAAATTGCGATCCAGTTACTAGCTTTTATGATCTTATTATCAATAAAGCTTATTATAGGTAAATGTACATTAATTATATCTGGTTGTAACTATGTAATATTAGATTTTATAAGATTAAAATGTCGTAAACATATAATCTTTCAAAACAACAAAAGAATTGTGCGATTCAATAATGAATGGAGTATTATTTAGTATACATACCAAATTTTAATATATTATGAAATGTCATAAGCATAATACAAAATCGAGCAAAGACTATTATATTAAAACAAGGGGTGCGCTTAAAGAATATTTGTCTTTCAATCTTGTTAGGGCAAATAAGCAGTAAAATCAAGTGGTTCATATATCATTTAATGACGTTATCATTGTTGTCCTCCAGAGATGAACGATTCGAAAGAAAATCTTTATCAAGTTTTTGTAATATACTTGTGATATGTAAAAGGAATGTTTTCATTAAATAATTCAGTATTTTCAATACCCTGCATGACAAAAAAATTAATGAATATAAATAATATCACCATCAACTCAAAGAATTTTCAATTAAAAAAAACAAGAAATCGGCAAATTTTCAAAGTTATGAATAATTCTTAACCTACTTAAAGCTTCAAATTTATCATATAATCTACGGATTGTTAATCTATTCCCGATTGATCTTTAAAGTATATTTCCAATTTCCAATAACTGATTTTTTTCTTTTTAACTACATTAAAAATTTAAAAATAGTCAATATAATTATATAATAATATTAAAGCATTGTATAGAATGACTATCATAATCAATAACGAATTCCCTGAGAATTTAATGCATTTCAAAAGAATTAAAGATAGAGATATTAGATTATGGGCGTTGACTGTTAAACAGTCGATAAATTTAGCTTTGTTTAAAATTTTAAACACCAATTCATTAAATATAATGGGATGAAAATATTTACAGCTGTTATTTGTCACACTCAACCTGACAGACAAAGCCATTTTTTTCTCAAATAAATAATGGCTTAGACAACTTTGCTCGTGAAACTGAAATTGAAGAAAAAATGATTTCCCATTCATTTTTTGGCCGACTGGAAGAAGAGAATTGCAAGTAAATTTAGATATTCATAACATCCCATCGGTAAAATACGAATTGAAATGTTAGTAATTAACACACACAGATGAAATTATATTATTTTTAATGACATGCATATCTTCTTTTATTCTCACTTATCGAATTTTGTTTTCAATTAATTGTGTTTAACAAAATATGTGTTTTTTGAGAAAAATAATATCGTATATCGACATTATAATTCAGGTATATTTAATTCAAATGTGAATTTTCAATAATTTTTAATTTATTTTATATCAGGTGTTCATTATTTAGTGAACTTGAATATATCTAAAATTGTAAATGACAATTTTGGAAAAGTTGTCGAGGCTAATTTCGTTCTAAAGTGTTATATGCTTCCATTTTAGTTTTTGTGATTGTAATTTTAAACAAAAAAATTCAAAAACTAGGAAAAAAGTGAAATAGATAATTTGTCATTTCCTTTATGCTTCTAAAATTGACTAAAATTAATTCAAACAGCTTAATTTAATCAAAAGGAAGTTTAATAAATTTCATTCTACTTTTTAATAAAAATCTCGTTAACAATAATAATTTATAAATTATATCGTCCTATGTAAAGTGACAAAATTTCGAAGTTTGCTACTCCAACAAAAACTAAAGAAGAACATTTAAAAACAGAATAAATGTAGAATATTAGATAGTTTTGTTTCAATTGCCTATAATAATTTTTGTTAATTTATTTAAACTGCAATATTGAATCATTTTTTTTTTTTTTTGGATTGTATGTTCGTTAGCTTCCACACTTAGTACAAATATGTTCGGAAGGTGAAACTGCGTTTTTAAGAGAAAAGTTTTTAACATATCCTTCATTAGAAAGATTTTTTTTTTGAAAATTAAATTATATTATTTCACAATAATTTTCAAAATTATTATTGTGCAGGAATTATTTCTTAAAAGTTTAAGAACATATAAATATATTATTACTTTATTTAATTTCAATCTTTTTTAAAATTTAAAATTATTAAGCATGTTTGGCATAATTTTCACAAATAGACTTAACTGTTGAATTGAGATCAGTCAATTTTCATTATTTCATCATGTTTTTAATGCCATTCTATTTTTGGAATTATGCCCCTTGATTACAAAAAAGGGCTAAATAGATATATTATAGCAAATTACGGCTACGACTAGAAGATAGACCACCGGCAATTTAATGCCATTATTGACTCTATCGAGATGATCCAATATATTCAATAAACAGAAGAAGGATGAGATTATCAAAATAACAATGCTGCAATGCTTATTTCTAATTTTATGATTTAAAACCATTTAAGTAATCGGACGAAAATTAAAGTTTTGATTAGGATACTTAGATAAAATGAAGGATAAACAATATTCCTGATGTATCAATGGGTGGCAAAAAGTGTTTTATTGATAATTATTTGAATTGTTTGATGCCAAGGATGGGAGAAAAGCAAGATGGCGAAAATATAATGTTGTAAAAATCCGAAAAGATATTTTTTAAATTTTTCATGAAAAAATTAAAATATTAATATACCTGAAACCAAAAAAATATTTTTTTAACAATTATACATATTACAATTGATAAAGTTTATTTTCTGTTATGAAGACCTATTATTTATGCGATATAATTATGATACAGTTTTGATAAAACGTGTGTGAGAATTCTAACGTGCAACAATTTGACAAAATTAGAATTTGTTTTGGTGATGATTGGACAAACTGCTATCTCTAAAAATCAGATAAAAGCTACATTCTCTGATCTGAGATAGTTGTTGATAGTAGGAAAAATATTTCTGTTTTCATATTCATTGTAATACAAAAGATAAATTAGTTGACTAGGAAAAGGTACATTCTTCTTGAAGAAGCTAGCTTATTTGCACAAAATTCATATTGGAGGGAAAGATAAAAATTGTTTAATGACCTTTGGAATATTACATTTTTTTTTTCTAAAATTTGAAATGGTTATTTTATACTGTGGTGCTACAATTCCCCTTCTACTACAACATATTCAGTTTTATTTATAAGATTATAAAAAAAATAATTGCTTAAGATGAAATCATTGGAACTTAGGAAATATATGGAATATATATTAATCATTTATACTATAAAGAACATTCGAATTATGTCATTTTAGAAGCATTAAATACTCGTATTTTTATAATCTATTATCTAATAAACTGAAGAAAGATAATTTTTTTATATGGAAAGACAATGTGGTGGGAAAGCGTATTATTTCCATGCAGAATAATAAAAATTAATGCAATCTTCTCTTATACCAAATAATACATAAATAATAATAATAATAATAAAACATACTAGAATTTTATCAGCAGTTTTGTTGACAGAAAATAATCGAATATTGAAAATAAATAATCGAATAATTGAAAATAATCGAAAATAATATATGAACATGTATTATATGGCAAGGAATGTAAAATCAAGGGAAGACAAATAACTAAAATTAACTAAGATGTATTATTCCTTCAATATACAAAATTCACATCAATTTTCACTTCACAACTTTATTCGTTCATTTAGAGTGTTTATATGGGATAAATCTTGGGGAAATATTTCCCAAAAGCAACTTAACAGGAAGGAATAATGCATGTGCTAGCGAATATTATCATTTTTGAATAATAGTTTTTTATCCACTTCTCACAATGAAAACATTTAAATTAATGTTTAGAATATCTATACTTATATAAAACTCAATGTGTGTGTGTGTGTTGGCGCTCTATAGGCTAGACCGTTCGACCTACAGCTACCAAATTTGGCGCATGCATACCTTGGAGGTAGGGAATGTGCACCTGTGGTCCCTTTTTTCAATTTTTAATTAGAATTTTAATTATTAATTCAAAACTAACTTTCACGCCAAAATATATTTTCATTTCCTCTCCGCCAAATGAGTAAGGTTTCAGTTTTTTTTCCCACGTTTAAGAAATTTTTGCCAGATTATTTCAAAGGATTCTGTTTATTTTCTAAATGTTTGGCGCATTTAAAATTAAACATTGCTAATTAATCGATCTTCCAGATTCATTCTGAAGAACTTTTGAATATAAATAAAACAGAATAAATGAAATTAAAAATTTCTAATCTGCATAGCGTTACCCCAACTGGAGTAGAAAATTCATACATCTGCATTACCATAATTGGCATTGAAAATTTACGCATGCGCATTGTGTTGTGATTGTTGACAACTATTTTCACCGCATACGGACTTGGTTTTGAAGGCTTAATATATTTTCGACAGATTATTTCAAACGATTTTGTTCATTTTTTTAGTGTTTGATGCATTTAAAACTAAACATTGTTAATTAATCGATCTGTTCATGATGAATTTAAGAAAATTTTGTTGAAAACTTCTTGAGATATTATATAAATTAAGAAAAAATATTCTTTAGTGCCAATAAGGTTTAAATATTCAGCGACTCTGTTTTTAGTACTCACATTTAAAAAAATTAAAAAAAATGCTTCGTTTCAGTAAATATATATATATATATATATATATATTGCAGTTTAATCATTTCCACTTTAATTTAAAGCATAAATTCTACGGGAGCTAACAGAAAATTAGAGAGATACATATTACGTTATGGCTGAAGGCATTTATAATATTATGAGTTAATTATATGACTATTAAAATTTGAAGTTTTAAAATATTTTAATGAAGAAGCAATTAAAATGGGAGTTCCATAACATATTTATTTATTAAAATATTGACGTGAATTAAGATTGGCGAACCTGTTGGTCGCCAAAGACGGATAGTTTAAAATAAGCCAAGACGAAGCAAATTTCTTTCTTACATGAAACTTATAATAATGAAGAAATAAGTTTTATTTATTGTAAGCTTCTGAATAGCTTAGTAATTAGTATAGAAATTAATATTTATTATTATGAATAAGTTAGTAGTTAGTAAGGAGATTAAATTATTATTCTGAATAAGTTACCAATTAGAATAAGCTAGTAATTAGTAATTCTGACATCATGTAAGAGATATTTCACACAATTTAGAAAATATTTAAGATATATCCTTATATGAGGGTTAAAGTTTGACTGAAATTTAAACTTCGTAAAACACCAAAACTAAAACAAAAACAATAAAAATAATTAATTAAATAAAATACTATTTCATTGATTTTTTTATGTGCTTACGGCTTCCTGCATAAAATTCACATAGCAAAACCAAATATAGCATTGAACTCCACAGTCAAATTAAATTTATGTCTGCAATTAAGAATTGAAAGAATCGAAAACGTTTAAGAACTAAAAGAAATATTACTTTGTCAAGGATAAAGTAATATTTAGATTCCGGTTTTAGTTCCCGCAATCGGACAGTTTTACTTTATTAAAGAGCTGAATACATTTTATAAAATAAATTTAATTTTAATTCAGGGGACTCTCAATTACTTCTATGTGATCAAATTATTTTCTTGGTAATAAGTATAAATCTTCCCTTTAAGTATACACTTTTTAAAATTTAAGAATATTTTTTTAATTCAAATTTACTGCGCAATGTTAAACGAATTGAAATTACGGAAACAATACATCATTTGCACAAATATTTTTTTAAACTTTAATTTAGTTAAGAAATTATTGTAAAATCATGATGAAAGTTAAGTATTTGAAAAGTCTGCAAGAAATTTTTTTTTTACTTAGTGCATTATTTATATTTTAATATTTTATAAGCATATAATCATTAATCTTTCCCACTAAAATAAAATGATATAATTTCTATTTTCATTTTTTCTATAATTAATTACCATTAAAATATAAACAATTTTTTCAGACTTCTCTAGTATTTAAATCTTGAGCATCAAAATTTGTGTTTGAACTCTGTTTGAAAAAAGAAAAAAAAATTAAAAAAATCTTGTTGATATGCTATTCAGAGTTTTCGTAAAAATATAAATTTTATTTAACTTTATTACACTTGTTACGACTATAACAGAGCACATGAACATATTGAATTAAACTATTTCAATTAGTTATATAGTAGGATAAGAAATTCTACAAGTATGAACGGATTGAAGGCAATAATTGAATTCAAATGAATATGCACATATCTAAGTTATAAAGGAGGAAATATTAATTAATGTCCAGCAGATTTTTAGATAAAACTCTGAAAAATAAATAATATGAAATGCACATCAGAAGTATCATATTGAATATATTTTTTTTTATTTTCATGCCTATTATATAAGCACATGTCAACATGTATTTTAAAGAAAGAATGTCCCTTTATCTCTAAATTCTAAATTTCTAATTATTTTTGAATGATCTTAATCCGACGTTAAATCTACTGGCACACCCCATATAATAAAAAAATATAAAATATAAAATATTTATTTTCCTTTGAAATAAATAATTATGTGTATTCAAAAATGTTCACTCCTATGTTATAGTAGTTTTACTGCTTGTCTCCCCATTCCTTTTTAATTTTCTATTTTTTTTCCATGCCTATTATATAATCAAATTCAAATGAATATGCACATATCTAAGTTATAAAGGAGGGAATATTAACTAATGTCCAACACATTTTTAGATAAAATTCTGAAAAATAAATAATATGAAATACACATCAGAAGTATCCTATTGAATATTAATTTTAATTTACATGCATCATTTTCTTTCTTAATTTTACTGTATGCATTATACTAATTATTTTTTTTTCAAATTTATAATTTTGTGGAATATTTCACAGTGGGTTTGCTGCTTGTCTCCCTGTACCTTTTTTATTTTTTATTTTCATGCCTATTATATAAGCACATGTCAACCTGTATTTTAGGGAAAGAGTACTTCTTTATCTCTAAATTCTAAATTTCTAATTATTTTTGAATGATCTTAATCCGACATTAAATCTATTAGCACACCCCATATAATAAAAAAAATATATAAAATACTAAGTATTTATTTTCCTTTGAAATAAATAATTATGTGTATTCAAAAATGTTTACTCCTATTTTGACATACATATCAAATTCAATATTTGAAATACTGAAATATACGAATAAAATTTAATTAATTTTCTCAAACCTATTGGTTATTATATAACTTTAAAAACTGTTAGTTCATTATGTTTCAAATCATAAATACTGAATATTTCATCACAAATCTTGAAGTTAATTGCAAAATTTTGTAAAACAAAGAAAAGGAAAAACAAGCAAAATATTTAGTTTTTGCGTGATAAAAATAAATTCTGTCATCATTTTTTTCAAATTTTATACTGTTTTTAAAAAAATTACTCATTTGCTATTTTCAGATAATTCTTGAGCCCATAAATATATATTTTTTATTTTAAAAATTTATTTATTTTGCAGTCTACTTATCCTATTTGTTTTATAGTCATATATAGTTTATTCTACATTTTACTGAATACGAATCAAATACAAAAGTCTGTGAATAATTATTTTTGTAGAAATATAAAATATATACTTTATTTTCATCAAATATTTGATGATAGATAGAAAAAAAAACTTTTCTTTTCCATCAAAAGAGAAATTATAAAATTATTAGAGGAGGTATTCTAATATTATAAATAAACATATCTATTGCACAATATGAAAAAATCCAAATGTTTTCATAATTAACAGGCAGCGTTTTTTCCCATAAAAAATAATCGCTATAATATAGGTACGTATTTAAAAAAACATTTATTTCAACAGTTGAAATTGAATTAATTATATTACTAAAACTTTATTAGATAAGCTAAAAAAATAATTGGAGATGTTTATTTTTAAATTTATAGTAAACGAAATCCTTCAATTAAGATCTCGTCTTTGAAACAATAAATTAATTAATGGAACATAAAATAACTGTTATTGCAGCACAAAAATTTGGGCATTAATTATTTTGCATAATATTCCGACTATACATAAATGAAAATATTATCTAATTACCTGCATTTTCTTCAGCATTCTCTTTTACTAACTTCTAACTAATTAAATAAGTTAGAAGTCCAAAAGTAGTTTAATTAGTTAATTAAATTTTCTCAAGTTTTGATTAGCTACTTATATGAAGAGATTTCTCTCCAAAGTATCTTTCCAAATTACTCCGTTCGCGAAAATATTAAACACTTCATTTCAAGTTGAAGAAAGCAATTCAGTCATGAGCCCTCTGTTTCTCATTAAAAAAAGATATTTTCTGATGAGAAAAAGATCTCTTAAAATTCTCGGACCTTAAAATTGTCGGTTAATAAACAAGTTGCTAAAAATTAACTGAATTTTCTCTGTATATATCCCAACTCTTTTTTTTTTATCTAGTAATGTTTAGTGATTAATTCGATTATAATTATATGAAATTTTTAGAAGTTTTTTTTTTTTACAACATTATTTGGTAAAAGAACGTATACCATATATATCAATAATTAAAAATAAATAAAATTTTATGGAATCAAAAATCATCAATAAGAGTAGTGTTTCGAATTATATAAAAATACTAAAACCTATGTAATTTATTTAGAATATTAAAATAACTATTTGTTTATTTTAAAAATCGTTTGTAATGGATTTTTGTATTTCTACTTGAATTTAGCTCTTATTACATAAAATGCTTCGTCTCTTTGTAATAATAACGTTTCACTACATAACTTTTATATAAATATCTTATAAAGTGGCATTGTAACAAAACAAGTTTTTTATTATAATTTCTCTTTTTTTAATTGAAGTTAAAAAAAATGGGAAGATAAAAAAAGATGAATAATCCTTTTATGCTATTCAACTACCGTTTCTCATCAAGGCATCTTTTTATATGTCTACAATAAATTATAGAACAACATTTTAGTCTAAAAAATAAAATTGTTACAATAAAAAGTGTTTCTTCATTTTCGGTGACAATAAAATAAAATAAATAATCCAGAATAAATTAAGGTAAAAAATTAAGTTGCGATAAAAATATTTTTGGTCGGCTGGGGAAAATGTGAAGAATTGTGAAGGTTTTATGATTTTCTTGAAAATTATCATAGGAAATTGATAATATAATTTTAATGAATGTATAACAAATTCTGAAAAACTCATTGTAAGACCCGCTTCTCCGCTGCCTACGACGAAGGTTGCAAACCAGTAAAGAGGGGAAAGGTCACGTGGTATCCGAGGGGGTGAAACCCGGAGAGAGACGGAACAGGAAGTGGATCAGACAGATAAGGACGAGGGACGACGAACGAAGGTGGTGTGGTTCGCCATGAACGAAAGAGACTCGATTCACTTTTATGTTTTATATTTTAATCCATTACTGTAAATATGTAAATAATACAATAATCTAGAATACGATGGTTTCCTGTATTTATTTCTACACAATCATCACGATTGAATCGGAAGATTATTAAGATTGAGATTATTAAGATATAAAATGGTCACTCAGACCTAGACATAGAATAGGCGCCAGCTGTTGTTGGAATAGCTAGGAGAAATACACGTTGGAAGTGTAAGGCAACTTTACTCTCATTAAATAATTATTTTTCGAAAAATAATATATTAATTCTGTAGTCTCAATTACAACATAATCATTTCAGTTTCTCCCAATAGTACCAAAAAAAGTAGGTTGTTGTACACACATGTTTCGGCTTTTCTTCTCGATAACGAAATGAGATGTCGAGGATTTATTTTAACTGATTATAAACAACCACATATTTCCTAAAATTTTCTTCTATTTTAGAAAATATGGCATTTAAATTCTGGTAATATCATTTAATTAGAGTAACATGAATATTCCACTCTCAATATTGATGGGAAATATACTTGCGCAAAAAGTGGGAACGACTGAATCTTAGAAAATGCCTGAGGGAAATATCTAAGGCTTAGAAACAAGCTAGGAAACATATACGGAAAAATGCATCTATTTAGAATCAAAAATTACAGTTATTATTTATTAATACAGTTATGTTTACAGTTATTATTCAAAAACTAATTCGCTTAATTTTTCTTAATAATTTCAAGATGTGCCTTCTACCTAAAAGATTTTCTAAAACTGTAAGATTCGGTGAAATAACTTTATCTGAGTCTCGGAAATTGGAAATAATCATTAATCACCAAAACTTGATTTGATTTAGTCAAACTCGTGCCCCTCAAACTTGTCACATTTTCTTGATCACCGTCAACTGCAGTAATTACTCAAACTTACAATTAGCACATCTCTATTCTGGTACTTCCAATATAATCGATCAAGCTATACAAAATTTTCTCTAAAAATTCTATCGTAGTTGATTCAAAGTAAGTTATCACTTTCTCCATTTCTTTAATTACAAATTCTTATTGAAAAGAATCAATTTCATCATCTACAGATTCCGGTCAATCTAGTGTAGTTTTTGGCTCAAAGTTTGAAAGGTGAAAAATTTGTGTAATGAATGCTATCTTTCTTGTTTTCTTCATTCTGTAATTATCGTATTAACTTATATAACCTGAGAGACAAATTTCCTCTAAATAAATTTTCTCGAAATTTGATTGAGTTAAATTAAATTTTGTGCATTTAGTTACCAATTTTATGTAAAATCCATATACGAAATTCGCTTAGCTCAAAATGTTTTTGAGCTAACTTTATAACAGGCAGACAAACATATATACATGTTTCAAATATATATATATATATATATATATATATCAGGAAGTTCCAAATTGCGGATATTTAAAAATTTGAGCTCGACGTTTTTGACGATTACGATATTTCCTTTAACTTCATATACGAAAAAGTGATAAAAAAGTTGAGTTATAATACCGCAAAAGGCAGATGATAGATGAATTAGATATTTGCGTTTTTAACACTGCCATGATATTATGGGACTCTCTGCAATGTAAAATTCGTCCTGTCTGTAGTCACATATCAAAATTTGCAGCAAATTCTATGCATCGGGTATTGTATAATTGCGGCATTATTTCATTTCTTGATCTCGTTTATGATTTATGTGCATTTTCTATAGATACTTTCATATTTTTATATCCTCTGCAGACGGTCACTAACTGGCATCGAAAGTAACGAATAAATATCTTATTTAAAAGCATTTCACAATAAAAAGCAATAAAGCATTTTTATAATAAAATATTCTTTACAAAATATGAATAATTAAGTAATTAAAGAAGCAAGAGGTATAATTTCTTATAAATTGACATATTACAATCAATTTAGCTAGCATTAATATACAGTTAGACTGTAAAATAAATTAACTGAAAAAGTAAATTTTATATGATATTTATTGAATATTAAATTTAATTCTCTTTTTTCTTTCCGAGAACACATTGAAAATTAAATAAACACATGGTATAACATAGAGATTTTACATTTATCTCGTTATTCAATAAAAAGTTTCCTGAAATCGCAGCATATTACTGAATTTTCGATTTATTTCTCTTTCTACCTAAGAAAATAAATAACTGAAAAAGTAAGAACAAGAAAGAAAAAAAAAACTTTTAGAGCATTAATCTGGAGTTCCCAATCAAAGCATCTTTTATTTCATCAGTGTACGCCAAGCGATAGAACAAAGATTAGATCCAAGGATCAATTAGTTAACTTGAAAGGAGATAGATCACTCATCTTTATGAAGACAAAGGAAAAAAAATGAACTGGATAAAAATTTAGTTAAAAAGGCAATAATTTGTGCCTTGTGTATATCCTCTTTTTCTCCTGTGCCATGTTTTCGAAGAAAAAATACAGCATTTCATTGGAATTATCATACACTTTTCTAATATATATATTTCTTTATATATATAGGAGTGCAATTGAAAACTTTTATTCAAAATATATAAAAAACTAAATTTTTATAAAGCAATTGTTTATAAAAAATTATTTTGTTAAAATTTTGGATTTCTCTAATAAGTTAATGATTCCTTTACCTTTCCTTTCCCTCAAAAAAAAAAATCTTTGTGCATGAGAAGAATAGGAAAAATGAATCAAACGTATTCTTACTTGCACCGTTTGGAGATTAGCTACATCGCCAGGATTAACTGTCTTTACACTTTATATTTATGTAACTTACTCTTACTTAGGTTTTTAAGTTTTAAATTTAAATATTCATAAAACTAATATTAGAAGATCTCGACATTATTTTTTTTTTGTCATTGTACTCTATACTCCTCTAATTTTTAGTCTTCCCCACTAAATTTTGAACTTTAATCTGAGATGGCAATACAGTTTATATAGACTGGCTAGAATTTATCCTGGAGCGTGGGTGCATAGAAGTGAATTTGGATTAAGACTCGCACTGATACTGTATTGTTTAATTTATCAGTCATGTTAAATTAGCATTTATTTTAGAACTTCGAGGAAAAAAAATTATTTGTAGCACATTTTCTTCATTTCGTATATTTATTAGTAATTAATTACCGTAATGCTTGAAGACGCCGAAATTCTTACCGCATTGTGAATGAATTGAATTTGAATATTAAAAAAAAAGTAAAGGCCTTCTGATTTTTAATCAACAAAAAATGTTTGTTTGAATTATTATTTCTTTTTAATTCGAAATATCTAAAATCAGAGCAGAAGAATATATTTGTGAGTATGCATGCATGTGCGCTTCTTTGTGCCAATTTCAAAAATTATGATTTTTAATAACATAAATTAAAATACTTTATTTTTTAATACCTAGATTTTATGAAATAAAACGTTATTTAAATAAAGATATTTTATTTTAAATAAAATAAATATTATTTTTATTTAGTGATTTAATGTCTTGCTGTAACAAATTTTGTAATTACTCTTTATGAAATAAGGGAAAAAAGAGAAGCAACTATTAACCTTAAACTGCAGCTAATGATGTCCATTGATACTTACGAATGAAATACCATTGTTTAATGTGAAGGGTGAAAAACTCCATTAATAACAAATCTAAATTTTTCAAATGATCTGATATGCAAAAGGCATATGAACATCTTTATTGATTGAAGAAGGAATAGTGAATGTTTTAAAAGAATTAAGAGAGAAAACTGATAAATAAAAATCGTTTTACAAATGGAAAAATTAAAAGAATGAAATATTACGCTATATAAAACGTCTGTGTTGTGACCTAAGCAAAATACAATGATCCCCGAGTTGTTTACAGATTTCTTAATTGTGAATATCTATATGCTGATTCTTCATTACTTTGTCTATAATTCATAAAAAAACTTATAAAAATTCACAGAAGTGTACACCACATAATCTTATTTTGGAAACAATTTAGACCAATTCTTAACACAATTCTGTAAGACTGAATATTGCATAAAATACTGATGCTTTCAAATCTCTGGAAGTCAGAAAATAATCCGAGTTTATTTATTTATTTATCTATTTTTATTATTGTAAGGGTATATTTATAATTATTCCCTGAATTTCACTAACGATTACCAAATGGAAATGCTTATATCAAGTTCATTTTTATACTATTCTAGCAAAGTACTTAAAATATAAAACAATAATGCAAAATCAAAAGAAAAATTATTGAATAAATTCAAAAATATATACCAATGAACCATTCAGGTTCATTAGTATATATTTTGATAAATTCATATTTGACTATGATAAATTCATATTTGACTATTTGAACCAGGCTGATAAATTCATATTTGACTATATAATTTTCTATCATCCAGGGCAATTCTTCTGAAAAAGAGAAGGAATAAAAAATATAAATTTCATTCTTTTCTTTGTAGCTGAAAAAAAATCACAAAATGCGAAGAATAGATACCAAAAATATCACGGGAAATATTTCCATTCAAAAATGCACAAAAGTCCCAAATGAGACGCCAAAGGAAATAGGCATCTTCCTGAAATCTGGTCACAAATCCAGAACTGGACAACCCTTAAATCCGAACAGGGTTTGATGATTACTAACGGATTTCGGCTGCCAGTTTTGAAGTCTGTGTATTTATCACATGTTTCCGGGAGCATGTGTTTTGTTTCTTGATTGATGTATTGATTTATTTGGTCGAGAGCGTCGATTAAATGTTTATTTTTACCACGAATTTCAATGCAGAAGAAGAGGAATATGCATTTTTTAAAAAATGCTTAAACTTTTAAAAAGATATAGAATCCTAAACTTGTGTTATTAATATAATATATATGACATTTTTTAATTTTTATTTATTTATTCCATTCTCTTTGTTAAAATATTTTAAATCATTTCGAATATATTCAATCTAAGTAAAAGTAGAGATTCGTAACGGAGACAATTAATAAGAAAATTTGACTAATATTTATACACTTTTAAATTGTTAAGGATTCGTTCACTATAAGGGCCAAAAATATCGAATTATCTCTTTCTACATTTTTTGATGACCTATATGGTTTAGAATCTTAACTCCAAAATTTAAAATTCACATTTAATTATATTTAAAGCGATTCAAATTTTCTAAATGCTATCAATCTCAAATTGAATAGACGTAATTAATTCGTTTTCATATTGAAGCAATTTCATTAATTAAAACTATATTTGATAAATGTGTTACTTAAGCTACTTATTATCTGCCCTTACTTGAAGGGTTTAAGTTTATATTCCACACCATCTTTGAGTTTTTATTATTATTTAACTAATAACCCTAAAATATATTATTCAAGACTAATGATAATTCTTTACCCTACGTTTCTTTTTAAACCTATAAAAATTTTCGGTTTGTTATTTTATTATTTTTTTCATTTTTTTTAAATCAAGAGGAAGGATTCACTATGCTGGTTCTTTATTGCGTTCTATTTTAAAACATATTAGTTTCTGTAAGTCAGGCATTTTTTTCTTAATTACCGTTTTAAATAATGTTAATTTTTCAAAAATTTTGGAAAATATACATTTTTTTTATTAAATTCTATTAATGAAAAATAGATTCAACTATATATTTATTTTTATTGAGCCTTTCACTTTCATTATTGACCTTCCTCAATTGGCATAGATTATATTAAATTTTGTCAATGTTTATTTTCTACAAAGTGAGCAGACTGTAATTTCAATGTTTGCCTGAAAACACCCGTTTATAAGAAACCTTGTTTTTATTTTCTTAGTAAAAAATTTATATAAAAAATTAAATATGCAGGAATAATAATTATAAGAAAAGATATTTAACACTGGAAGTTTCATAAATTAAATGCTTAAAAAAAAGAATGGATGTATTCTATGCCAGATTTTAAACAACAGGAAACATTTATGATATTTACTGAAACATCATATATTTATATATGATGTATATTTATATATAATAAATATACATCATATATTTATATATGATGTATATTTATTATGCATATATGCATATTTATGTAGATAAAAATAAATTAAAATAAAATATGCCAAGTTATATTTGTTGTTATAAATATTAAAATCCCAAAACTAAAATAGATATGTTATCATTTAACAGAACATTTATTTTATAAACAAAGTCATTGTAAAACATATGCGAAGTCATAATACATAAAATATATTTCACAATATTTACAACGCAAAAAATTAGAGAAATATACTCATTTTGAATGTAAACATCATACGAATAAGAGCTATAGAGTTGAACTCAGCTCTTTGGTTAGAGCTTATTTCAAAAGAGATGATAAAACCCATGAAGAAGAAGAAAATAAAGAAAAAAAAAAAGATGAAGCTAGGAGACGGAAAACTAAATGTAGAAATAAAAAAGGAAAATATATTTGAATTGATTTTCATAAATAATTCATGACTTTTATCATATAGAAACCGAATGTAACTTGTGATTAAATATATGAATAGTTTCCTTTGTAACATTTTCTCACTCAGGAAAATCAGATGGTATAAATTTATAGCTAACTATATACGTATTTGAGAGACCTTGAAAAAATTATTACCATTTCAAGTTTAAAGCTATAAATATTACAATGAACAAGTTATTTGGAGTTGATATGTATAAGAAACTAAATATTAGATACTCCTAATTTGCTGTCATGAGTTTACCTTAATCCTTTGCCAGGTACTCAAAGTGTGTGAGGAGACAGATATGAAAGAAGCTTTTAAACTAATGTTTTTATTATAAACATGCCGATGGAAAACCCCAATAAATTGCATAGATATTAAGCCCTAAAGGAAAAGTTTGGCATGCTTATTGCCTTCATATATTACGTGTAGAAGATGAAAAAAAGTTAGGGATGAGATGCAGTGTAGAAAAAAAATTTCGAGACCTTACCTGCAGCTTCAATGAAAACAATGTATCGAAACATTTATTTATCGGAAAATTATAATTTGAAAAAAAAAATGAAAAAATGGAAAATTTCAAATATTTGGGAACAAATATCTATATAAATGTAAATCGGTAACATTTTAAATTAAATCAAATAGTTTTATTCCATGAATATCACCTCAAAAAATGAATTTAATATAAATAATAAAAATTGGAATTCATTTAAGAAGATTTGTTTGAACTTGAATTAAAGATTATTAATTCAAATAATACAGAATATTTAATATATTTTGAAATGAATAAGAGTTTCGTTGAGAACTGAATATTCTTTTTTTATTATAAATATGAAAAAAATAAATTATGAGAATAAATTATATGATACAAATTCTTAAGGTATGTTCAAATTTAAAATAAATATTAATAAAAAACTCAAGGGGATAAATGAAGATTAATTTATATTAATCTGAAGGGAAAAAATATAATGTATTTTTTGAATCAAATATATTTTTAACCTGAAGGGAAAAAAAAATATAATGTATTTTTTGCATCAAATATATTTTTAAATTTCTTTCAAATCTGAATGAGCTAAATTATTATTAATAAATATGCATAAAATTATGAGATAAAATTTAAAAATAACTTGTTGCATGCATATAATATCGAAATATGAAAAACTATATATTAAGCTATTTAAGGCCTCCATCTTTTCCAGTTCTGAAATGTTTCAGTAATCATGAATGAAAATAAAGATGAAATCAATGAAATGAGAAATAATTCATGTGCTTTTGGATTTTATAATTTCAATTTTCTAACCTAACCATTTCACCTAAATGAGTAAAATCATTGTTTGGTAAAATTTGAATTTGCAAATTAATATAATCAATATTATAGAATCATATTATTTAATGTTTGAATTTTAAAAGAAAATTTTAGGAAATAGATATTTGCCATTTTTTTCTTTTTTTGCTGCTTCAAACCATATATATATATATATATTGGAACGAAATATGCGATAAAGCAAGCATTTTGAATTTTTATTAAGTCATATTTCTATGTTCTTAAAATTAAAATAAAAAATATTAAGATTTATTGCAGTAGGATTGAAATAAAAGAATAAAAATATAAAGAGATTGATTTATTTACAAATATTGAAATAGCCCCAACACTTTTTTTTTTGCATATATCCGATAATTTTGATTCGATTATAATAAACCTTTTTTTATATTTGAATTCCTCGTTCATTCAATGTCATTTAACGAAAAGATCGAATTTAAAATTATAACTGGAAAATTTGAAGCTTATGAAATAAAAATAATAAATGGTTAATAATGAGAATGCAATTCGCATATTCTTAACGAGGACAACGAGTTTAATGATACATTTTCACTTAAGTTATTTTTTTTATATTTTCAGTGAAGTAATTATTATTTTTTATTATAAACTATAAGAAGTATCCCAATTCTCTTTTGACTGACTGTATATTTCTGAGTAGCTTTATTCTTTTATTTTTCTACCTTCCATAAATTTGTTTGTTGGAATTATGCTTAATATTTTAGATTCAGTATATTAATTAATTTCTAAGTGTCAAGACACTATATTTGTCATAAAAACGCTATTTCCAAATCTAAAATTAAAATGAATGAAGAAATGGCGAAATGAAGCATCAATTATGTTTTTTGAAAATAGTTTTTATTGTTACATCTCGCTACATTTTTATTCTTGTATTCTTTCCTCATTTTTATTCTTTTATTTATAAATATATTCTTTCTTTGCCACTCATCCATATTAATTCTGAATGCAATGCTTATTAAATTTTCAATAAACATGATGTGCATTTAAATTCCTGATCCATGTTTAGGTAGATGTTACTAAATTAACATAAAATGGAAATTTTTCATAAAATGAGAAGTCACTTTCCTGAAAGAAAATAATTTAGGAGATAATCTAAAATATGCATGGCTACTACTGCTGGACTGTTTGAATCCCAATATTCTCAGGCAACGAGTTAAGCTTATGCCCGTCGATTCGGGTAATCTTGCGGCTATGTCAATTCTCTCTAGGAATATTTGCTCAATTCCAATGTGAGTTTACCAACATTTACATATTACACATTCGTATGAAATCGAATGTTAAAGCAAAGTCCGAACATCAGTTACGAGTTTAAATGTCTTATGCTTTAAAATATATAGGGATATATTAATCGTACAAGAGATTGGATTTTGAATTTTCAGCAATCAAAAATTCAGCAAATGTGAACAAATTTATTGAATATTGATACTTCATTGCAAAATTAATACAAATCTTATTATCATAAATATTAATCAATTACAAGTTGACCAATACTTGAAAAAAATGTGCTTTGTTTTGTATGTATCACTATAAATTCTCTATATATACATATTATGCAATTTTCAAGCTATGGAAATTGTTTTGGATCAAAAGATTTAAACATATTAGTAGTGATATGAACATTACTCTCAACGTGAGTTTCATTGTTTCTGTGCGTCCCAATCAGTTTAAGGGATGGTTTTGTTTTGTTTAGTTATATTAACGTCCCGTTTGAAGCAACACTTGGGCTATTTTGGGACGGACCTCGTAATTTTGAACCTTGGTCGGATGACGAGGACGACATCTGAAATGGCACCCCTCTCTCCACACCACACCAGCGGGAGGACGTTTGGTCAGGGCGGATTTAACGTGCAATAGACTCCCTTACACGTCGCTTCTTCGGTGGAATCAGGTCTCGAACCTGAAACCCTCCGGTTCTAAAGCCGAGACCTTACCACCAGGCCACCGCGGCCTCTTTTGAGGGATGGTAAAGAGCTCACGAATTCCACTATCAATGTAATGAAACTGGTTATTTACCATTTTATTCTTTGGGTACAATTAATAACTTATCATAGAAAAAGTGACATCAAAATTATTAATTTGCGAATGATGATATTATCTTTAAGGACATAAGTATTGACTTTCTATTGATGTTAGCACATCAATCTAAATTCATTTGGTAAAGTCCTGATAAATCTTGAATCATATACTCTCTTCGTGATATTATTAGTTTTCAAATATAAATAAATTTCAGTTTCGACCATCCTCTTACATTACTAAGATTAAAAGGCACATTTTATCTAATTGCCATCTTTATATTGCTTTGAACCAAAGATGACTGTTGTATTCCAACTTGTTTCTAAAGCAAGTATTTTGAGACTCGAACGCTTTGGTCTTTACTAAATTAATTTGTAAGATTTAATTCTTTTTTGTGAAAAAAATAAATATATAAAAAAAACGAATGCATTATTTTCCAATTGAAAATTATTGCATTTTTGTTTGAAATATCATTATCATAATTATTATCATTAATATTGGATTTTATTCTAGAATCATTAAAAGTTTGCGGAAAGTATAAAGCAATGAAAAAAACTATTACTTCTGTTTGTCCAAGAATAATTCAAATAAAAGAAATAAAATTCCTTGACAGATATCCGATAAAAATATAAAAAAAAAACATTTTACAATTTTTTATTTAATTTTTTTTTACAGCTGAAAATATATTTAATTATGAGTGAAACTCTAAGCTATCTTATCATGTTGTTTTCCCAAAAAAGATATAGAGTTACCTTATACCCATATTAAATCAAAATTAAATTCATTCGGAATATTACGTTCAGAATAAAATAAAATTATGAACCATAATTAAAAGCTATCCTAGTACATATTGCTTTCATTAACAATTTACAGCCCCTTAGAAATTAATTATAAATTCAATAAACATTTTACTTGCTCAGAAAAATTAATGCGGATATTGTTACATAAATACAACAAAATAATCAGCGATTACCTAATTTAAGCTGTAACTAAACAGAACTGTCATTATCACCCTTTACTATCAAAAAAATCTACCCAAATTACTACAGAAAATATTTTCAGTTTTCGTATATTTTTCTCTAAATAAATATTGAAAGCGTCTGATGGGACCGAATCTTGAATGGTAATTCAATAATTTTGAATGTCTTTCAAAACCACCTGCTGCCTAGAATGTTAAAATATAAAGATTCAAACAATTAAAGTATATAGAAATCCATAACTATTTATAACTAGAATTTATGAATGAATTCATTAATGCCTTAAATAACTGAAAAATACTGTGCACTAGGCTAAAAAAAAAAACTTATTGATTGTAAACCATTACCAGTCATCTAATTTTACTGATTGATAATTTTTAATGGGTATTGTATTGCTTGCACTTATCTACATGTATTGAATATTCTTGAATATTATGCATAGACGATAATTTTAATCCGCGAAAAGGAAATTTTGATAATTGTAGCTAGATTTTAAAACCACATGTTTTTAAATTTTTATTTTAAAGATGTGCTTCTCCATAAGTTAAAGATTTTTCTCTCTTATAATTTAAAGAGTAGAATAATTTTCAACATGTTCATATTATTATATTGAAATAGGAAAATTATTTTTATAAAATTATAAACTGATGAAAATACAACAGAGATTAAAATAAGTAGTTAATATCAGAAAAAGCGAGAGTTTTGGAAATAATTTAAGGTCAATTTTAATACACTGCATTTTTTAATTATAATGTATTTAAAATTATAATTATAAATTATATATTTTATATATTTTTCAAAGAAAAATTTATTTTTAAGATAATTTAAAAATTTTCGCGCATTTTGAAAGATACTTTTAATTGTAATGAAATTGATTGCAATTATTTGATTATGATAATTATTAAAATACTTTATGATAATCTACAAAATTACGAATCACTTTTAGTGATTTACGCAGTCTTTTAAATTGGATTTAGAATATCACGTGTGGAGAGATTGAGAAGTGTAATATGGACAATGGTGAAATTTTAGTCATATTTAATCATCGACAATTTCCAATAATTCTCATGATTATCAGGAATACCGTTTGATGCCACATAATTAATGTTACTTTGTTATGTTATCAAGGGTAGTAAATTAGTTTCACATAAAGATATCTTGATGGTTTGTTTTTATCTCATGTTAATGATATAAAACTTCTACTTAAAATGTAAACATCTGTTTTTTAAAAGATTTCTGCATTAAACTAATTAAACATTATTCTCTGGATTTGTGTAGGAAAATGAGTTAAAATTTCAAATCAAACATAAAAACATAATTTTGCTATAATCTGCCTTTATGAATTGGTTGAAGGCGAATTTTAATATCATAAATTAGGAAACATAGTGATAGAAAATTTTGGAATAGAAATTTTTTTTATACTGGAACCGAGAAAAAAGGCATGCTGTGAGATATTAAATTAATAGTATTGAAATTATAAATATGTTATGAACGTTACAGAAAAAAAAAAAACTTGAAGTTTTCGTTCCTTAATTTGGGTAATTTATTCATCAAGCATATTTTAACAAAATGAATATACAATATGAGCTTTTAAATTAAATAACATTTCCCTTTCCACTTGGAAAAATTTGAAGGCATTTCCTAAATTTACCTTGATGTAAAGAAATTTAATTTTATTGCATCTTCTATCATATTGGTGCAATAAAAATGTTTTATTTACATAAACTGAAATAGCACTTTTCATCATTGTGAATTGTGCATTTGATTTATTTAATAGAATAGTAATATAAATAATAAGACTTGAATTTTACTCATATGAAAGAACTATTTAGAAGATTCCTGTGAAACAAAAATACATGGATATGAAATTCTGAAAATGTAAGTAGATAAATGCTCATTTAAAGATATATTTAAATTTTTGTGGAACTTTGAGCAATCTGAACATATCGACACCTCCAATCATCTTAATAAAATAGAAATGCATACAATCGCGAATGTAATTTAATACTCTATTTCACATCTGAAATAACAAATGATTTGTATTTAAATTAAATTAATTAACATTTTAACTAAATGAAATTTTTGTTAGAAGTATGAAATATCTTTTCATTCTTTTCTATAAAAATCTGCGAAATGAGGCATTCTGAATGATCTTAGAGAATTTTGAAGCATTGTAACATAATGTCGAGTGCATAATCTTTAAAAGATATTTGTTAACTGCATTCTTAACTTCCAGAAAGTGTAAACAATCAATACCAAGTTTTAAACATGTAATCATTCTGAACGAGCCTTCTTATTTATCAGGCATGTTTGTATCGGGTGCATCAATTTATAAGCTTTCAAAGTTATACACTAAAACTAAATTATTCAGAGACACTCCACATGATTCACAAACATTCAAGTACTTTGTGAATTATTTGTTGAGTCAGTAGAACACCTTATTCCAGAAGAGGAAGGGCCGTCTAATTAGATAGGAAAGAAAACCAAAAAGTTAGTGAGTTAAAGAAAACTGCAATCACTGAATATAATGGCCAATAGACTCATTTTCAAAATTTTCCTACCTCTTCATTGTAGGGTGGTAATGTCATTGAGAGGAAATTCAAGTGATACACTTTCGAGGTAGAAAATATCCACGAAATTAACAAATAAGATATGAGGAATAATTAGAAGAAGTTGCCAGAAATGTTCGCTTCATTATTGGGGCAATAAGTTAAATACTAAATAAATCAAAATCAAGAAAATTTGATAATTTCGAAGTAGTCATGAAGTATAGTATATAACTAATGCATACTATAGGTAATCTATAATATAATTGAAAAGAAACATGTAAAGGAGCTAATATTGCTGTGTAGGAAATTCATCTGTTATAGATGTAATATTTGTGTGAAATGCATCTGATGTTAGTAATGGTATGTATTTATATTTTTCTAAAGATTAAACATTATATTTTTCCGTTATAATTGTTTTAGATTTATTTTTAATTATATTTGTAGTAAATTTTATATTTTTATATTGTTGTTAAATTAGGAATACATCGTCTGATACAGTGTTGTGAGATATTGTTACAATATCTACAATATATTTAACCTGTTCGAATGATATCATGACAGGAATTAACTATTTTTAGATGCAGGAGACTTTTCTGAATTAAACGTTATTGAACCGAATCAAAGGAATTTAAAGGAATTTTTTTTCTTTACATGATAAAGTAAAATAACAGTCTTTACAAAATACAGAGACACATTTGTACTCGCCGAAATTAAGTAGAAATACATTATTCGACATTTGGGAAAATTTTATTAAATAAGTTAATAATTAAATTTGGGCAGCTGAAATTTTTTTCATTCGAAAAATATACCTTTTCCTTAAAAACAATTTTTTCTAGTCTCCTTCATTTCTGAAGTAGCATCATAGATAAGCATAGATTGCTACAATATTAATTTATTGCATTTATAATCAGTCAAGGTTAGCATTTTAACAAACAATATGATCGGAAAGCTTATTGAAAATTATTTTACTACTTATACATAAAAAAATATGTACTAAAATAATCTCAGATTAAATATTCAAATACATTTGTCGTCATTTATTCTGGAATTCTTCGTTTCAAGACATTTAAAATTTAAGGAATTTAAGCAGACATTTTCAAACTACATGTGTAACTTTTCAAATTCAGCGTATCATATTTGTTGTATCAAAAATGATTTTGAAATTCGTTTCTTTCAATACTGGTCACCTTTGACCACCGTCTAGCTCACCAAATATGTGGTCTCTAAAATTTTCTATTAAATATTTTATGTAACTTTGTCTTAATAATTTCTTTAGCAAAATATTTTTTAACTTCTGATTTTAATGGATTTATGATTCATACTATTTTCAAAGTTTGAACTCTTATGCCCGTTTTACTTGACGTTTATTTGATTTTCTGTCAGCTGCATTAAAATTTGTAAAACAAAAGATTCACTATTCAGTTTAGAATTTTTTTTAACAATATAATACAATTTTAAATCTTAAAAAATTAAAAATTTGAATTTTCTTCATGTTAATGATATTCTAAATATATATTCATATTCTTTTTACATATTTTCTCAGAATTAAGTCAATAATTTTCGTGCTTTCCTGAAACTTGAATTGACAGTAAAGCCTTATGTTAAGTGTGAAAATTTAATATCACTAATTTTCACCTTTTTTTCGCCTTAATATCGATAGCTATTCGAACTATGGAGCAAATACGAAAATAATGATAATAATGACTTTTATCAATGGTGTCTATCCACTCACAATTTTTATGTTTTCGTATTATCAATCAGGTTACATTTCATATACGTTCAGAATTTCTTTTCGGCCTTTTTATTCTTGTTAAGAAGAACAGAAAGATAATATGCTTTCTAAGGCAGATAAATTTCTTTTTAAAATGAATTAAATATAGAAACAAATTATTCATCGAGCATTTTTTCTTATCATGGAAAGGGTATTTTTTATTAACATAATTGTTGATACAAATAAAAAAAGTTTTTATTAACATAATTGAAAAATCTTTTTTTACTGCAATGTGTTTGGAATTTATTGCTTAAAATACACCAAAATCGTTGTATATATATATATATATATTAGATATCAAATTATCTGATAAAATCTTACATTATTTTTTCCTGTCTAATATATCACATAAAAATTGGACGAAAATTTTAAAACAATAAATCAAGATAACGAAAAATTTATATATCATTTAGCTATTGAAAAATAAAAAAAATGAGAATCATTTTTTTCCGAATTTTCAAAATTTATGTAGAAACAACTGAAAGATTATTTGACGAAACACTACATATAATCACAATAACTCAAACCTTCCAAAGTCAATGCATTTCATATATTAAATGAAGAATATACTTATATCAAATTTAGCCACATTTATATTACGCACAGTTAAATCTACATTATACTGAGTTTGGAAAATTTAATTTTAAAATGGTCTGATCATTTTCATCGAAAACTAATTTATCGAAACCGAAACTTCCAAGACCCGATGGAAATGAGGTGAAAACTATTCCCTAAAAACATTCAAATTCCTTTGTAATGAGTCTTTTTTTTTTGCTTGTTTATTTCCTTCTCTATTTAAATGGGTTAGAGTGAAGAAAAAGAAAGAATCGAAGGAAATAAAATCGTTAAGGAATCTGTTACCCTTCATTTTTCAGTATCTCTAAAAAAGAGAAATAAAAATATTTCTGCATCACATTATTAAAAGATAGAATTCTTAGAACTATTCTCAGAATCAGTGACGCATGTAATGGAAAATTTAATCACTTGAGTTTGTTGGAACTATCATAGATTAATGATAAAATACCTAAGACATGAGAAAGAAGTATTCCTCGTGATATACGAATAATTGAATAATATTGCTGTTAGTGTGTTTAAATCTTTTATTTGATGAAATATATCCATTAATATATTTATTACAGCAGCTTTAGTGCCAATAAAATATTATAAATAAAACTTCATTAATTACTTAATTGCTTCAATACCAGATTCTTTTAATCCGTACAACTGATATGGAACTAAGGAAATTTGCTTGTGTTACAAGATAAAGCTCACAGTTGTAAGAAAATAATTTTATTGAAACTAATATTTACAAAAAAGGAATTCTGAAGGAATTTCCTTAAATTATCGTTTGCGTTTCTACAAGAAATTGTTAACTTGAGTTGTTTAAATTAATTCTTGTACGCGTGAGAGTTAAACCAATTAAACACATTTCTCTTCATAGTCCCATAAAGATTTGAAAAAAACAATTCTGTATTTAAAAAATTCTATAAAATTTGGCGCAAACTTTGAAAAATGTCTTATTAGTTGTAGCTTTAAAATTAAATTTTGTTTTATAATAATCTTCAAGATCTCTAACACTTATTCTGCTGTCTTAATCAATCTTTCTTCAATTTACAGTATTTGTTTATCTTGATTTTACAAATAAAAATACTCAAACTTTATTCAACCTCTCTACAAACTTCCAACATGAATACACGTTTGCAAATTATCTTGGAGTGAAAGGTACTGTATAATTCCTCAAACATAAATTTATGTTAGCAACAGTTTCTCAGATCTTAGTTATAATGTAAATATGCAAATACTATACTTTTATATCACCAAAAAGTATGAACCAAATGTTTATCGTAAAGGCATGAAATAATTAATTGACTTCATTTTTTTCTGAAAATCGCTGAAATTCTCAACACAAATGTGGTCTTTCTATCCAGTTCCATCATTGTCAGCTTTGTATGAAACATTAATAACAGGTGGTAATCAAAATAATGGAAACACCTTATACTTTATTATTATAGTAATCCTTTATTATTATAGTACAAGACCGTCTTTGGCATGTAATACAGCTTGGATTCACTTAGGAATAAATTCGTACATATGTTGTATAGTGTTTAGAGGAATATTGTACCATTATTCCTGGAGATATTGGGAAAGTTCTGGGAGAGATGCCGGTGGAGGATATCAATTCCGCATTGAACGATCTAAAATAGACCATAACGGTTCAATTATATGAGGTCGGGTGACTGTGCGAGCCGAGGTAGATGTTTAAATTTATCCTCGTGTTCATCACACCAAGATTATCCAAGCCTCACTGCATGGGTAGGAGCATTATCATCCTGGAAAATTCCATCTTTTGCAGAAAACTAAGTTTGCGTCATTATTACATAAAAATGTCTACCTTTCCCAGAATTAAATATTACTGCAATATTATAATAATTTCATTATATCAGTATAAAAAAGTACATATATTAATATGATATTCAAAAATTTTCATACTTGGAATGCTGCTTTACTAAATGATTTTTTATAAGAATATCTGAACTTTTCGGGGAACTTTTAAAAAATACTTATATATATTCAAATCTGCAATCCTTTAATAAATCAAAAATTCTTAGTATCTGCTAATCAACAATTCTTCTTTATCGTAACTATTATTTCGTATTTACATATGTATACAATAAGAATTGAAATAACACATATTACAGTAAATGTAATAAACTTGGTGGTTATGAATAATTACCTTAGATAGCTTAGCAACAGAAGTACAATCGGCTGATTGAAATAAAAATTTCACTACTAGCTGGGAAATCAAATTTTTCTCCAAATTTCGTTGAATTAAAACTTTCTATATCGACATCATATATAGAAAGACGCTTCAACTGTCCATCCTATAGTGATATTGCAAAACGAATCCTGTTCACAAACAATTAAGATGGCAGTTATCTTCTGCAATTTGTCCATTAATTTTCAAAAGGATTTTGTGAGAAAAGGCTTTGCACCGAGGGGCGTGTATTGAATTTTAAAAAAGCTATTTTCTCCTATTCTCTTTCCCAAATCGTTTTCGCCATTTTCTGACGCATGCAGTGGTTCAATCATTAATTCAAATGACTCGGATTACATTTTTCTGTTTGTATACTTTAAAAAGAGAAATTGTTTTTATTGTTCGAAAAGCAATATAAATCTATTGTATTAGGAGAGAAAAAGTTCATGCACAAATACTGCATAGAAAACTGTCGGTGATATAGTTTTCATGAGAAGTTTATGTTAAGTAAATATATTTATGATAAGGTTATTCATTGTTTTATTTAAAATTTTGAAGTTCTTATCGAATCATATTAAAAAAACTGCGACTGTAATTTTCTGTAGAACACGTTAATCGACAACTTTAAATTAATTTTGCGAATATATATATATACTAGCCGCCTTTGGCGACCAGCTGGTTCGCCAGTATTACCGCTCGCTACAATTTTCAATTAAATATTTTAAGTAACTGATCTCTTAATAGATTCTCAAACAAAACATTTTTAATCTTGAAATTTTGATAGTCATACCAAACTTATACTGTTGTTTAGATCGTTTCGTTCAATTTACTATATATATTTTGCTAATTTGTTGTCATTTCCGCTAAAACGTCAACTTTAATTTAAAGTGAAAATGATGAAATTGCAATTAATATAAAGATATTTTTTAATAAAACCAAGCGTTTTATTTTATTCATCATCTTTATTGTTATTTATTAATTATTATTATTATTGAATATGAGTATTGCAAACAGAATCGCTCGGTATTTAAGTCTTATGTGAGCTACAAAATATTTTTGATAATTTATGTAATATCTCAAAGAGTAATTCAACAAAAATTTCTCAGATTTAGCATAAAATTCAGTTTTTAGTTTTGCTTTCAAAGGGATTGAAATGAAATCAATAATAATAGTTTGTTCCAGCCTATAAATATATTTCAAAAATTATGAAATCTAAATTTAATGCAGTAAGGTATCATATTCTGAAAAATATTCTGGACACACCAAATTTTAAATAAATGAATGAATGTTTCTATTTTCCACAATCAACTAAGACTTATTTATGAAGTTTTGAATGTTAAAAATTTAGAAAAACTCAACATTTTCATAATCTTAGGCCAATTAATCTTGAGAAACCTGCGCGCTGATTGGCATATTTTCCTTGAAACGATCGATGGAAAATCTAAAATTATCCTTTTTTTTATTGAATAGTGATATTCAAATTTTCATAAATCAGTCAATTTAAGTGATTGATTTAGTTGATTGGAAATTAATTCTTTTTATTTAAAATATTAGTGTTTCAAGAACATTTTGTTATTCGTGATTTCCACAGCAGAAGCTTTATGTAAAATCAAAAATTCGTTACTTATTAGAGCATTTATTGAATTTAGTTACATGAAATATAATCATTTTCTATTTAAACCATTTTAGTATATCTGTTGTGTTCGTGCGTCAACAGAAATAGAATGCAGACAAACTAATTATGAAACTAAATCTTATTACATTATAGATAATATTATCAAATTTACATACACTAATTTTCATTCAAAATTCTAGCATCGTTTTTAAACAACAAATTAAAAGTTCCAAAAATATCACTGTTGCCAATCTGAATTTCAAAACTATTTACAAAATAAAATTTATAATTATTAAGATAATCGTTTGCTACTTTTAAATAAAGTATTTACGATTTATGTCGCAACAGATCTGTGTCTTACTAAAGGTTTACTAATTAGCTGTGTGGCCATGATTTGAATGGATATCCGGTTTATATTAAACAAAACTTGCCTTAAAATAAAACTGAATTACTGGATTAATAATATAGAGTGTAAAAGATCATAAAATAATTTTTCTTGAATTTATTTTTTAGAAAAAATAATATTTCATATTGGTTTCATTTCCTACAGACACGTGCCGAAAATTATATTTTTGCAGATTTTATTTCCAAAAAGATTTAATTTATTTTTAATTGGTGTTTTAATCAATGTGATGGCAACACTTTGAAAAAATCTATTTTTTTCTAATGAATGCGAAACGTTTATTTTTATTTTGTACGAAAGAAATTGTTGAAAAATAGAGTTAAAATATTTATTTAAAAATTCATTAAAAATATAAATTTAATTTTAAGGTTAAAACATTGGTAGCATTTAAAAGATAAATTTTTGATCTTTAACTTTATGTAAAAATCTTTTTTGTGCGGTAATATTTTCGGAAGTTATAGCAGAAACACACCAAAATTTCGCTTAATTTTTAAATAAATTAAATTGTAATTAAAAATTCGAAAAAATAACCCCTAGGTGCACATCCCCGGCCTCCAAGGTATACACGTGCCGAATTTGATAGCTGTAGGTTGAATGGTCTGGCCTGTAGGGCGCCAACACAGACACACACATACATTGAGCTTTATTATAAGTATATATATATATATATATATATATATATAATGAAATCTCTGAATTTAAATTAAATCTTAATTAATTTCCTATTTTTTTTATCTGAAAGTAGCCCATGTTACGTCATTTTAAAATTTTCTTTTATATCCTTTTCCAAATCACAAATTTTACTTAATTATTTCCAAAACGTTTTTATTTTTACTTAATATTTCCAAAAATCTTTTATTTTTACTTAATATTTCCAAAACGCTTTTATTTTTACTTAA
>JAPMOR010042708.1:126235-160342 GCA_026543865.1 Argiope aurantia
ACACACACACACACACACACACACACACACACACACACACACACACAAAACGAAAACATTGGTATTTATCTTTTCCTTTTCTTGAAATGCTGCCTATATTTTTACTAAAATTTGTGAATCAGTATTGCTTATTTATAGATCTAATTATTTTATGAATTATCTAGTTTTTTTAAAAATTGAAATACATAACGTAATAGAATATTATAATTCAATTATACAACGTAAATAGCAAAAAATGCTCTAACATGTTCTATTTCAATTATTATGATTATTTTTTTTAATTTTGCAACAAATACGCTTGAGCACAATCGTGATAACATGTTGAAAAATGACGCTAATTTTACGATTAAAAAACTAAACACGTTTCTTAATTGAAGAAAATTTAATAAGAGCTACCTTTAATATTCAATCAAATCATGCTAAAATATTTCATTTTTTTGAGGATAAAATAATATTTTGGGGGTTGTAAGATCAAACGGAATATTTAGTAATAAATTCTAAAGCACTCTAAGTCAGTGTGTATTAGTTTACTCCATGCATGGATTGATAATAAGTTATTCTGCGAAGATATATTTCTTTAATATGTAGGGGATAATAATTATAAGAAAAGTCAAATTTTCTTAAATATTTTTTATTACGAAAGTCTCTATACTAAGAGATTTATTGTCGATATTTTTATTGGGAAAGAATAATTTATTTTTTCAGGCTGTCTTAAATCAAACAAAATTGTGTTGAATAATGAAATAATATTATTTTTTTAAGAGGAAATTTCTAATTACTAAATTTAGCTAATAGTTTTTGCTGTGTCTTAAATACTTTTTTGGTCTGCCATGATTTTTTTTTAAGTTTCACAGAATGATTTTAATTTACTTAAAATTGAGAATATTAAATATTTTTCTTTCATTTTTACTTATAATGTCTCTAATTATCTATTCCAATTAAAGAATAATCCATTTCATTTGATTACTTAATGCACCAAAATAATGTTATTTAACAAAATTTAAATTAATCGTTCAATCTGAATTGAATTCTTAGTTTAGACAATCAATATTTTAATAGAAAAAAACATTGCATGCAATAAAATTGTAGTGGATGAGATGTTGAATATAGCGAACCATTTTAAAACTAAAACAATTTTATTCCATGTCGTTATGAGGAACTGACACTGAAGATGATTACAAATACTGGCTAATATGTAAGCACATACAAATTCGCGGTTACAACTATTTTACAAGCATTTACATATGAAAAATTTACAGTTGGAATTCTGGTGGCTAATCACTGATGAGATTCAAATCCGTGGTTAACTGGTGTGGTTCGATTCCATAAATCCCCAAACTTCTTTTAAAATATATCGGATCACTCTTGTATTTAACCCTTAAATGGGGAGCTGCGGTCTACGAGACCGCATTTCATTTACACTAAAATTAAATTTTCTTATGAATGTATTAGTATGAAAAACTACCAATATATTATTATTATGAAATTAGTATGAAAAACTGTCAATATATTATTATTATGAAATTAGTATGAAAAACTGCCAAATGCCAACTTTGTTTCACCACTTTTATCTTTCTATTGTAAAAGTAAAATATCATCGTATTGACTTCTATTTTCCATATCAATTCTTATTGCTTTTATTACGTAATCTGGTATTCATATTTAGATGTTTTTTATCGATCGAAACGTCGTACATTTTCATAGAATGCGCCAAATGCGAATCATGCATCCATGTCTTCAATCGATGTATATAATTCAACGGATATATACTAAAAATATAATTTTATGGTATTTTTCATTTTTAATGATTATGCAGATGACTTGTTCTAATGTAAGTATTAGTATGAAAATTTGCCACTATATTCAGCATTGAATTTTTTTGATATATAGATATGTATTAGAAATATTTCAAAATATATTATCATCGAAAAAAGTAAATGTGTTGGAGCATACATTTTCTTCTCAAATTACATGTTAAAATAAATAATATTCTTGAAAAACATATTTCTTTTTACTCTTAAAATCATATTTATTTTTACAGTATACGAAGATATATAGAAGACAATACAATGTAAAATTCAACAATTATATAAAAAAATGGCAATGGGTAAAATTGACCCTTTTTTTATGGGCTTGTGTAACTTTCATAGCAGGGTTTTCCAGGGCATTTTAAACATACAGGTTAAGAACTAGTATAAAAATCAATCTATAAATTCTGTATATATGTCTTTTGGTATATTAATATATTTTATAAATTTTTCAAAATACATTATCACTAGAAAAATTAATTATGTTTGAACATACATATCAGAATCAGTTGAATGTGAACTTTCATCGAAAAATTCTTCTGTACAATTATCCTTATCACTAAAATCACTTTCTGCTTCATTTAAAAGTGTAAGGAGCTCTGCCTCATAATGGGATCTGTAAATTGAATGATATTCTGGAGCCCAAATTTTAGACCCATCTGCTAAGCCTTGTTTATCACTGGGACACTAACAGGGAGGTGCGGTCATAGAGACCACGCTCAAAGAAATAACTGAATTATTTTAAAAAGCATACGCTGAAATCGGTTGAAAAAGGGCACGTGTATTGAAGGTCATTAAATAGGAAGCTAAAGGGTCAATCCATTCAATTGAACTAAAAATAAAATATGGGTGACCGAAAATCCATCGCTAGTAGTCTCACAGACCGCCCGTCCACAATTAAGGGTTAATATAATCCTGTATAGTAATGATATGTTTCCTTGAATAAAAAACACTACCTTCTTAAATTCCGTTTATGACTTTGGTGATTCTGATAAAAATTAGCTGAAATTTACCTCATAGATTATTAATGGTAGGGAAAGCTCTATATGCTATGAGTAATTACAGAATTTCTCTTTCTTCCATAAAAATAGGTAGTGATTGTATTATATCGTGATAATGCAGTATCTCTGCAAATCATTGACTAGATTTAGATTTATTTTTATAATATAATAAACAAATCTAAAAATAATAGTTAAAAATTAGCAGTTCCCAAGCGATTTGCTTAAAATTTTTTCTTTGAAATTAAATGACTAAAACGTGGAATAAAGATCAAAATAAAATAATTATTTATATATATATAATTATTACTATATAAAATATGACAAAAAAATGGGTTTTTGTAATTTTTCCCAACAAGAAAGGTTATTTTGATATGAAAGTTGAATTCTAAAGCAAGCAAGTAAAATTTAATACAATTTTTTTTTGTTACCAAAAGCATACATAAATAAAATATATCCGAAATATTTATCATATATTATCAATATGGTTAAGAATTTTATTCGGAAACCTGAATGGATTATGGCAATGCATATAATATTGGAAAATTTAAGTACATAAAAATATCTAAGTATTATTCCATCAACATACAAAGTTTAAGATCCTTTTCATTTTAAAAAGTTACTCTTTGATACAAAGTTATTCTTTGAGATAAAATTGGAAAAATATTTGCTAAAGTAATTTCGCAGAGAAGAATAATATACATATTGGAAAAATTGAAATACATTATACTTTGTCCTATACTCGAAACAAGAAACGAATATGGTTACCGAATCTATAGCTACTGACTATTATAATAATTTATTTTTCATAATAGTTTGTTATTCACTTTTAGAAATCAAATATTTATAGGAAATTCCAGAAAATTTCAATAATCAATGAAGAAATAATTTTTTTCAATATAAATTTCTGATTAAAGTACAACAATCATTACGATTCAGAAAATGTAATACTATTTGTAAAATATTTCTATAATAAATTTTTAGTTGGTAATAATTAGTTATTTGGAATTAAGAAGACATTAACATGAACATCGAAAGAAAGAAAATATTTATAATTTAAATTATATTGATAATTTAAATAGTTAATTTAACATCTGATTGATTGAAATATTAAATGTCTGAATGTTTAATATAAAAGTTTCGTGTATCAAATATAACAATTAAACTCTACAAATAAAGTGTATTTGTGGCTATTATTATAAGTTAATGTCAAAATAATTGTGTATTTATCAATAATAAAAGATTTTTTATTAGATTCGGGTTTTGTTTTTTTACAAATAATATATTTAATTTTATTTAAAAGTTGAACATTTTGTAAAAAATTAATTATTATTTTTTATTTTGAGTATCAAGTATTACTTTAAATATTTACTTGATTATTCTTTCTAATACAGACTATAGTTTTCTTGAAGTGTGTTAGAAGTTTAAGTTTTCTGGAAACATTTTGTATTTTTTTTTAATCCAATCATTATCAAAACCAGAATAATTTTTGACATTTGCATTAATTGTTGTATGAAATTTGCTTGCATCATAATATAACCAATATTTTTTCTTTTTTCTTTTTGTGTAAATAAAAAAAAATGAAAGCCGAAAGACAAGAAGATAAATCCACTTAAGTCATTAATTATCAATCCTTTTTCATATCATTTTCTACTTCATAGGTCTACAAAAAATTATAGATCTGAATTTTAGACAAAAAAGACCAATTATATACTGTAAGAAATGTATCTGAAATGTTGTTGGAATTATAAGAAAATAAATATTTCATGGATAATTAGGACAGAAAAAGTAATAAATTTCTATAAAGATTATTTTGAGTGTTTTCTTCATGCTGAAAAATCTATTAAAAATGCATTAGACTAATTGAAGATTATTTTACCGTTTTTTATACGAAAACTTTTAAGCAATTTAGATAGTTAAAGTAATAAAACACTTCACCATTTCCAGAAAAGATTCTAAAAGCATAATATAATTTAAAAATATCTTTAAATCATTCATATTCAACAAAAAATACAATGACATTCATTTGTGAGAATTTAATCCTTGTATCGGTAGCGAAATATGTTCAATTTTCATTAAAAACTGCACGGAATATAATTACTACACTACTAAACTATAATTTCATGTTTATATTCAATATTTTTCGTATTTTTTCATTTTTTTCTTTTTGTTCTATTTATTAAATATTTCAACCAAAGGCTACATTTTCTTCTTGACCTCTTTTTAAAGTTTGGGTATTTATTGAAATAATATTAAAAAATACTGCAGTGTCTCTTCTTAGATATTTGTAATATTCTCTTGTGATCCCCATCATATGATTTTAAAAGCATCCCACTTTTAAAAGACATCATCTACGATTTTACAAAGAAAGACATTAGATTACATGTTGTATAAAGTTTCCAAAACACATTTCAAAAAAATCAGAAATTTTCTTTATCGACCTATAATAGTAAACAATTTGTATTTGCCAGGCCAGTAAGCAATGAAAAAAGGTATTATGTATTATTGAATAATTAATATTATTTAATTGATTAAGAGAATTAAACGTGTTTTAATAATATAATTAATTTAATTTACTGTAATTTAAAATCAGAGTACTACAATTGAAAATCGGAGTACCAATGAACATGTTGCAAACTATCAACCAGCTGCCAACTCTTTGCAATACCACGCAACTTGCAGTAAAAAAAAATAATGAACAGCCTCGTAGGAGCACCTCTCTCGACGGAACCTTTTAAAGATGAACTTTTCCTAATTTATCTCATTCCTATGATTCCAACGGATATGTCATTTCAATTTAATAGAATCAATTCCCACTTCGATTTGCTTTTACAATCATCACCAAAAATGTCAGGGTCAATCGTTTGAATTGTACGTTTATAGAAACAAACATGGATTGCTTCTCGCATGGACAATTATATGTTGTATGTTGTAGAATCAGCAATCAGACAATTTCTGTATCTGCACAGGCAGTTGGACAATAAAATGCATTGCATACCCATAAGCATTATAAAATGAATCATATTTGAGACATGCGCTTTCTCTCTCTCTCTTTCCTATTACTTTTATCAAGATTGAGCCAAAGCAACAATAATTATTTTAAAAATCCTCAATAAAAATTCATATTATAATTTAGCTCTACTATTTTCACACTTTACTGTTTGGAGAAGCCTAGTAAAATTTTATATTTATCAACACAATAATTTTAGTTAAATATGTAATTTGTGCTAAATATTTTGAATTGCCTCTCAAACCAAATTCAAACTGCTTAATTTTAAAAAAAATGAATTAAAAAACTATGATTTTTTAATTTATCTTCTTCACGTCTAAAATTCATATTTTTTAATATATATATATATATATATTTATATATATATATATATATTGTTTTTATTTTCAAGAGATTGGAAATTTTATTGCATAACTTATTTTGCACAGCAGCATATATCTTTGCTTTGAATTTTTAAAATCGAAGTAAACATTTTATTTGAAATAAAGCTGTCATAATATTTGAGATAAATTAAAAAGATTCGGTAAATGCAGACGTCTAAAAAAGTATGCTTAAACTACAAAATATATATTTTACTGATTTATATAGGTTGTAATTGCATCGAATGCTATTTTTGTAATTCATTCACATATTTTAAGTATATTGTCATTTTCTTTCTCTTTGGTGGAATAAATAATTTATTTCTACAATAGGTTATTATAATGTCAAAGTCCTTATCTGATCTTAATAAATATCCTAATAATCTGATCCTAATAAGTCCTAAATCTGAAATTTAATAAATCTTAAATTATATGTTTTCTAGTATTGATAAAAATATTAAAATGAATGTCAGAAATAATAAAGAACCACTTCGTTTCCCTTAAGTTCACTCATTTAAGAATTTATAAATAATTTTAAACATTTGAGGTCCGAGTAAGTTTAAATTCTTAAAGCTTATTTCCATGAACTTCCTATGATTTAAATTATTTCATCAAAATTTTCCCTTTTTTTTTCTTAAAGTGAAATTACTTTACGATATGGAAAATATTTGCTTCCTTTGGTGGGTAATATCTGGTAAGATTAACTTCAGCTTGTAACGTCTATCCTTATGTCATGTTTTAGTGAAATGTGATTTCAAAAACTGAAATACCGTTTGAAATGTGTATCGAATATAAAATACATGTCCTTAAATTTCGAAAAAGACTCCTCATCAAATTTCTCCTCTAAATTTGTCTTAATTACTATTCCAGGTAATTTAAAATAACTCGAGTTGACTAATTGTGATTCCGCTTTACTTCGTGAAAGTCGCCTAATTTGCAATGCTGAGACATCTCATTACCTTCAGGAAGTAAGATGTCAGAGAAATTCTTCGGTGTATCCGAATCTTTACTTTGTCGTCTCATCTTGAGTAAAATTAGTTTTCCAGCTGTTTGAAATAAATGTTAAACAGTTTATATCTTGACATTTACTTGTCTAATTGAAGAGCTAGTTTACATTGAATTAAAATACCTGTTTTCGGAGCATGCAGTTTGCAAATTACTATAAAGAGTTTTCTAAATTATTTTATTTCTGCGTCATTTCTTTTGAATTTCAGCGTTGCAATGTATTTCTTGGTCTCATTTACATTCCGGGGGTCGAAAAATAGCATGAGTTACTTTGAAATTTGTCCGATTATTTTTCAAATAAATATTACTTTCCTTTAGAAATATTCGTTAAATAAATAATAAGTGATTCATCACTTTTTATATGAATTTTATTCAAAATTAAATCATACATTCTTTTAATATCTAAAATAAAGTTTCGTAAATGGATATGAATAAAAAAGCATACTTTTATTTCATCTAATCAAATAGTTAATCTTAATTTTATAGAATCACTCATTCTATGGGAATATAAGATGCATATAAAATGTAAGCAATGAAGTTTCACTTACAAATCTTTCAAGTACATCTTTTCCACGTCGAGGAACATATAAATAAAAATATTTGTAATTGAAATGTTCAATTACATTTATTTATTAGAAAATTAATATGCTGGTTTTATAAGATAAAAACTAAGATAGGATTTTTTAACCCGTTGAGCACCATGATCGCGGGCTGTGATACCAAATACGAGATGATCCTTTCCGTCTCTATGAGTTCACGATCACGTTGGCGGGATTTCTATTGGGAACGTTTAATTACAATTTTAAAAAAACACTAGATGGCGGTTGAAGTTCCTTATAACTTTGGTGCATATTTCACAGAATGTTGACTTTCAATATACTCTTTCGCTTCAGATCTTTCTTTTTTATTTTTTTTTTATTTTTAACTTCATCTAGGGTATTTAAACACGAAAGCAATTGCGCTTTTTCGGTTCTTTCGAGAGGATTGGACATTTAAAGAACCATGATTTATTTTGCTATGGGATTTTTTTTAATATTACGGCTGAGTGGGGAAAAGATGGAATGCTTATTGTTTATGTAGGGGGGATATATTTTTGGTTTGCAGTTTCGGAATCGTTAAATAGTATTTTGTATATTTCTGAGCAGTTCTATTTTGCCTTCCCCTTATGAAAAGAGTGAAATGTTTAACAGTCTTATTGACCTTCATATGCGAGCAAGTATATGAAGCTTTATTAGTATAAACAAAAGGCTCTTTGAAAGGACAAGTTTCCTTCTCCGGCGTTCTTGTTGATTGCTTCGATTTTTTTTCGTTAGGGTGCAACAGATGTTTGTTGCTGGGGGTGAGAATGAAATATTATACAATTTTTATATTTTTAGCTTTGTTTCCATGGGTATAATACTTATTTTCTTTTGTATAGTTAAAAGTTGTGTTTTGCTTATTTCAATCATTTCTATTAATGTTATAATCTTTATATTAATACATATTAAGTGGTAGCATATTGGAAACGTTACTTGTATAATTGAATCATTTGCATTAAAACGATGATTTCACATGAAATTTTTTGTAAAATTAGGCTTAAATGCTAAAACTGCGTGGGCCCGTGGTTACGCTACGCATCGGAGTGCTCGGGCCTCTGAGAGTGCTTTGTTCTTCATTCGCTGGTCCTGAATGGGTTAAAATTTAAATAAAAAAATGATTTTAAATTTACAGTACACATGTTATTTTTTTGAGGGAAGGAGTAAATTCATTGCTCTTTTGTTGAAAATTTTTTTTCTGCCAAGTAATAATCAATTAATTCGTTAAATAACAACCATTCTAATAAATATACAAACATCATCCGTCAAAAAATATTCTTAATATTAAGAAATATTTCATAAATATTCAGTTATGTTTTGGGACAAATCTTTTTCAAATAAAAATGGAAAATTTTGATTATTTTAATCTTTATCAGTACAATTCAGTTAATTTTTAATGAGCATTTTACTTTTAAACAATGAAACCAGTTTAGTTATTTCATATTGTATGGTCAAACGATGTAACTTTAATTTCCTTATAAGATGTATCATAAATAATTTCGGATATATATATATATATATATATATATATTGTGTGTGTATAATTTTACTTATTTTAAGAGAAAGGCATTCATAGTGATTTAATATTTTACTGTATTTTGTGTAATAAAAATCTGAAGTATGCAATTTTAAGATTATTGTTAATAAAGCAACAAAACATACCAAATGATGAAGTAATCAGTAAAACTATATGTGATTAAATTTTAAAAAATGTTATTGCATATTGTATATAGTTTTTTTGACCATGAATTCCACATTTATGGGTTTAAAGTTAAAAATTAATAAAAGGGATTGTAAAACTGCATGTAAATATTGTTTCCCATTTGTATGCTATTGTAACCATATAAATAATTGACAATATTATAGAGTATATGTATATTTTACATACTACACACACAGCACATACACGCGCACACACACATTTGCCACTTGCATTTCATGTGTGGGTGATGTTATGTGTCATGTGTCAGATGATTTTTTTTATTTCTTTATTTCCAAGATTTATTTATAATTATATCTAATTAAAATTGGTAAAATTGATTATTTTTAAATAAAATCTACACAAATAATCGTTAATTATTTTTTATTCATTTTTCAACTTTGATATACTTATTAACATTATTGCAATTTGATTATTTCTTGCAATTTGATTACTTTTGATTATTTCAATATATAGTAGAATAAATCGTGATCGGTACAGAAAATATTTTCATTAATTCTTATTTTCCCCCAAGATGTTCTTGCAACAAAATAGTGCCACCTAGATCATTATCTTCTTTAAATGTAAAAATTTCAGTGTATTTTTATTCCACTGAAACATCAAATTTCAATTCAAGTGCTAAAATGTTACCGATAATTGATTTTTTTCATGTAATTTCTTATATTTTTTATCTTTCTCTATTGTATACAGTTTCTAGATGTCAAAATCTATTTGAACTAAATTAATTTGAATTAAATTGATGCTGTAAATATAACAGTCAGAGCAGCTGAGGAGCGAATGTAGATTGTTTACTAATATTGAACTTGCTTTGTATAAGTGTGAATTTTTATGGTTGTCATCCAGTCTTATTCGGCTGTCTCTGTTCAAATCAAAATTGACATAATAAAATCATAATTGACATAATATCCGTCATTCTCAAAACAAATTGTGGTCATATTATTCACTTACATTTTGGATGTACCTTCAACACTTTTACAGAATGGACGAAAGGGCGAAGTAGATTACACTTTTTTTAAGGAAGATATTTAGTCCAAACATATTATATTCACTAAATAAGTGAACTATCTTTTATTCGGCGGAAAAATCTTTTCTTCGTACTCATTAAATTTAGTGTGAATATCTTATTTCTCGTATATATATATATATATATATATATATATATACAGAGAGAGAGAGATTTAAAAATGTTATTAATATATATTAATAATTATATATATATATATATTTATTTATTACAAATAGTACTTAATAATGTAATAATCATAAATAGCATAAACATGTTTATTTAAAAATATGTAATATGAAATAGATAATAAAAGATCCCGATAATTTCAAATATTTTTATTAATAACAATAATTTAAACTATTAATAAAAAAAAAAATTAGAAATTTTGCTTGACAGTATTTTTTTCCGGAAAATATTACAATAATTTGAAAAGAAAAAAACAAGAAAAATAAAACCTCGAAACAACCTTTATGAAAATTACGTCATCAGCATTTCTCCCCAACAAAGATATAGAAAATGCATAAAATAGTGATGGCATTTTGAAAATTTCACTAAAACGGAACAAAGGAAAGAAAAATGAACAGGGGAAGGAAAATGACATGGAAAATAATAAAAATCTAGATGCATTGATTTCCATAGTAAGGTAAAAAGAACTAAAATTTTTTCCAGGAAACAAAGTTCTTTTTTTGCATTTATGGAAAATCTTTGCATGTCAAAAACTAGCAAACATTCATATATTTCCATCTGTTCATATATGGAGGAGAACTAAAAAAGAAAAAAGGAATTTTAAGATGGTGTAAATCTAGTAGGTAGATAAGAATCTATTACTTTGAAAACTCTTGCGCTGTTCTCATCAGTTCGTTAAAAATTCTCGGAACAAGCACAAAATACGTGAATTGTGCATCCCGAAAACGAATTTGTTCGTTTTAAATGTGGTTTAAATCAATACGTGTTATAAGACTGTTACTTCCGAAAAATCTTGTTTTTATATATTGAATTCATTATTTTGTAATCGATATGTGTCGATTTTTTAGACATGCATATATATATATATAAACTGGATTTCTATCGAATTTGGTTTATATAACATATAATTTTTACAGCAATTGGCCTCCAAAGGCGGGTATTTGAGTCCGTTTTTTTATATAAAGAGCTTTTTGTAAAATATAAGTAAATATAAGTAGTTAAATGAAATATAAAGTATCATAAAGATTTTCTTACTAAAGTAAAAAGTGCTGCATTCAGCTTATCCACGATTAAATGGTAAATAAACATGATGAATTAAAAAACAACATATTTATTTACTGAACAAATTAGCATCTATAGTATAATTTCTGAATATTAAAAATATTTTTTTCTTTTTGTATTGTACACCATCAAATAATTTTTAGGAAAATGTTCGAACTATATTCTTCCTAACTAAAGAAATATAGAAAATGAAACAGAATACTTCTTTGAATAATATATATATATATATTCCTCTTTATCATATAGAATTTTTTCGAATCGTAGTATATTATGGAATGTTTATTTAACTTTCATTTCTTTCCTGGAAAATAAATTGCTGAAAGAGAAGGGTTGGGAAAATAAATACTTTTAGACCATTTTTCTTCTGTTACCGATCAAAGCTTCATTTATATCACCGATGATCACGGAGCAATAAATACAGATCAACCAATAAACAAAGATTACTTGAAATAGATCCACTATCTCAGCGAATAGAAAGAAAAGAAATGGGTTAAGTAAAATCTTAGATTGAGGGAGAAATGATAAGAATATTTTTATTCTATTTTTTATTCCTTTCCCATTTTATAAAAGAAAAATTACAGGAAATCCTTGGAATGATCAAAATCCTTTTCAGTCTTTGTTTAAAATTTTTAAAATTTTTCGAATAATAATAAAAATTGTCTTCAATTTTTGTCATTGCATGTTTTTTGTGTTGTAATATGTATTTTAATAAAGACGTGCCACTTCTTTCACTTCTGAAAGTTACTACATTTTTATAGACATTATCTTAGATCAGCGATTCTCAACCTGTGGGGCGCCCCCCCTAGGGGGGGCGCGAGAATATCCAAGAATGATCAAAATCCTTTTCAGTCTTTGTTTAAAATTTTAAAAAAATTTCGAAAAATATTAAAAATTGTCTTCAATTTTTGTCATTGTATGTTTTTTGTGTTGTAATATGTATTTTAATAAAGACGTGCCACTTCTTTCACTTTTGAAAGTTACTACATTTTTATAGACATTATCTTAGATCAGCGATTCTCAACCTGTGGGGCACCCCCCTAGGGGAGGCGCGAGACTATCCAAGAGAAAATATTATTTAAGAAAATTGATTAACTGATTGAAAGGAAAGTACACATACATATAGAAAACAAAATACATTTCGACATATTTAATAACGTATTAAAGTAAAACAACTTACTAAATCAAAACTTACTTAATCAAAACATACTAAATTAAAAAAAATATTAATTAGTTGTGTCTTCCTTGGTCCTGTCTTGCAAAGCAAAGTTTTTCGAAGGAGAGCTTAATATTAGAAATAGCCACTCTCAGTTCTGTAACTATAGTTAGCCGAGATCCATATTTTGTCTCCAACGAAGCCACAGCAGAAAATCCAATTTCACAAAGGTAGGACTTTGAAAATGGTTATAGAATGCCAAATGACCTTGTTTTTAGTGTAGAAAAATCATCCTCTACTCCTGCCCAAAATTCAAGTAGTGATTTATTACTAAATTGTCTTTTAGTTTTGCCACTTGTCGCGAAATCTATGAATTTTTTCCCCTCATCAATTGAGAGTTCTTCGGGAGTTTTATGAAACGGATCCCTTCCCAACTTGTAATTTGCTATCAGTTTGTCGTCAACAAGAAAACACTTTTTTTAAAATTCTTTGCCAGCCTGGCTAAATGATTTTCAATGGTTACAAAAAAAACTTTTACGATTTCTTCAGCCTTGTTAGTTTTAGTACAATCATCCACATTTGCAAACATTGTTAGGTTTTTTTGCTTTAAATTTCTGCTTAAAAATTACAATTTTCTACAAAACGCATTAACATTATCACTCGCATACAACATTATGTATATTTGCTCCTTGGACTTGAAGATACATGTTATTTAATTTCTCGAATATGTTGCCCAAGTAGCTCAATTTCATCACAAAATAAACCATCGCTAAAATTTTCGGCCTCCGGTCTGTTATCTTCTAGGAAAATGGCGATTTCTTCTCTTAATTCATAAACGCGTTGCAAAAATTTCTCAAATGATAACTATCTTGCCTCGCAATAAAATAGTTATTCTCATGTCATTACAAAATGCTGAAAAGATTCTCCATTTCAGGGGTCTCATTTTTATATAATTTACTACGGTTACAACCGTAGTTAACACAATATTCAGACCAGTACTCATTTCTTTCGGAGCCAAAGCTTCTCTGTGGATCATGCAATGTGTCTAGACGCACTGAGGCGATTTCTGTTTTAGAAGTTGTTGTACGTTGGAATCTTCCGAACATTAGGCCAGATTTTAATTTCGAAGAATTATCTGGGTTTATTGATGTACTCTCTATGAAGCGTTTCCAAATGTCGTTTAAGTTTATTAGGTTTCATGATTTCTGTAGCCAACATTTTTGATCAAATGATACACGGAAGCCTTTCTTCTTCATTTACTTCGGTAACTGGTAAACCCAAAATTTAAGTATTCGTGAGAATATTTTTTTGATTTTACTTTCGCAACCACGCTCGTCTGTGTATTTGTTGATGCTTGACTATCGTCTAATTCTCGCTTACTTTCGCCTAAAAATTTATCCATGAGCATAATTATCTGCATAAATCTGCTGCCGTGAATATTTAATATGGTGAATTGCAATTGACACGAAAACATATATAACATACATATTCACGATAGATTCGATAGCGATAGAAAGATCGACTCGAATGAGACTAGCTGGAATTGAAATTTGAGTTATCGAACGTTTTCCTTCTTCCTGTGAGAAAACATTTGCTCTTTGCATGCTCAAAACGGCATCGGTCGTGAGGATTCTCTTCCACAAATATTACTTATTTCTTTCTCCTTTGTTTAGTCATGCTTCTGTTTTATTTCTTTTATTATTCTAAAAAAATGTATTCCCAGTTTCTAAATTTAGTTCACCCCGTCTAGGTTAATTCTCATTAACGAATTTTTCTACTTTCATATTCTTTTAACGTTATCTCTCTGTTTGGGTTTCATTTCAAATATAATATTTAAATTTTACCCACTTTCATACATTTCAACTGTTCACCGCCCGCTTCGCAAAATTCCAAATATGGTTTCTAGCCAACGTTGGCTCGTTTTTCTCTTGTTTTGACAGTTAGTTAAAAATAATTTAGAAACAGAATTCAAAATACTCAATATACATTACTGTTGTATACATTTTATTGTAATCGGGGAGGGGGACGATGGAAATTATGATTGAAAACTGGGCCGCGAATACTGAAAGGTTGAGAAACGCTGTCTTAGATAGATAATGCACTGAAAAATTAATCCAATAAACATTTCAGGCAATTATTAAAACATTACCGTTCCATCTAATGATACGTTATTTTGTTTTTTATCAAACATAAAATACATGTTTTCTCTTTTTTTAAATTATTGCATTTCTCATTGGACTTTTCAATGCCTTTCGAAGGCAATGTTTCCGTGACATTATACCCTTTTTTGACAAGTACTAATCAATTAGTCTATGAGATGTAAATAAGTTGGCGCATTAGAGATCCATGTTAGAATGTTCAGACATGTCTGAAATAGATCTAAAACTACTGATCCACTCATATCGAAATTTTCAAAAAATAATTCAAATTTTCAAGAAACAAATTAGATTAAATAATCAAGTTTTTATTCAGACATCCAATTTTATATCGAAATAGGGGAGGTCTCCTCAAATAAACTATTTAAATTTATGATAACCATATTAAAGAACCATATTTCTATACACAAAAAATTGCTGTTATCGTAGTTTAAAATAAACTAGAATAATTTTTTTAACATGTAAAATAAAGGATTTACTATTGATACTTAATCATTTTGTAAAGTTTGGTATTATCAACAAAGTGGAAGTACTGCATAATTTGCTAGAAATATTTTCGCGATAATTATCTTAGTAGTGAATCAATCGTGGAGACTAGAAGAGTTTTCACTGTGGTAGACATTCATATTCGCTTGTTAAAAGAATTGCCAAGAAAAAGCGAATTTTCTGGCATGTTACCGGAAAGGTTGTATTAGTCTTTTGTCTAGCAAACAGAATGGTCAGAAAAACCATTTCTTTAAGTATTACATCTGGCACTAACTCATCAAATATTGCCGTGGGTGGCTAGCCAATATTAAAAACATTGAACCTCTAAACAATTATTGATATATTCTCTCTTTAATTATAAGAAAATAGCTCTTATTCCAATTTCTCTTTGCTATTCTTTCTTAGAATGTTGCTCAGTCATGAATGGCAATTGAAGAAGCAATTTCTGCCATGTACTATATATTGCCTTGGCTCACTTTTTTAATAATCACTATAGCAGAAAATCGCAAGTACTGACATGATAATCTATCAACATCAATAAAGTCATCGGGTCTACCATATTCATTTTAACACGGATATCATTATCTTGCGAAGCATCATTATCATGCACCAGCTTCCTCGAACTCTTCATTATCAGAGAATTGTTCCAGAAGTGTTGCAACATCTTCAATGGCCATATTAATAAAACAGAAAAAAAATATCAATGAAAAATTTTAAAAAAATACTATTTCAACAAATAAATGCAAATTTTGTTTTTAAAAGAATTAATAACATTTGTTAAATGACTAAATTTTAAAATTTCATTCATTGTAAAAAATATGGAATTACATATTAAAACGGATCATTGCTTAAAATGCTAATATGTATAAGAATGAATTAATTAATAATAATCATTACTGAAATAATGATCTGAATTAATAAACCAATCCATTTAATTATTAATCAAAAGAAAGATTTAACTATCAGAAGTAAAATTGTACTTCTTTGTTTTAGTTAAAATTACACAGTTTTCATTCAACAGTCATGATATTTTTTATTGCTATTACGTTAATGTTTTAAAAGATCTGCATGTGGAAAAATTATGAGTGTTTTTACCTGCAGCACCTTCAGGGGAATAAAAAAAATAATTTTTTTTTCATTAAAAATCTACTGCACAATAAGCATTAAAAAAATTCGAAACTAAATGACAATTGGTTTTGTTCAATCCATATAAAAAATGCAAAATGTCTGTCAAACCAAATTCAGATTTCAAGAAATAAAAAAAAAACATATTTGAATAATAAAGATTTATTTCATATGAAAAATTAATGTTCTTGTTTAGATATTAATTGTACAGTTGTAATTAATTCTGAAATCATTCTTCATGAAGAATGAAAGAGAAGCACTCAATATTCGTGAACTGCAGTTAATGATTACCATTAGTACTTAAGAATGAAATATCGATGTTTAATATGAAGTTTGGTAAAAATCCATTAATAGCAAATCTAAATCTTTCTAACGATTTGAAATGACAAATTCACATGAGAAGATTTAATGACCAAAAAAAAAAAAAACTGAAATGTTTTGAGGAGAATCACGAGCTGAAATTAATTTAAAAAATTGTTTTGCGATTGGATATAACTTTTGAAAATATCAGAAATTAAATTACTTTAAATGTTGTTCTCAGTAATATGTATTTTACGCGTAATTTTGGATTCTGGTTTTTTCTTTAAATTTCTTTAGAATAAAACCTGTTTTTCATTATTTATTCTTTGTGATAAATCCAGAACAAATTTGTGAATAACTGGCACCATTCATTTAACAATGAATGTGTTATGAAGTCTTTCGCTTACTTATGTTTGGGAATTGAAAAATTGTTTTTCAATTTAATAATTTTTTTTCATTCATAGTGCATACAACGATTTTTATTTCATTCATGCATAGATTTATTTATTGAACGGAATTTAAAATAATTTGGAAATTGACTGAGTTGGAATTTATCTGATTATTTCAGATAAATTCGAAACGCAAAGAATCAAACTTTGGATCACAAGGAAACAAAATTTTCAATTACAAATTTGTGCAAAATTTTAATATTAGCAAATCAGACAGAATATTGACCATTTTTAAATGTAATTATTATTTTAAGAATGTGCTTACCATTCTTTCTTTAAATTTCACAATAAAACACAAAATGAACATTTTATTATTACATTTTTATTTTTATACTATTCTAACAAGAGGTACATAACATTAAATAATGATATTTTTTTAATCTTCCATAAATTCCGAAATAATAATTAAAATTATTGAAAAAAATCACATTATTTAATTAACACGTTGTTTTAAAATTATTTTTATCATGCAAAAAGTTTTCAGGTTAAATTTCTGGGAAAGAAAAGTATTAAAAGAAAGGATCTTATCCCTTTTATATTTAAAGAAAAAAATAAATAGAACACGAAAAAAGTATCCACTCAAAAATGAGCAAAAGCCCCAACCTGATATGAAATTAAGTAAGCAATAAATTCCAACAGGTGTGATGTTATTAACGGGTTTGAAGCATGACATGGTGTTATTAAAGGTTAATATCCGGAAGTTGTGATGTTATTGACGGATCGGCTAGTTATGAAGTCTGTAAATTTATGACTTATCAGCAGATGCGTGTTTTATATCTAGTTTGTCATATCGGCTTGACAAGATGTAAACTTAGATTAAAGGCTAATTTTTCCTAGGAACTCATTGCACAGCATTTAAGGTGAATATGCATTGTTTTTAGGGCTTTGATGCTTGAATTATAAAAGGCTAATTGAATCTTAAATCTGTGCTTTCGGTAGAATCTTTAGGAAATTCCAATCATTATAAACTTCTTTAAATATTATTAAATACATCGTAGGAAAGTAAGATTAGAGATTTGTAACTGAGTGTTAATAGAATTTTAAAAGAATTTAATATGCTGTACACATTTGAGATTTTATAATCATATAAGTCTTTTACGAGTAATTGTTCGGTTTATGGCTGAGAGGGGAATTCAAAAATTTGGGACGGGGCACATCTGGTATGATGCATTGTTCTTGCCGTTTAGGTGAATATAGTAAACGGTGTGGAGTCAAATTACCTCTTGCCGATAACGGGAAGTATCTCCAAAGGAAAGATCTGTGCCATTGCCGTTGAAGGGCATTAGGACTCAACGATAATACTAGTCTATTCTGTCGGATCAATCAGATAGTTTAATCATAATCCCTCTGGTTGGTCGGAGTAGTTCAAACATGATTGCTTTCAATATAGTTTCTTTTAATTATGGGACTTTCACAAAAATATTAGAAAGTTAATAAATCAATATAAAATTGCTAAAGGATATAATCCGTATATTTGTCATCGGTATATAAATTTTCCAAAATTAAATATAAATACATTCTACTTTCTTATAAAATTTCATTCAGTTGCGGGTTTAGTAATTCTACTTCAAAATCTACTTTCAATTCTATACTTAAAACTAATCCAAAGTTATAGAAATATTGCACATAATAATAATAAAAAAGTATTTTTAGAATGTCTTTTATTTAGAATGCCAGGAATGTTTTTATTCCGGCTTTAATGTATTTTTATTGTTTAGGCATCTAATGCAATACAATAATTTTATTGAATGCTGTTTATGAACAAAATGTCTGACGTTATTTCCTCTTTTATTAAGAATTAAATTTACCCCTGTAAACTTTAAATTTAATATATTCATATTATTAATATAATTAGTGTTTAAAAATAAATTGCTATAATGTGGACTAATAGTAATTCCAAGGTTGTCTTTCTTACATCTAGTTGGATTTTACATTATGAAAGTTTTCTCCTACTTTCTTAATGAAGTAGTTTAAACGAGTAATGAAACGTAAATATAATTCAAGAGTAAAATAAAAATAAGAATCAGAATCTAATACAGGATTGTTTACTGATAATCTTAAAAAAAGGGGTTACTTCCTGTTCCAAATTTGACATGGAAGTCAAAGTTTAATGATACCTGCAGAAACAAATTGAATATAATTACTCGACATATGTAATAAAGACATAATTGAATGAAAACAAAAAAATGTTACATTTTTCATGAATATGAAAATTACGAAATTATTTAAACATTTATCCTTCACCAAACAGCAATTACTTCCACACGAAGTTACGGTACACCATATAAAATACTTTTATATATATAAAAGATATTTATTAAATTTTTCTGTCCAAATATTATAAACATGTACACATTCTTAGTTGTGAAATTCTCAGAAGTAAAAATAGAAGTAGATTGAGAACAAATAATGGAATATGTTGTTGTATCTAATGTCACTTGTAGTTGACAAGTCCGCTGAGGATTAATGGAACATAGAAACATTTTAAAGAAATGGACGTTGAAAAATGATTGAAGGAAAATAATAAGGAAAAATAAAATTCTATTTGATTTGACTTCCATAAAATGAAAATTATTTGAATGTAATTTACTTCCTTTTTCCTGTGATTTAATTTTTTTCCATGTCTGCGAAAACGCAGTATCATCAAATTATACATAACTATATATTTCATTGGAGAAAACTTCTTGTTCTTGCTGTTGGGGATTAGTTTGAGCTGATAGGTAAGAACCTAATACATTGGAAACTACTGCTTTATTGTCATAAATTGATTATATGTCCACGAGGAGAACTTGAATTATATGAAAGAATCAGTTCAGCGACAAACCTCTAGGTAACGTTTTTTCTCTTTTATAATGCTTTAAAAAGCCCAATAAAGTGCATAAAATCTGTGCCTTAGAGGAACTTTTGACATTTTTGTTGACTTCATTTATTTACAGGAGCGGATAAAAATTGGAAATGAGCTGTAGGGCTGAGATAAGATCTTGACAAATTTTGAATCCATTACCTTTTGCTTCATTAAAGTCTACGAGTCTGTAAAAACTTTTATCGGAGAATTATAATATGAAAAAAATAAAAGATAAGAAGTTTTTCCTAACATAGGGAAAAATAAATTTAAATTATTTTCTTGAAAACTCAAAAATACAAGAAACAAATTTAGTATCATTAAATAAAAAGAAGAAATAAATGCATTTTTTCCCCTATGTACATTTTTCCATTATATTTGAATAAACAACATATATTATTGATAATAATCAGCATCAAAATTATGGGGATAAAATTTAAGTATAATTTGTTGTACATTTATTTTTATGCATTAAATACTCTTTATGAAGTTCATTTTTCTCTTATTTTGAAAAGTGGCTTCAATATAATGCATGATGAATAAAAATTAAGGAATTTATAATTTTATAATTTTTTTAATATTTCATATTGAAAAGATTATATTTTTTCTATACAATATAGGTTAATTATAAATATATATCCATTGCATATATTTAAAAGAATGATCATCGATGAAGATTTAAGAATAATCATCGAATTGTAAATTTCCATTTTGACATCGGTCAGTTTATTTAGATAATTAAATTCATTCAAACAACATTTTTTCATAATGAAATTTAGCTTTTTACAAACAAAATATGTGCTGCAATTCCATGAGTTCAAAAAAGATAATTTTATTCATAAATTTAAGAATTGAATTGGGGATATGTAGGTTTCATTGTATATTTCAGTTTTTTATGATGATGTTTTCATAAAGTTTTATACTTGAAATCACATTTTGCAAAATTGGATTTAAGATAAATAAAAACATTTTTTTTTATTCTAAGAAATGAAATTCTATAAAAGATAAGAAGATTATCTTTCTAAAAGAGTATTAACTAAATTTTTATTATTTCCGATAATGTTGGATAAATCAAATTTGTCAACTGTAGATCAAGATATTGATAATTGCAATATATTTAAAACTCGGTGTAATCATGCATTGTTATTATTTTACTATAATTTTATTAAATAATAAGTCTTTATGAATATTTTCATGAAAACAAAGAGATATAAATTTCTTAATATTTCATTATTAGAAGGAATTTTCATTTCGAGACCCCATTAATTGAAGCTATAAAATTAAAATATTTTAGTATTAATATTCATCTGCTATTACGCTTTAATTTAGACAAAGTTTATTCCATGTAAATTCATCAATTAAATCAAATAAGAATTATAATTCATTTAAAATGTATCTAACATCATAAATTACTCCAACTATTTTAATTATTTCTAACAAATATCTAACATACCATATATGTTTAATTTTCCCTATTTGTAAGATTAAGTGCTCATATATTACATCAAGTTTCAGAAAAAGAAAAGAAAATATTCTAAAAATTCAGCCTTTCTCAAAATGCAATGATTATTATGCAAGAACTGAAAGAAATTAATGAAAATATTACATTTAATCCTTGAAAATAGTTAGTAATAGTTTAAACGTTGTTCAAATATATCTTCCAAAACAAATCTCCAAATACCAAACTTTTTGTTAGCATTTGAATATTTTAATTTTTTACTGAAATGCATGTATATATATAAAATTGTTAAATGTTCGCTCAAGCAGGAAAAAAATTGAATGATAAATATTTTTTATTGAGTATCTTGAAAATTCATTAATTATATCAAGAATAATATCATAATGCCATCAATATTCATATAAATTAACATATCACATGAAGGAAGAAATATTGTATTATATTGTATATTTTATATTTCACTATTTTCTTTCGCATCAAAAAAATTATTTTATTTTTTCAACTGCTTTCAAATGTTGCAATAATGAAATTAATGAGTAAAAAAAAGGAAAAAAAATAATGTGTTTAAAATATCGTTTGGGTCTTTTTAATTTTTATCATCTTTTTAATTATTTCTTTTGAATTGTATCACTTGGACTTATAATAAATGAAACTCATAAATCGCTCATTTGTTTATTCAAAATTGTCCTTAGATTATTCAATTTCATCTTAACTTCCAATTTAAAAATGCTTCCAATCCCGTTATGCATTTAAAAAAAATTAAGGAACAAGAGAACAATGTTTTGAAAAAATAAAGGTTTTTCATATCTCAGAAATGAAAAAATGTTACGCATATTCGTATTGTAGGATTTTATTTTCCTGTACTTTTTTTCGCACACTTTCTCAGATATTTCTCTTTCGTTTCCGTTTAACTAGGTTATTGTCATAAATGTTGAAGATTTGAGAGCGAAAATTTCTTTTTCTTTTATTTGAAAAAAATAGAATTGGAGCAATGCGAGAAAATTAAAGGCCAGCATTGTAAAATTGCTTAGTGAAAAAAAAAGTGAAGCAAATAATTATTCAAAAAATAGGGAAATTATTTCAACTGTCGGGTTCTTATTTTTCAAAAGATTCATGTGATTGACATAGTTTTTTATTTGCTCTTTTTAAACTGTGACAAAATGAGATATTTAGAAATATTTGTGGTTTTGAATTTATGTATCATAGCATTTTCTGAAAAAATAATTATGCTTTTCACTTTTAACGATGTTTTTATTCTTTCTTTAATAATTATATTTACATCAAAAATGATTTAAATACTTTTTCGGGTCTCTTTGTGATGTAGTAATGATCTGAAAACTAATACATGCGCGTACTCTCCATGTCAATTCGGAATTTCGATTTTTTTAATTATATGATAATTTATTCTTAATTATATTTAGATTTCATATCATATGAAATAATTGTTCCTAATTAAAAAAAATATATATTCTATGAATGTTATATAGTAAATGGCATTATGAACAAAAAATTTATTAATGAATAAAAACGATGAAAAATAATTTTAAACTCTTGCTCTTATCTAATATTCATATTCTTATTTAATTTATAATATTTTCTATGGATTTTTTTTATTGGGTCGCTTAAATTCCCCAGCATCGAATGAAGTAATTTTATATAATTCTACTGGATATTTTAGTATCTCTTGAGAAATATTTCCTTAACTTCCCTAAGTATATTATACATGTGAATGAAATCAAACTATCAAATACAGTCAAAATACCAGCTACTACGAAAGTTGTTCGATTTGATAAAATATATCTGGAGTGATTATACATTATAATGGCAAATTTTTAATGTAAAAAAATAATTACTAAATTGTTGAATATAGCCACAATCGACCACAAAAATGATCAAAATATGATATCAGTTGTAAAGAGTATCAATACTTGAGAAAACATATTTCACATTGTATTAATCATAATAATTACAATCTGAGTTCCGAATATACAACTTTCAAACTGATTATGTCTTAGTTACAAACTGAAAACCAGTCAAAATTACATTCAATGTGAATTTCAGTGTTTCTATGTGCACCTTTCAGGGCAAACAATCGTGGTTTGCTGAGATGAAATTTCTTTTTTTAGTAATACTGTGGAGGTTTTATTTTCATTATTACTCACAGCAAATCATTTTAGAGGATAGAGAAAGGAATAAATGCATAAAAGTTATCAAGTTTCAATCGATAAAATTTTGTTTTGGAAACATGAGCTCAAACTACTGTCCATTTTGCAAGGAAAAAAAATCCAACGTCCCACCCACCATAATAAATAATATCAAATAATAAAATGTGCTACATATTATCTATATTTATTTTAACTATCTATTTGCTAAAAATTGTTAAATGAACTTAAAAGAAATCTTAAAGTATCATCGCTGCTAACTAAAAATTTAGAAGTAAACACATCTTCGATCAGAAATTTTAAAAACCTATGAGACGATTGAGGCTGATTGAGCAATACCAAATTATTAATATTGCATTTCAGTTTCAATTATATCAATCGCACATCTCCCCTTTCATAGATGTGAAATATGTTCATTTTTTTAGACATTAAATAAGCTTTTTAATTGAACTCGCACTTAGCCAAATTCAATGAAGGAAATAAAAACAATTAAAATTCTCCATTATTGCCTATAATTCAGAGTAGAAAACTGATAAAGATTTTTGTAGCCAGAACACTTGGCAACCGTTTCTGAATTTTATTTTTTATCCTTAGATGTGAACTTGACACATTCTTTGCTAAATTTGATAATTCTGCCGCATCTGTATTTGTAAAAGAATTTAAATTCCAACACAATATATTCATGCATCTCCAGCGGATGTGTATATCTACTAATTATAGCATAATGTACTAAGAATTTCTTAAATAGGTATGGAAGGCTTTATTACTTGATAATTTGCACGCCCTTTTTCCTTTCAAACCCGCCATCGCCTTTATGGGAAGCTGCAGGATTTACATATAGGGTATCGTCTCCGAATTGAAAACTAATTGTTTAAATAGATTATTGTGCCAAATATAAATTTAAATTTTAAAACAAGCATCTAACAGTCCTAAATCATGTACTTTATTTGCGATGTTATCATTTCTCGAAAATAAATACATCTCATTTTGTGTAATATTATTTTGCGGAGTAGGATTGAGGTGGTATCATTTATCTAACTGTTAAACTTATATTGGTTTAGGGGGAAGAGTAGTGTGATCATCCGAGCTTGCTGCTAAACCAAGATATCGGGTAATATGCTTTGTTCTTCGATGTTATCATTTTTCAAACACCAATAAATCTTTTATTGTACGACATTATTTTGCATAACTAAGATAGAGGATCGTATTTTAATATGACTGCTAATTGGGCTAAAATCTAGCGTATCCCATTTTATTGCCAAAGTAAGTAAATGAGACATGGGTGATTTGGTTTTTGCTAAATTTATTTCTAAGATTTTTAAAATTTTCTAGGTTTTTAAAATAACCAAATCTTAACCAGAAAAATAAGTTTAAAACAGCAAAAGGTAAACAAATATTTCATAGTCAAAAGTGTTCTTCTAATAGCTACTGTTTATATTTTCAATATTTAATAATATGTAAAACTTAATTTATTTGATGTGCTTAAATAAATTAATGAGCATTTTGAAGGCACTCAATGTTTACCATTTTTCCAATTTAATTCAATTAAAAATAGCTGCATTGTTATTGATGAAATATCTAATAAAGTTCCAAAATTTAAGGATTTTCATTTAAACATTAGTCTGCTCAGAAAGAACAGTTTTCATGCATTGATTTCCTAAAACATTGCAGAAAAGAAAGCCATCTCATATCCCCGTATCTATAACCATAATAGTCACTGAACGGTTTGATGGTCAAGTTACGGGAATTTTATTAAATACCAGAATATTTAAGGAAAAAGAACAAAAATAAGTATCTTACGTATGCATGTATACGTAATATAAATTACGAATTCATAAGAAATTATAATAATATGAAATCGTTTCAGAGCGATTTTCTATTTTGAAATTTCATTGTAAAATTATCTGGAATAATAATATGCAGAAACATATTAAGTATAAAAACACACGTGAATTCTGGGATTATTGTATCTGTTATCATAATAGAATCTAATATAAAATAATTTGATTTATGGTTACAAAGAAAATCTCAATTTAAAGATATTTATGAATGCATATGAATGCGAAGAAAATTAGGTGTTTTTCCCCCTTAGTCCTTAAGTATATGGTAACATATATAGAGTAACATATATATTCAATACAGTAATAGAATAACATATATATTCAATCAAATTAAAAGTTAATTAATTCAATATATAACGGTAATAAAGAAAATTGCGAAGCGCGATTCTTGCTCTTTGAAGCACATATTGCTTTCCATTTTCATTTAAAATCCGTTTATTATCCACTGAAATTATTTTTTTTTTAAATTGTTTGAAATAATTCCAATGAAACACAAATAAACAGTCAGTTTTGGTCTCACTTTACGCTAAGACAAAACAATACTGTCATTATCACACTTCGCCATCAAAGCGTCAAACCAAATAAAATATTTTCCTTTCTCGCATTATTCTTTAAATAAATAACTCAAGCATCTCACGGGCCATTATCAAGAATTGTGACTCGGTAGGTTCCTGAGACTTTCAAAGCCACCTGTTACTTTGAGTGGTATAATGCAAACAAGGAAACAATTAATATGCATAGAAACTCATCACTATTCAAGTACTGGGTTCATCTTTTATGCATGAACTTAGTGAAAGCCGTAGATAATTGAAAATCCTTGGTTGCACCATCTTCAGAGAAATTCTTATTACTTGGCAATATTCAGTATTCATCAGATTTGATAGGCCGGTCATCTTTAGTGGATATTGCGCTACTTGCAGTTAAGTACAGTAATTGATTCCAGATTTTTATGCGTGAAAGATTATTTCAATCAATGAAAAGCGATTCTTGATGAGTGTCGCGAGGATTTTCATGCCATACATTACTTTTTATATTTAATTTAAACAAGTATTTTCGAGTAGAAGTTATTTCCTTTCAGAACTTAAGGAGGATCGATATTATTAATTTTTGAATTAAATTAAATAATTTCATTTAATTACGAAGTTATGAACATAATATAAAATTGATAATGAATTATAGCAGTAAAGGTGTAAAAACACACATGACTATTTTATCAGCTCGATAGCAATACATTGGAGTTTAAAATATAATATAAAATCAAAATTATAATAAAATTTTATTTAACTCACATATTTTTCTATTAGAATTATAATTTAATATACTCATTTTCCAAACAGTATGTAGTTTTTAAAATATTTAGAAATATTCTCAAATTAACATTTTTGCGTTTCGTATTTTTAATTAATAAAATGAGAAAATAATTTTTTTAAAAAAATTAAGATTATTATTCATAGATAGATTCAAAAATATTACTTTGATTGTGGAAAAATATAAATCATATTTAACCGAAGACAATTTCCGATGGTTAAAAATGATTCTAATATTTCCCCAAAACTGAATTATCATTTATTAACCTACTTAAATAAAAAAAAAAAGAACATGAAGTATTTTAATCCTAAACCTCAAAAGATTTATTAAGTCGAAAATTATTCCAAACAAGTTACGAATCATAAAAAATTTTAATGTTTATATAAAAAATTTTATTTTGTTATTCTATTTGTTTGAAAAAGAAGTTTATATTATAAAGTAAAAGGCACTCATTATGTAGAGAAACATTGCAGAAAATATAATTATCTTATACAAATAGAAAAAATATAAATTGGTAAATTAAAAAAAAGAAGAAAACTTCATGTGTTGTAAAATATTTTGTACTTGGGACGATAATTTTACTTTTAACAATCACAAAGAAACATCTTTTAAGAATTTTTTAAACGTTATAAAATTTTTGTAATTTTTCTCGTACTATGAGAATTTTATTTATACTTCGGCAATAATAAATTGTCAAGAACATTTTACATTTTAATTCAATTAATATCAAATCATTTTTTAATTAAAGATTTTTAGAAATTCTCGCCTTAATTTGAAATAATTGATAATTTAAATCCAACTGATCGCTTATGTCTCAGAAATACTTTCAAAACAGTACCCCACTGTTTTAATAATGAAAGTTTTGCTAGATTTTCTAAAACCTATATTTCCTTCATCTCAGTTTTATATATCATATATCCTCTATACTGCATATTTCTATATACTCTTCACATTATCAGCGATACATATAAAATTTTAAGAAAAGCAAATTGATGGAAATAAACTTGAATAGAATTTGAGTTGAATCGGTGGAATTATTATGGTTTCTAGCAAAAAAAAAAAAATGCTAACATTTACTAAACTTTCAAATATATGTTATGTCCTTTGTTATTACGAAAGAAAAATTTCCAGGAATATCCATTACAATTATACTTTTCACGGAGAGCAAAATTAATTAAAATGATAAATCTTGTATTATATTCATCTGCACTATTCTTCCAATATATTCCACTCTTCCGTCATTTAGTTGCCAAAGCTGATCTGAAGACTATTTAGTATTTCTTTATTACACATTTTTACAACCCAAAATTCGCAATTTGTTTCATTTAAAATATATTGATTATATTACTTTTTAATGAATGACAAAAATCTTTGTTGAACGTTATAATTGAAAAAAATCATTACTTTCAGAATTTTTATTTTTTCTTAACATTTTTTTTGTTAAAAAGTAGAGGTTTATTCTTAAAAAAAATCAATTCCTTAAATTTTCTTTAGTTCTAGGGATTATTTTTAATCTCTATTTTATCTTTCTTCGCTGTCTTCGGGAAATACGTAGCCTCATCTGGGTATGTAATTTGAAAGATCTATTGCATATTTAGACTGACAAGATTTTTCTCCAAAATAGATTTTGACGAATCTTCAGTGACTGAATGTCGCATGAGATATGGATGAATTATCGGCCTGTCAGTTACAGATATAGGCAGACATTTGTCATTGTAAAAATATTCTTATTCAAGAAAATGAAACCTATTACATTGAATATTTTTATAAAATTAGTTTGATATATATATTATATTGAACTGATTTAGTAATCCAAATTAGTCGCTTCATATATGGAAAAAAGATTTATTTCTATTACTTTTTGTCAACATTCATTTGTTCATTGTTTCGTTATAATAAATTCTGAACAAATATATTTTAAATGAAGCAAAGCAAATGTACACAAATCTTTTTCTAATTTTTAGAGACATACTAGATGCAATGCTTAAAAATTACATAAATATATTTTTAAAAGATATATTTGTAATTAAACTTTCTAAACTGAAATCTCTATATATGCATGAAATATCATTTTTTTTCCTAAAATAAATAATCTACATTTTTAATTACTCGTATTTCTGAAGAAATAATCATTAATATGATTTTAGAGCATTCGGAATATCATCATTAATTACAAATGAGTCTCTATTCAATTATAATCTATTAATAATCTTTCATTGAGCATTATTTAATTTCAATTTAGTGCCATTATTTATTTGTAATCTATCATAATCTTCAAATATAGAAACTTTTATACTTATTATTATTATTATTTCATACTGTTTATATTTATTACGTATTTATTATTTTTTCAGATCATATAAAATCTTATTTTATTCGGAAAATCATGTTGTAAGAAATAATATCCGCTTTAAGGAAGATAAATAGAATTTCTATATTTTAAGAGTTTGGGAGACTCCAAATATATTAATGTCATATGCAGTAAATTTCCAATATACATTATTCATTGAAATATTATTTCCATATCTCAATATTAGTAGATGTGCATTTGATTATAAGAGATTTCAAAATATCAAAGATTAACGGATAAAATTAATTCAGATATCTAGTAGATCCCCAAGTCCAGAATTTTAAAAAAAAGTACTTTATTTCAGACGTGACTTTAAAAAAAAATCAATGGCTCCATTATTTTATTCAAAAGAATTTATTCCTTTGAAAGTTATCTCTCTAAAATGAATTATATTAGCTTCGGTATCAGGATAAGAACTAAAATTTAAGTTTTCTATTTGTGAACTTGAAAACTTTAAAAGAATTTTCACTTCATGTTTGTCAATTTCCTTGATTGATTTTGTATTTTTTACTTCCAAGTAGAAAACTACGAATTAGATCTTCAGTACAAAGGCCCTGTGAGAGGAAAACTTCAATATTTTTGAAGAACATCTAAAATTTTAAAACAACCGCTTTTCATCAACATGCAGTCCTGTTAACTTTCATAAAATGAAAGTTCTTTCGAACTTCATGTAGAATTCACAGTACTCAAACTGTCCAATTTTGATAAGTAGCTCCTTCCAATGTTTTCAAAGTTCAACTACATAAAACTATTTTCGAAATTAATTTAGCATTAGATTGGTTCCTTGAAATATATTTCACGCAAAGTGTCTGTCGAAGTTTTCATTATATCAGATTTTTCTAATTAGATCCATCCGTATTATAAACACATTACGATCGATTGTCTGGTTATTATTTGTTAACTTAGAGTCTTTGTTTAATTAATTGAACTTTAAAAATGGCTATAAAGAAAATTTTAGATATATGACTCCATAGAGGGTATAATCATTCAAGGATGGTAACAAATGAATGTTGTTATAGTATGCTATGAGTTCAAGAATGATGTGTAAAACAAGAGGATATCCCATAGTGCTAATATATGCTTCATGTTAAAATTGTTGGAGTTTGAACTGGAGATAGTTATATAATCGTTTCCCACTCTTCAGCAAATATACCTTCATTTAAAGTTTTATTTTGAGGTTCAGTTTCTATAAGACCATCAATTTCTATTTCAGAGTTTTGATACCATTTTAAATTTTTCCAATGCCGGTATCGCATTTAATATAAATATTGGACAAGAAAGGCACTACTCATCTCAAAAATGTCTATCAAACGTCCTGTAATAATTTTTGGGTTTACTAAGTAAAAAATTATTACATTCAAACTTTATCAACTGTCAAACAACTTGTACATAAATATGCATCAAGCTTTTCCCTTAATAATTTTCTTCCATACGAATATTTTTCAGAACAAATGCATATATTCTTATAGTAATTTACAATTTTAGAAAATAATTGCCTTTTTGAGACTAAAATAAAAATCGCTCTCTTCTTTTAGAATTGCCTGTAGCTGAAATCCAAACTATTTAATTTTATGTAACATCAGTAGTATATCAATGGTATAATTTGTAAAGAATCCTATACTATCCACCAGTATTTAATCTGATAAATTTATGGATGAAATGTGTAAAAAAAAATTACTACAATTTTCTGATTTCAAATGTGTATTTGTGTTTTAACACGCAACACAGATTTGCACTTTTCATTAAATAACTAGTTGGATTTTCAAGGTGCTAAGCTTTACATTAAATTTTTTATTTGTTGAAATTACTTAATTTTGATACAATCATAGAAACAAATTCGAAAAAAAGCGGTTGATAAATTTACTGCTTTATTGTGAATCTAGCCAGTTTTAAGAAATCGATATAACATTATAATTAAAACTTTCAATAATAGATAAGAATTTTTTAATCATTCAGAGACAATGTAAACAAATCGAAATTCAGATTAGCCTATTAAGTTTTGTAGTCTTACTTTCTTATTATCGAATAAAATAAAATAAATTCTATTCTATTATAATCGGCCACCTTTTTATTTTTTATCTCGTAATTTCAGGTTCTAGAATCTTTTAAATATCTATACTTTGACTGTTTTTACTTTATATCGAGCTATCAACAAGTCAAAATCAATTTGAAGAGCTGATATTATTTAATTGATACGCGAATATTAACATGACACATGTTTCGGAAAAAAATTCGTATTTTTATGACCAAAAAAGCACATTAAATATTTCCACAAGTATTCGTTTCCGTTTAACTATCATGAAAAAAAAAATATCACCCAAATTAAAATTTCATAGTTAATCAACGTTAATTGAGTCAAAACTAACAAAAACTTCTATAAATAAATGACACCCGAAACTTAGTTAAAAATCAATCAATATAACTTTATGATTGCTATTCTCTTTAGAACGTAGGCATCTAATTTTTCTTCATGATTCTTAACAAGAAAATAGAGCTGAGTTCATGAGCATATGGGAGAGTCATATTTCAAAAATGAATATCTGACACGAAATCAATTGTTCCTTTTCTTTTCAGGCATCTAAATTCTCAATGATATATCAAATTTCCTTTATTTTCTTGTCCTTGCCTGAATTTATATGAAGTCATATATATATAAATATATATATATATATATATTCGTATAGTTTATGATATATAAATAAAATCTTGAAAATAATTTATAAATTAGCTTAATTTCTTAATGTTTATTGTTTAAAAAATGTTTTTGACGTTTTTAAATGTAAACCAAATAATCTTATTCAAAAACATTTATTATTTTTTTATTTTAGATACTTTTTTTTTCTACTCCCATAATTTGAGTAACAATTTCTTAGATATTTCTTAGATATTCACATGATTTCTAGTTTCCATTTCCTTGATGTTTCTATTACATTATGATGGTATTAATGATGTTCTAAAAACACGATAATTAATCATATACATATGTAGAAAACTATTTTTTTAAATATAATTAAGTTAGTCTTTTTTCAATGCATTGGTTTTCTCTTGTTTTCGTAAAATATGCATTTCTCAAATTCTTTTATTTTATTTTATAAAACGTAAGATGTACATAAACAAGTTTAATAATTGAATCAAAATTATTTTCATGAATAACTAGGGAATTGCAATAATGTAAATTTATCTAAAGCCACGTCTTTTAATATTCGAAATTCTATACGCTGTTTCGAAATTCTTGCATAATATATTACTTTGACAAAGAAGTGTTCTCCTAAAATTAGCAATTTGTGGATTCTTGTTTAGACTTCTCAGTTGGGAATGCACATTTTTGATTCGATCTTTTTATCTCCATATTCATTAATAGAAACTATTATATAATTCAAACTTAAAGTAATTTAAATTTAAATGGAAATGAAATAGAAGAAAATGAAAGGCGCTTTGAAAATTTAAACTACATAATACTTGCCTAAAATCTATTTGAAATAATTAACACTTAAATAGTCCTCCTTCCAGAAAATATGATTCTATTACTATAAATAATTGATGTAGGATTATATTCTATTAAAATTTGACATTAATGAAAGTGAATTGAAGTATTTAGCTTTCATACTTTACCAACCAGTTTTTGGCTCCTCAAGTTATTCTTCATCAGTTTAAATCTGTTTTTCTCACAATGCACCGTCATTCCGTAAAATGAGTTTTTTCCCCCATCTTCTAGCTAATTTTGAAATTAATCTATCCTTGTCTTTCTTATCTCTTAATGGCTTACTTGAGACATTGATAGATTGGCTGTGATAATCATTATAATAATAAAGGTCTCGGATAGGAAAAAATAACTGAAGCTACCTGATTGATAATTGCTAGGGGGAGAAATTACTTGGATTATATCAAAATGATAAATAAGAATATCCATTTCGAAATATCTTTTGACTTAAAATCGAATCATGAGAGTGTGCTCACATATACACATGCGGAGATTAATAACGCTTTCAAGAAGATAAAATTTCATGAATTATAAAAAAAGTAAATTTTGAATTCATTAAATAAATATTCTCTAAAATATTTATCGTAAATATTTGGTTGCAATTTTATAAATAATAAAACAATACAATTTATCGATATTTAAAATACGCTTCCGTTTAGTACAAATACAAGTTTTAAACATCTTGGAAATTATTCAGAGCTATTTTGAATAATGTAAATGTACAATAAGAACATTTTATCATTATGTGCTTCTGTGTCCTTTCTGATTCTTACAAACGATGAATGTTAATTTCATGAAAACTTGATAATTTTAGTTAATTTATTTTACATCTGAGGAATAATGTTATACTTTCATCGCACAGGGAAAAAATATAATTTATAATTTTCCAAAGTCAATTTAAATTGCACATTTCCCAATAGATACGATGTATTATTCACCCACAATTTGGATAATTGGAAATATTTCATCAATATAAAAAATTTTTCCTGGTTCATTTGTTAATTAATTCTTTTTCTGTTTAATTTCATGAAATAATTTCTAAAAAATGATATTTAGTTTTATTGCAATATTTCCCTGAATTATTTATTTGACAGTGGAAATTATAATTTCTTATGATGTAGATTGTAATTCTAAGAATGATGTAAAAAGCCTTAAATGTTTTTTCAGAAATTTTACTGGACTGAAGGAGATTGATTCTGCTCATTAACTTCGGCTGAATAAAATTATTTAAATAAAACTGAATAAAATTTTTTGTCCAGAAAATAT
>JAPMOR010042708.1:160742-178602 GCA_026543865.1 Argiope aurantia
TTATAATCTTTTGATAAAAATAGTTTCTATATTTCAGTTTAACGCTAACGCTATTTTCATTCCATTCTAGTAAATTGTTTATGGACTTAGTAAATTACATATGTAGGTTTGATTGGCAATATCAGATAACAATGCATCACGTGTGAGATAAGTAGTTTTTGTTAGAATGAAACTGGAGTGTAGAGAAAGTAGAAGAGGAAAATGAAGCCTCTTCCACTATTTATTTTAACACTCAATGTTTATAAGATATATACACCTTCTAATATATATTATATCAGCATATAATAATGAAATAATATCCACTTAGAATAATAATATTATAATATCCACTTTTAATAATAATACAATAATGTCCACATATATTAATAATATAATATTTTCCACATTCTAATATATATATTTCAATATTCAAATGTATAATATTCTAAAGCGCAGAAATTAATCATTGATTATGTGCTAAATCTAGTGGAATAATATTATTTTTTATGCTATCGAATTTCATGAAGAATTCTGATTGTGAATCACATCAATGTAGAAGAATCTTTACTAAAAATGTATGATGGTCATATTTTTATCAACATCATAAAATTGATACGTTGTCTCTTCAAAATTACAAAAATGTTTTTTGATAGCTGCTTAAAATTTTAATCATTAATGCATAAGAGGTTCAATGAGTGCCAAGGAATGATTGAAAATTTAATTGTTTCTTTGACTACAGAAACAAACTCAAAATCTTTTCACAAAGTTCATTGTATTTTCAAGACTCTTTCTATTTTAAATCTATTTTCTTGAGTATATGAACATGTCATAAACAATAAGCTTACGCCTTTTTTGTTCATAAAATACTTCATTGAAAAGTTGAGCAAAACAAAAAGGGAAAAGGTAATATTAGAAGCGAAACCAATACCTTTGCTCATAAATTATTTATCCTCCAACCCAGTGACTCGGCGAAAGTCGAAATAGAAACTCATTCTACCAAATGGGGAAAAACTGTCATTCTGTCAATAAGTCCATCTTATTCCAAAATGACTTCCCGGGTACATTAGAATTTCGATAGCTTGCCCATTCAAGTAAGATATTTATTTCCTAAAAGAGTTTCTATGAAAATGCAATAGATTCTTCGGAATCGAGGCAAGTTATATAAATGTCGAAACATAATTTAAAAAGCAATAAAATTCGGAGATATCAGAACGACGCGCATCATTGAATACATTGAAAATTTCTAAAAAGGATGTCCTCAACTGGGTTTTAAAGTAATTTTAAATAAATCTTGAATGTATCTGCGATTGGAATATAGATTTAAAAATCAAAGTTTTGCTCGGCATGGAAGCTGGTAATCTCTGTTATGAAAGAATCCTGTCTGTATGCTATATATTATAGATAAATTCTATCTTATAATCTGTGATGTTTTAAATATTAAAATAAATCCTGTCTACTATTATTTTTTTAGTTTTAATTATTTTAAATATTTTCTTTGCTTATTTTTCAATAAATTTCTGTGAGGGATATAATATATGAAAGATTTGAGAGGGCCATTCCTTTTTTCTATAATAGATTTTAATTTTGAAATTTACAGAATATGTAATATGTATCATTAAGAAAAAGTTAACAAAAATTTGCTTAAACATTTTCTAAATATTATAAAAAAATAAGTTATATAGCTCAAAGTTTAAAATTGTTAATTTAGATAAGGAATGGAATTTTATTCTAATGAAATTAATATAACAATTTTTATGAAAAATCATTTAATGTAAATCCCTCACTTTACGTTGATAATAATTTATTTCTTTCATCATTTAAGAGTACAAATGTAATATAATTTTAAAAATAATGTCAACAATTTTTATTATTGTGTGCTATTAAATATTTTATTAATATTTACTCAAGGAACAAAATATATAGTTACTTATTAATTATATTTCGATTATCTGCTTTTCAGTGTTTGCTGTATGAGTACATTTCATTGTCTCTTACATTTAAAAAAGTGATATTTTTAATATATTTTAAAATATTTGTAATAAAAGTTCTATATTGATTTAAAATTTTGATGATTTAAATCAAATATTGAAATAAGACTTATTTTTTAAAAAAATATATATTTGTTTGCCTCATTTAAAATAAATATGAATTAATGGTTAATAAAATAAAAATATTTAATATAGTTGCAATATTTAATTGAAAAATAAATTTAAAGGTCACCTTTCGTTACATTTATGTGACATATAATATTTTAAATTCATATTACTGATAATATTTTAATAATTTCTAATGCTACTTCCAATGTATTTTTATCTTATAATATTTATATAATAATACAATTTTGATTTCAAAGGTTTATTAGTTTAGGTATTTGCTTGTTTTATTAAGAGAGAGAGAGATTAAGAAAATAATCAAATAACGCATTGCCATAAATATATTACTTGGCTGAATTGGAAATCATGTTTAGTGATAAATGGACTCATCATTTAATTTTTTTTGTACCATTATTTTAAAAATAACAAACAACTTCTCTGGAAATTCTCAGCATGCACTTTTAAGACTTTGATCTTTAATTCCTTTTTTAATTTCATGTTTAATTATTTTATTATTGGAGTTTGGAAAAAAAATCAAAAGTATTTAGTTTAATTCATTTTTTTATAAAATAACCGACTCATATGGATTACATTTAAGAAATAATTGAAATCATTATATTTACTCATATTAATGATATTCATTGTAATTAAATATATATATTCTATGAAATAAGGGAAAAATAAACTGCATAAACATCCTTACAATTCATTCATTAGAAATTGAAATAAAACAATGTATCATATTAAAAACTTACTTTTTCAATTATGTTGTCATATATGTACTAAATAGAAAAACATAATATTCATAAATACATAAATCTACACAATCAAAAGTATTGAAATGATTTTAATTAGAACTTTAAAATAGTTTCTAAATAAATAATCATATCTCCTATAAAAGGCAGAGTTTTTTTCCAACACGTAATAGAAAATTTTAACATATGTGAAGTTATCGGAACAATAAAAAACTTTTTATGTCTAATGCGCTCGCACGAAGAACAAGGAATTCAATAGAATTCTTCAGCTACAGTTTCCGTTTCCCTGATTGAGTTTTTCTCTGGATTCTTACATCCAAACAATCTCTCACAATCCCCAGAAACGTCATTACGCTAACCACTTCAGTATCGTCTTCGAATAACCCTTTCTTGTCTTCGCACACTCGATTTCATTATTTGAGGGAGTCAATACCAACTAATCAGAAGAATTCACCTCACCCAATTTCTAGAAGAATCTTCTCCATACAATATTTATCTGACCGATAGGGAAAGTTCCGATCAAAGCCAAAGAAATGAAAAAGTTAAGTTTTATTCTTGAAATTTTGTAAATCAATTTACAAATGTGAGAACAGAAATATGTTTATTGTAAATTAAAGAAATGCCACATGTTATGTTTATTATTATTGAATTAAAATTAGGCTTTATAGGGCTCATCTTACAGGGCTCAGAAAATTATAATTGTGTAATCATTCTATTCTTTAAAACAAATGTTCGCAACAAATTCTCAACAAAATATTAAATAGAGAACAACTTAAAATTTTGAACAAAAAATATTCCAAGTGGTAGCTGATAAACCTTTACATAGAAAAATTTCTATTTGATGATTTTCGTATATCTTAAAATAATTTATGGCAGTATTTTTTTTAAATAATGAATGCTCTTTTTTCCAATTTTTGTGTTTTCTGATGTAGTTTTAAAATTATATGGAGTTAAAGTACCCAATTTCTTTAGACTTTAGGTGTTATAGTTATCATTTCGACACATAATATTAAAAACATTAAATGCTTCATATACCGAATTCAATTATAAGTATATAAGTTATTTTTAATTTTTTTCTGCACTTTCTGTAATTAAACAAATTTTCCTTTACAATAAAATTAGTTGCTCTCCTACCATGAAAAAATAGAAAGTATTAAATAATTTTTATTTCGATGCTGCTTTGAAATATATATTTAAAACAAATATAGAATATACCTTCGTTTCTCATTTGACGAAAAAAACTTAAATCTTAGAATAATTTAAAATGAATAACAAAATTGCAAAAATGAAAAATGAAATCTATAGAATCGATACCCTTTTATATATTATTTATAAGCATATCATTTTATAGTGATCTTGAAATGTGTAATCACAAATAAACTAAACATTATACGAATCTACATTGGAACATTGATGCTAAATTTATAAAGATAGTGTTGAAAGCTATGCTAAATTTATAAAGTTATGAACTTTAAAGCAAGAAGAACTTGCATTAATTTAAAATGTAAAATAGTTTTGTGAATTTTCCTCAAATGGAAACGAACAAAAGAAACTTCAAATGAACCAAACTATTTAAACTTTATGTAATAATAGTTTAACAGAATTTTAATGTTAATAATGGAAATTACGCAACTTAATTGCACAATCAAACGCACTTAAATACACATCAAATACAGTAATTATAATGATTATCGAAAATTGGACATATTATTTTATCGAATGTTTTATAAAGAGTGCACTTATATTTTTTTCATAAAGTTTTATTAAATAATACGAATTGAAAATGAATTTACGGTTTTACAATTATAATATTGCATAAAAAAAGTAGGAAGCGCAAAGTCATTATATCAAATAAACGGACAATTATTGAAGGTATTAAAAAATTCTTCTATAAATCTAGTTAAAAATAAATATGCGTTTTCCTAAATTATCACTAATGTTTTTTTTTGGACGAAATCTAGAACAATTTTTTTGAGAAAAAGTAGAAATAAAACAAGCTTTTTTCTCATCTCTCTCTCTCTCTAGTTTTGAAAAAATAAAACCCTAGCAGAAGAAATCTCGTAAAGGTCTCTGCTTAAAAATGCACATAACCAATGCCCTTACCGCATTGCTAAAAGAAATGGACAACTTCATAAAGTCTGGTTATAAAGCCAGAACTGGACAACCAATAAATCCCAACAGGATTTCATGATTACTAATGGATTTTGCCTGCCAGTTTTGAAGTGAATACATTTATCATAAGTTCCCATGAGAATATTATTTTTTTTAACTCTATTTTGCTATATCGGTTTCTTTGGATGAAAGCGAGGATTGAATCTATATTTTTTTATGTTTTTGAATGCATAGATATTACGACAAATACAATACTCTTTAAAGACCTTTCGAAAGACAACTGGAATCATGAATCTATGATTTCAATAAATTCCCTCTGAAGTTCTATTTTTAAACATCTGGCATACTCTTACATTTAAAATTTTCGACTATGTTCATTGCAAGCATGTGTAAACATTTGGATAAATTAAAACACAAATAACCTAAATAATTTAAAATTATATGTGGAAAGTAAATAGTCCACAGATATTTAATTGAAAATAATACGATTGGTACGAATGTTAGCAATGTTATTAATTACTGAAATTGGATTTGATAACAAACACTTTTTTTCTTGGATCTTCTTAATGATTCAGCAAATTTAAAATATTTTCATATGTTTTTATTTTTCCAAATTCATAAAATTTGATTTTGTCGTCTATGATCATTATTACTTCCATATTTAGGGATAAATAGACTAATCTACTAAAACTAAGAAATGTTAGGGAATAAGCGTCACTTCAAATCAAATTAAGGAAAAAAATAAAATAATAGTTTAAACTATTGAAATAAACGACAGAATTTAATAGAAAATTTATTTTTAGTAGGTACTTTCCAAAATCTGATGATTAAAACAGTAAAATCCAGTATAATATGTGAAATGATTTTTGATATTTTTACAAGATGTGCATTAAATATTTAATTTTTTAACAATATATATATACTTAAAGAAAGAATTAAATTATTTGAAAAAATTTTATTGGAAAATTGTACTTAAAGTTTATTCAAAGCAAAGAATGTTCATGGTTTTAACGTATTTTATTTCTCATTCAAAAGAAATAAGAAAAAAAAAAATGTGTGCTTTAACAATAAGAAAAGTCAATGAGAAGTAAGAATTAATGTTATCTCTTTTTTGAGGGCACAAAATATTCTCATCAATTAAGTGCTAATATGATCTCATATTTGGTTAAGTGCTAGATATATATGATAATTCCCATCAATATGTTTCTTTTTGTAAAATATAAAAGAAATCATAAAATTAACTTCACTAAGCAATGAACTTGTGTAATCTATTAATTTAAACGAAAGATATTAAAATACGTATATTATTATGAGCAATGAAGAAATAAGAATAATCAATATGCACAGTTACGATCAAACAGATTTTTTCCTTACAACTATCACAATTCTTTCATATACTGATTAGACTGCACTGATGACAAACTGTTAACATTTGTGTGACTCCATTACTTTCTTGATAAATATATGAAGAAAAATAAAAATAGAAAATAATCTTCTCTTATTTTTATGCTTCTGTTTGTGGAGATATCATGCATTAATAAAAATGATTTTATTAAGTCAGATAGATTTTTTAAGTCGGAAAAAGTTTTCAATATTTCTCCTGTTAAATTGTATTTACTGACTCTTAAGTAATATAACTAGGCTAAATTTATGAAGATATGAATATACAGAAGGAAGAAAGACTTACATTAATTAAAATATTCGATGTTTTTGTAAATCCTCGTCAAATGTAAATAATATCAAAAGGTACCAAATTATCTAAACTTTATGTAATAATAGTTTTTTATAATTTTTTAATGCAAATAATGTAATTGCTCAACTTAAATGCACAATCTAAATTAGTTAAACACACAATCAAACATAATAAATCAAATACAATTTGTAATTTTTGAAAATGTTGGGTCAAATATTAAATCATATTTAGGAAATAATATTGATTAGATAGAGGCATAAGAGAGATAATTAATGTAATTACTAAAGTAAGAGCCATTTTGAATTTTATGAATACACTAAACACGAGCATTCCGTTTATTTATCCCTCAAATTTGCGTTAGAACTTAAAATTTACTGAATTATTAAAATAAAAATACATATTTTATCTAAATCAGTAAAATTATCTTAATAAATTTATATTTAAATAAAATTATATATGAAATTTTAATATTTTTTCAACCATAATGCATCATCCTTTTTTATGAAACAGACGTTATAGTAATTCCTTAAATTCATTATTTCAAATTTTTTATTTAATAATTTAAAGCTCTAAACGTTAGGTTTAACTGATCACGGTTATTACGGAGATTATGATACTAACTGATGTTTAAACATTAATAAATATCATAATAAACATTAATTCTATTCTCTCCTTGCTTATATGTATATATATATAATTTTAATAATATATATTAATTTTAAATTCTGTGTTTGAATAAAACTATTATTTTTTGATGTTAACAGTAATTAACAAAATAGAAAACAATATAAAATAAAAACATAAATAATTAAAAATTATTACAAATAATAATTAATTTAGCATATTAAAAAGTAAACTAGCTACCAATTTAAATAAGATTAAGTATTCAATTAAAAAACTAACTTGCACATTTTTAATTATCATCTTAAATTATAGGACACAAAAATTATATTTTATTCTTTTCTATTTTAACAATATTTGTTCTTTATAAAATATAATTTCTCTTTGCGACTTCTAAAACTTGCAAATAACACTTTATGTTTACTTTATAAGAATGGGGAATCAACTGGAATACATATTTTTGGCAATTAAATGTATGAAGCTTCTAAATCATTCTTAATTCAATTTCTGAATAAAATTTTATTAACACTTGATATTTTCTATCTCTCACTTGATGATTTTTTAAATACAAGAAATAAGGGACTTCACGAAGAAATTAATTCATTTTTCGAAAGAAAATTCTTGAATAAAAAGAAATTGAAGTCTACATTTATTTTTCATAATGATTTTTGCCTTCTTAGAACCATGAACATTTTTATAGAATATTTTGATGTGATCGGTGTTTGGTAGATGATAAAAACAATTTTTAAATATGCATTACAATTGCTTATTATATTAAATACATAAACTAATTATCAATTTATTTAATATTAAGTATCGAATTAAAAATTAACATGGATATACTTCCTTAACACCAAAATCTATATTGCACATAAATTATATTTTTTCTATTTCCATTTTTAATGATATTTTTTTCTTTTTATAACAGATCATATAATATATATAACATAATAATATACACTGGTGTGCAAAACTTAAGCAACAGGTATGTCTTTTGCCATAACTTCACGAGAAATCATCTGAGAGACATGAAATTCAGAAATGAGATACAGCATTTTGTTCTGAAAGAATGACGAAAGCATAGTTGCGCAGAAATGAATACAATGTATACAGTATGGAATCAAACAAAAAAAGGCTTTATTGAACTCACAGTATCGTTCCACATGATTGTCTGTCCAAGAGGAAGAACAGCAAGCAGATGTTCCTTAGTATGGGATATGCCCTCCCCTTACTGCAATGGTTGCTTCGCACCGTCTCCCCATACTCAGCACCAGATTGTCCAACAGTTTTTGAGGTAAGAGTGCCCATTCCTCAATTAGCATCTGTTTAAGTTGTCGGGTGTTCCCAGGAGGATGTAATCGTGCCGCAAGGCGTCTCCCCAAAGCATCCCACACACGTTCTATCGGATTAAAATCAGGGGAGCACGCCGGCCAATCCATTCGAGTGATATCTTCACTTTCCAGAAGCTCCTCAACAGCATGAGTCCTGTGTGACCGTGCATTGTCATCCATAAAAACGAAGTCTGATCCAATGGCACCTCGGAACAGACACACATGGGGAAGGATCACCTCCTGACAATAGCGATCTCCAGTTACAGAACCTCTGTCGAAAACGTGGAGCTCAGTCCGCCCGTTCATCATAATGTCTCCCCAGGCGACAACTCCAGGACCACCGAAACGGTCTCTTTCCGCGACGTTACTGGGATGAAACCGTGTCCCGACCTCTCTCCAAATCCACTGGCGTTGGGAATCGCTTGTGGCACTAAAACGACTTTCATCTGTAAAGAGGACACGACTCCATTGATGAGATGTCCAGTTTTTGTGCTCCCTGCACCACTCTAAACGGTGCCGCCGGTGGGAAACTGTCAAAGGGATGCAGCGTTGAGGACGGCGGGCGAATAGACCACCTTTGTGAAGGCGTCTGGAAACAGTAAAACGCGACACTTGTCGCCCCGTTGCTGCACACAGTTGCTGAGCAATGGCACTTGCCGACTGGTTTCGGGTTCTTTTCGCCTGCAGGACGATATGTCGGTCATCCACTGCATATGTTTTCCTGGGACGGTCCCCACCAACCTTTCTCACAGCTGTACCTGTGGTTTGTAAGGGTGTCCAAGCGCGCGAAATGACACTTTTGTTGATTCCGAAATCTTTAGCTACACTGGTCACACTACGCCCCTCCTCCAGCTTTCCAATCATTCTTCCACGTGTGAAATCGTCCAGGTGATTTCTGCTAGCCATATTTCACGAATTAACTCACGTGCACTAGCAGCGAATGTCTTTAATTGCGTTTCCGTCCTTCCTTTTATTGTAGTGTTGAGCTGCAAGCGCCTTCCGCACGTGTTTTGCGTACGCTCACGTCGCCTGATATTTGCATACGCATGACCTTTCTCTTGAATTATGTGTTCATTGTACTGATCGCAAGAACTCCTTTTCTGCAATTTCATGGCTATCTGCTTAAAATTTGCATTGTTGCTTAAGTTTTGCACACCAGTGTATATAACTTAATAATAATAACATATATAACATTGCTATGTGACTCTAAAACATAAAAATTATATTTTTTTGTTTAGTTTATAACAGAGAGCTATTCAATTATATCATGAATTTTTGTTAATAAAATATACGAACTTTCTAATTTTTTTCCAGTCATTTTTTATTTGTTCAGATTTTATGAATGGCTTATATTTTATATTTTTCATGTTATGCTTCTTTCTAATACAAGAAATAATTCATTTCACGAAGAAAATAATTCCTTCTTTGAACATATGTTATTTTGTTACTGAAGCAGAAAAAAAATGGATTACTTTGATTTTTGAAATTACTCTTTTGCCTTCTTAGAAACATGAAAATTTTAAGTAAAAAGCATCTTCAATGTTTCTCATAGAATGGAGTCATATCAGTTGTTGAATTCGTAGAGAAAGCCATTAGACCTTCTCGTTTATCATGAATTATTAATTCTGAAATGGTTGGATAGAAAAAGAGAAAAGTGAAACATCACTGTTTCGATCTAAAAAATACAACTAAGAGAGTAAAATCCGTTTCTGAGACAAAAAATGTTTACACCATAATCTCATTTATTACATGAGAGGAATCCCTTTGAGAATTTTGAAAAATCTGACGACCTAGAAAAATTTCCTATGGAACGAGAATAATAGTAGATAAGAATGTAAAGGAATGATTTCTAAAATGGAAAACAACTAGAATTCGAAACTGCATTTTGAGAATCATTGAAATTTATGGAAGAATCTGTTTCTTTTCCGAAAAACTGAGTCAATATCTGAACAGTGCACTCAGATAAATGGAAAACTCAGGATGCATGGATTGTCTCATATTTCCGTGGGTATTCGCCAAAGGTTTCTACATTTTTTATGATTTTGTTTCTGTTAGATTTAAAGAATGCAAGAATCTAGTTTGAGGTCATTTATTTGTTATAATAAAATCAAAAATATTTCTTGATCATAAAGAAAAAGAAAGAATAGCTCAAAATTTTCGTGCAGGATTTTCAAAAATTAAATTTAAGTGTTAATAAACAGTTAAAAATGGCACTTTAGAAATTGATGCGACTATCACAGCTTTGAACGTTTGTTATGACAAATGAAAATAAAATCGCAATAAATTAAAATATTGTATATGGTAAGATGAATTCAAGATATTGACTCATAAATTCAACAATCATTTCATCTGTTCTCCTGACTGGTCAGTAAATCTACTAATTGACATTTTTTTGCATGTATCATTGAAATGAAGCGCTGAAATCGAACTCAGACGTTTCACAATTTAGGAAAAATTTTTATATTTCATAATTTCGTTCTTGAAAACAAGAAAACAAGAATAGAAAATAATACGCTTTGACCCATGACATACATTTCTCAAGAAGAAAGACAATTTAATGCAAGATTTTTAAAAATGAAGAAGAGTTTCAAATTAAGATTAGAAATTAAGAATTAAAAAAGTTTCAAATTGAGATTGGAAATTAAGAATTAAGAAGAGTTTCAAATTAAGATTAGAAATTAAAAATTAAGAAGATTTTCAAATTAAGTTAAGCGATTAAGAAGATTTTTCAAATTAAGATAATAAAAGTAAAACATTTGAATTCAAAAGATTATTATGGGAATTGTAATTTTCATATTTTCTTTATGCAATAATTAATGTAATTAATTGCATAGTTTTTAATCGTTGCACTTTCCTGAAAACATTGTAATTTATTAAATATATTACTAGTTTTAATATACTGTGAAGTTGAATTTAAAAGTATATACAAAAACAAGCGCAAAACGAACGAAACAAAATATAAACATATTTCTGTGAACATGTTTAATGTAACGTTGCGGATTAAAAAAAAATCTGTCTACAGAAGAAATTGTTGCAAAGCATTTAATTACCTCGTTTTATTTGTAAAATTCAATATATACTAATAAAAGAAATGTTTGTTTAGCATATGTTTGTCTACAATATCAAGACGAATATATAATATATAATGTTATGTAATTTGGCACACATGTCATCATGCCAAATTTTTGAAAATTTTCATTTTCATGCTATCATCGTTTCTAATAATTCTGCTGGGTGTAGTGAAAATTCAGTTAACCATAAAACAGAAAAAAAAACAACTCGTCATTCTCATTAAATATGTTCAGAAGTCTCTTATATTATCTACATAATCATGAATTTTTTTTTAAACATGTAAACAGTGTAAGAAATGAAATTCCTCTGTACAATATTTTGGTAGCATTATGTTTATTTTTCACTTTTTTGGGATTATTCTAATGATGATGATTTCCTGATGATTACAATTGAAAGAGGGATGTAGTAAGTAGCTGTGGAGGGTATGCACCCCTGAGCACAAGCCTGACTTCTAGCTCATAAGAATGTGACACTCACACATTCGCTTGCACAACTTCGTTTTATGAAAGAGGGGTGCTCTTTCACACAACTGACTGATGGAACTGAGGGTACGGAACAACCTCGCTGGAACCAGGACTCGAAACCGGGACATCCAGATCATGGGGAAGACGCTCTACCCCTAGGACAACGTGCCGCATGCCATTGTAATTTAAAAATGTAATGATCAAAATAGTATTATTCAATGATTTTTAATTAATAGTTTTCTTGATGAATTCAAATATTTTCTTTGTTATTACGCAGAAAATTGCGCTGATATTTTGGAAAAAGTTCAACTACTTCTCTGAATTAGCAAGGGATCAAATCTGGATACTAAGAATGATAAAATTTGTTTTCGTATAAATTAAAATCTAATGATGACATTTGCAGGAAATTTTCTAATTTCATTCTCACTAACTCGCAGTCAGGGCGTATTCAATTTTAGTAATTTATTTACTTTTGTGACGTTTATACTTTACTATTTTTACAACGAAAAATACGCATGAAAAATAAGAATTATTTCTTTCATGGTTTTAGTTTTAGTTAATATAATTATGGCTTTAATTCCACTATCATTTCTCATGTCTTAAGTAGCAAAATATGCTGAAATATTAATTTCAATCAAAGAATGCCACAAAATATAATTTTATTAATTTATTTCTTCAAGTATGACCCAATGTGCAGTTTGATCTAAAATTGTGAATGAAAAATACTATTTCCACAAAATTTTTTAATGAATTTTTAATGAAAATTTATCATTTAAAATTATATTATTATTATTATTAAAGAAAATTCTAAAATTGGATTCCTAGAATCAAATGCAGTTATCGATAATTCTTTATGATTCTAGTGAAATAATTATCATTAAGAGTTTTCCATAATTTAGAAGACGTATTTCTAATTTTGTGATAATTATTCCCTCTGTTAATGCAAATCTAAAGTTCAATAACTCAATTTTAAAACATTTATATTTTAGAATTCAGGAAATATTTTTTAAAAAAATTAGGTTCTCCTTATTATTTTTTACATGTTTTTAGTTTTATTTTAGGTCGGCGTGGAATTAATTCCGCTGCCATTCTTCATGTCTTAATTAGAAAAATACGATTGAATATTAAATTCAATCAAAAGAATGCCCCAGAATATAATTTTATTAATTTTCTCTTACAAATGTCACTGAATGCATAATTTGATATAAAACTGTGAATGGAAAATATTATATCCTTGCTTTTTTCTTTTGAAAAAGGCAATTTGAATGAAAATTGCTGACTTAAAAATACGTTTTATTACTGAAAAAAAAACAAAAATTTGGATACATAGAATTTAAAGTAGCTACCGATAATTCTTCATGATTTCGCTGAAATAATTATCAAAAAGAATTTTTCATCATTTAGAAGACATCTGCAGTTTTAGTGACAATTATTCCCGCTGTTAATGCAAATTTAAAGTTTAATGCCTCAATTTTTAGACGCTTATACCTTAGAATTCAGGAAATTATTTTAAAAATTTGAGTATCTGTCCATGCAAAATATTTCTCGGCAGACATAGTTAATTTGCATACTGTCTCAACAGATCAATAACTGGAAGAATTTCAAAGAATTCTGTCATCAGTATTCCATTGAAGATAAGTTGAAAAGTAAAATACAAGGCTCATTGAACGTTCCCTTTTGTCGTTCAACAGAAACATGAATATTTCGAGAAGCGGTATATGACACTAACTTAGAAATATTCCTTGCATAAAAGTTTCGTTCTCGAGCAGAATTCCGATGAGAGTATTAAAGTCGGTGGAATAGAAAGATCTAAAAATTCTGACCATAGAAAAGATCTTGCATAAGCATAATTTTACTTGCATAAACATACTTTATAAGCATACTTTTGATATTTTAAAAAGTTAAATTGAAAAATAATCCATTTGTGTGGAAAAATATCTCATTTATAGCTTAGTATTAATTTATACGTAAAAATGATAAAATACCTTTGAGATATAGAGTATTATGCAAATGTTTGTAATAAGAAAGCACTGGATGCAATTACTAATATTTTGAACTAAAAAATAATGCAGAAGTAATACGTAGCAAAATCTTATCACTTTAAACGAGTAAGTCTTGTATATGTATAAATTTATTTCATTTATCTCGGAAACTGATCTAAAGATTAATTGGATAAAATTTTATATTTAGATAAATCTTTTCTTTTTAAGTTTATCTATACAGTTGTCTTTCTTAAAAAATCACGATTTTATATATAAAAAAAGAATTTATAACTATATATGTGACTATACAAGATTGCTCTATGCGTATCGAAAATGGAGTAGTGGTTTTTCTCATGCGTGATACCGAATTTGCAATTCAGTTTAATTTCGAATATAACTTTAAACGAACGAAGCATGGTCTTCCAAGTACTGAATACTGAATGGTGAATTGCAATATGTAATTTTATGAAAACAGATCTTTTATCTTTCTCTATAGCAGTAGAAATATCTATTAAAGAGAACTTTTATCTAATTTGTAATCTTTCATACTTCTTAGGAACCTTCCATATAAAACTCATTCGCATATAAAATATGGAAAACTATTATTTCGGAATCAGTTTATTTACAGCTTTAAGTAATATGCTATCAAATTGAAGAAAAAAATGACTAAGCAGGAAATGAATTTTAAATAAAAACAATGCTTTTCTTTATATCTGAGGTTTCCAATATCATCGATACATACAGATAGGAATGAAATGACAGAATTAACATCTAAGAAATTATAATTGAACTGATGATTGAATTATTTATGATGATTAAGTAATTCTAACAATAATTCTTATAATATTAAAATAAAAATGCTTCAACTCATTTAATAATCTTTATTTTATAATTGTTCAAAACATTCAATGTCAATTGGATATGCAGGATGTCTCGTAATTTCTTGCTTTCAAAGAATGAAAATTACCCAAAGTATCATCACATTTGATTACTATTTAGAGGAATAACGCTCTAAAATAAGCCACATTCTGTAATAAATATTATTTTAATTATAAAAATTTACAGTGAATACATGAATTATATTGTTTCCTGGAGTCAACGTTCGTGTTTATAGCATTGCATAAAAATGTATGATTGTGCGCGTCGTGAAATCATAAATGTGACTGGTCTAATAGTGCAAACACAATTAAGATGAACATTTAATATTGCTCTATAAATATTTTTTTTCAAATGGTCTAATAAAAAATCCAAGTTTTTTTTTGAAGATTTTATTCGAGCGAATATGAAATATTATCAGGCTATTTATGATTGAGTCGGATGTAACATTATGTATTTTTTAATGTGATTTTCAGAGAAAATAAGCCATTGTCCTTTCAAAAATGTTGCATTCTCCAAGAGTGAGAAGTCGAGATATGTTTTGCTTAAGCGGTGTTATGGTTTTGTATAAAAACCTTTCCAATATTTGAATAAATGATTATATTTTTAAATCATGTACGATTACTTGATTATGATTGCTTTTCATATCTTAAGAGTTCATTCATAACATGCATACAAAATTAAACTGTTTTATGGTTTTTAGTATCAGAAATATTTTTTCAAAGTGTTAGAATTTGTCATGGATATGAGACGAGATGCAACTATAGTAATAATAGTATTTAAAGTTATTTTTTCTTTGCTATTCTTTTACTTATTAAAATTCATAAGATACGTAACGTATGTAGTTATTATTTCTTTGCAAATTGATATTTAGTGAAATCAAGAAGAAGAAGAAACTTAAAAAATATGGACAGATTCTTTAAATGCCAAGACAGGAAGTAGATATAAATCGCTTGGTGAAATTGAAACAAAATTTCTAAAGTAGAGATCTAATTCTTTAAACTTAAATAGTTGCTAGGATTTCTATAGTGTTAACATATAATATTTTTGAGAAAGAAGGATCGTGTTTTCCCTTGTAATATGAAAATTAGAAAATGACCACTATAATATGTGCTTGCGTCATTTTATTTTTCGGAAATGGTAGAGAATGGTGTTTTCTGATAAATTTTGCAAGAAAATGTTTCTTTTCTTTTTTTTTTTTTATGGGAACAGAGAAACATGTTTACAAGAGGTCATTTTAGCTTGTCCTAATAATATGAATGGTTCATATAATTCGAATTGGCAATAAATCCATTAAAATGACCAGAAAAAGAAAGAAAATGCGTGTTTTGATTCAAATAAATAAGAGCTTAAATTTTCATAAGATTACTGAAGATCAGCATAACAATAAATCTCAATTTTTCTGAATTTTCCAGGTAGTTTTCAGATTTATCTTATTGCAGCAAGGGATCGTTTAATAAGGAGTTGCTGAGTCTTTTAGCTGTGGCTTAAAAACAAGTTGCAATTCTCAGGATTTGTTCATGCAGATTTTTGCTCAAAAAGGTCGTCGTGAAACAGATAATTAATATAGACTTGAAAATGTAGAATGAAGATAAAGACAATCAATATGCTATTTATTATCGACGCCCCTTAACCAAAACAAGTGTCCTCTGGAGCCATTCCAACAAGAGTACAGGGTAAAATGTTGCATAAAGATAGTTGGAAATAAACAAGTTGAGCTAGAACAGAATCTGAGAATTTCCCTCATCTTTTCAGACTGTTTGCATATTATGTATGAATATTGGGGAAAACAATAAAGATCAAATCTAACAAATTAACAATTAACATCACAACACAATTATTAATTATTAAGAATTATGATCAAATAACACAATTTTATCATAATTCTTTTATGCTTTTCTTAAAAATACATTTATTGTTTATTTTATGTAAACATATAGTAATTAAAAATGGTAAAAAATAAGCTATAAAGTGGTTGGTAAATAATATGCCTCAAAATTCCTCAAAATTTTCTAATGAAGACTATGATTGTTTGAACGCCTTTTCTAATGTTGAAAATATAAAATGAGACTTGGATTCATAAGTAAAATCTTACATGATTAATTTAGATTTGCTATTCCATTTCAATTCAAAATTTGACCAGTATTGATTAGTTTCATTCCCTTATAACGATTTGGAATCACCTCTTAAGTTTTCGCAATTTCAAAGGGCAACAAGCCAATGGAAATCTATTCCTTTAAATAGAAATTTCTAACAATATTTAAATAAAATCAATCAATCTTTCCTATTGAAAACAAGTTCAAATAAAAAAATCAGTCCCAAATAGCTTTAAAAAAATGAATGGTTCTCTAAATGAATAGGTAAACATTTTTTTCAGATAGTTCGATTGTGATGCTTTTTCCCCTTTATTTTTAAGATAATCTGTCAGATAAAATGTGGGCATTTTTTATTGGTCATTGTTTTTTTTGTTACATTCATCCAGTATATTTTCTATCTTTTAAAATTCTACACTAGACAAACGATATTTTGATTACAAAATTCATTATCTCTCAGCCATACATACAGATGGTTATCAAAATAATAGAAACAATTGTGAATAAAAGAGACCTTTTTGAATGCGCGTCGTAAGCAATAAAATATTATAATAAATACCAATTTTTTTTATAAATAACAATGTATATATTATGGTAGTGGGTATAAGCTTTATTGAAGTACTGAAATTCTCCGTGTTTTTTTTTTCTTTTTTTTCTTTTCAAAAGCATAAAATGTCGCACCTCTCAGTTTCTCAAAGAGGCCAAATTGTAAAAGCCATTCTAGAAGGAACAAGTGTGACCGAAACATCCCAACTTTTAGGCGTTTATAGAACTACGGTGTCTCAAATC
>JAPMOR010042711.1:0-13070 GCA_026543865.1 Argiope aurantia
CATTTTTAATTTTGATATGACTTCAATATACTAAAACAGTCCCCAATAAATATTTCTTGAGTTTTTCGAGTTCAAACATACAAACGCTTTCAGGAGACTCCATTTTATACTATGTATAGATTCATACAATTTTTATAAACCATCAGTTTTCAGAAATAAATCTTTCGAGATCCTTCTTTAAATCAAATACTAATGCATAATAAACTGATTATCAATTGCTCTGATATAATTTTGACTTCTTTTTTACAATAAAACTTAAATTGATGGTATGATGTATTGATTCAAATCAATTCAATTACACCATTTTTATATTTGTTAGAAAATTCTATTTATAAATAAACCGATAATAAATCACAATAGTTCAGAAAAGCATTCAATTTTCGGATATTTCAGAATCATTTTAAAATATACACATTTGATTGAAATACTTTTCATATTATATCAGCCAACAATCAAAGCTTTTTAATGATACGGTTTTTTTTAATTTATTAATTGAAACAGAATGGCACTTTTTGAAATTTGTTATAAATAACATAAATATAAAATGTCATTTGTTATAAATAATATAAATATACAATTTTAATTATTATAAATATAAAAATATTTGAAATTTGTTATAAATATATACATATAAAATGTAAGAAACTTTTTAAAGAAATGTAGCAATTTTTTTCAATATTGTTTTAGCTCATTTGTGTTTTATCTGTACATTGAAAGATAAATAAATACTGAATCTTAAGTTATAATATTATAGTTTAAATGTGATTTATGCAGCTAGTAATTCAATTAAAACATTAATTACTATCTCTTATTGATATTACAAATTCAATTACGTATTACTTTAAAACCTCAAATAGAAAAGTCATTTTAATAATAAATATTGTTGTTTTTTTTCGTTAAAATGACGAAATAGAAAACAACTTATCAGTTTTATTCAAAATAATTAGGAAGAAGCTATACAATCTTTGGACTTACTAGTTTTGTTCTTTTATTTCCAGCGACAGATCTGCCACTCCGGAGCCATCGGGACCATCCCTCATCAAACAAAATGGCTCAGATATTTACGCAGAAACGGTACCAGTATCGGTAAAGTCCAGTGATAAATCATCTGGACGAGCTAGTTGTCCTCCCCCGTCTTATCCCCCTCCGCCTCCCCCCGTAGGACAGGTTGTCAAAGTCGATGTTTCCCGTGGGGAGTATGCTGACTTGACAACGGGCAGACAGCACAAATCCACGGCCATCATGTCTAGTTTTAGACCCACGGACAGTGCAAAACTGTATGCTTCTCCGGATAACTTCATCACTGTTGGATACAAGAAAGAACATCAGCAGAAATGCGATACAACCCTTCCGAAGCACATGAAAGGATCTGGGTCCAGGTCCCAGTCCTTGCCACCGAAAATGCCTCAAACTTCCACCTCCGTTTCCGGGTCAGCCTCGGGTGGTAGGAGCAGTGCGGCGTCGCTTGAAGCTGATAATAGTAGTGGAGATTCTGCGAGCACATATACGCCGTTCAAAGGCTCTCACCGGTCCAGGGACCACACCGGAGATCAGTCTGGCCTTCAGTCAGACCGTAGAGGTACTTTGAGGAAGGTCAAACACCAAGGCAAATTCCCAGCTGCTGTGTCAGAATCGGCAAGTCCTAAGCATTATCCTACTTTGTCCCAAGAACCAGATTACGACACCAGCGAAGAGGATGATCCAACCACTGCAATAGAAGTAAAGAGTGGACTTGTAACCTTCAAGGCAGTTGATAACGAAACACCGAAAGAACAGGTGGAGGATTCAAAAGTAAAACAAGCCACAGAAGTAGCAAATACTAACATGACGCTGCGCAGGAAGAGGCTGAAGTCGCAAGCATCCGTTGATTCGGCCAAATTGCAAGCTGAAATTGAAGAATCGTTGAATGAAGAAGATAACAATGTGAAAAATCTGAAATCTGCAGATAAACCAGACGGGGCACCGTCGGATGTTGTTTTGTCAGAAGAAACAGGCGAAAGGATATTCTTAGGGAAGGAAAATCCTAATGAAGCCGAAAGACCTAAGAAAGTAGCTCCAGTTCCTCCACCCAAAAAGTCAGATGAAATTTCGAAATTAAAAGATAATGATTCTTCACAAGATCGGGAAATGAATTCGAAAGCTATTCGTGAAGCATTTGAAAAGCAGAATCCTTCTTCAGACCAGGAAACAACGATCAAGCAGCCTGGTAAGGAGCCTATAGCTTTTAAAGCAACTATAGTCCTGAAACAGACTGAAGTTGTTGGAAAAGATACGAAAGAAACTCCTTTTAGAATTAAAAATAAGGAATTAATACATCAGCACAGTGCACATGAATTACTGCATCTAAAGAATAAAGATGAAATGTTCAGAAGAGACAATAAAGATGCTACAAATAGGGAAAAACTGGTGAAATCTCCATCACAGGGATTTAAGGAAAGACTTAATGACACTTTAGATATGACAAACCAAAAAGCTCTGAATATACAAAACGATAATCGAAATAAAATCGATTCAAATTCAAATCAGAAGGTCGCGCCTGCTGTACCAAAGAAACCCAAACAGGATGAAGTTAAGACGCAAGATGAAATTACAGAGACATCAGACAGAATAAAATCACTTCAAATTGAAAATAATAACGAAGAAGGGAATGCATCTCCTATTATAGATGCAGCTTCTCGTTCTGTTAAGGAAAATATATACAATTTCGAAAAGAGAAGTAATGAATTGACAACAAAAGTTAACCTTTCTCCAAGAAGAAAAAGCGATGTAATAAAAATTACTTTGGTTGGATCACAGCAAAAAGGAAATGAATTAGAAAAAGTTCCACCTGCTCCATCTATGAAAACTTCAAAGTCTTGTCCGAAAACTTTCGAAGAGGATGTTGATTTAGATGTGGAGAATGCGCTCACAACTGCTATGCTACACTCAGACGCGCATAATCAGGTGACTCGATTTTCAGCTGAAACTCCAACCACTACAATTGCATCAACTAATTTTAATGATGAATGGAGAAGACCTGACGTAGTTTCACCCGTAAATGTTCCACAATATGTAGAAACTGGCGTGAAGAAACCTCCGGATACACCTCCCAAAAGTACAATGTCTAGGCGAGTTGACAATTACAACAAAATTCAAACTCTGGGCCGTAAATCCAGTGAAAGGGACATAGATTTTCAAGATGTTGAATCTACTCATTTCACAGAGACGATGACTCTAAACAGGCAAAGCTTGGCTAAAAGTGAAGCGGCGAAGTTTCATCAATATCCAGAATCTATTCTCCAGGCTGGAAGAGATCACCATCAAACCAGAGTTCCAGTCTTACCTCCAAATGCAAGCCCACCGACAACAATGCTGCCTCCTTCCAAAAACGATTACTCTCAGCAACAGCATAACAGAAATATGCCACCCACGAGTACCGGAGCTTATTTACCGAATGCAAATATGCCCTCCAATTTAGAACAAATACATCTTCCACCAAACATTCCTTTGGAAGTGTCACAAAAAATTATTGCCGAGCACATGGCAAACATGAAAAACCGAGAAGTATTCGATGAACCTCACGATATCCATCAACAAATGCAACAAGTAAGACCTCCAGGCCCTATGTCGGCGCAGGCTAGGCTATTGGACCACAGGCATGTAAAAGTAGCAGCTCCAGCTCCAAACAGAGTATCTCCACCCAAAACTCGGGAAGACGACGAATGTCTCAAACTCTGCCAGCGTGTCGATAAGAGCTTACAACTTATTCGTCTTCAAGTTGATTCTTTAAGAATGGCTGCTGCAAGTGAGCCAGAAGTAATCACAGAACTTGTACCACCGCCACCTGAATTCAATTTCGCTGCACCACATCATGGCATGGGACCTCAGCAGCCACCTCAACCAATGCATATTGCTCCACCTCCTGAATTTAGTGACGAGTCCCTCGCTAGACAGCGAAGAGCTCAGCAAAATATGATCACTACTATGGACGCTCCAATAAGCCGGCGCACCGTTCCTCCGGACACAGCAAATTATCCCTATCCGGAGCATTTATACAGAGGTTACCACCCTTCCATGCAGTCTCCTCAAGATCACCCGCACCACATGACCATGCATCACCCTCCACATAACATGATGCCAAACAACATGACAGCTTCCCCAACTAAAACTATGACATTATCTCGTAGTGGGTACCCTCCTCATCATGCTATGCCTCCCCACCAGCAAATTCGGCACGAGAGTAACTGTAATACTCTTCCGCACCCTGGATCTAGAATGATGATACCACCGCAAGCCCTCCAGCAACAGCATGCAATGCCCCATCATCGTCCTCAGCAACCACCGCAACAGCAACCGCAGCATCCTTATCCTCAGCAGGGAAGAACAACAAGAGACTCACCACGAATGATGGGTCCGGGACAGATACCTCCTATACCACAGCATAAAGAGTTCAGACAAAAGCCATTACATCAGTGGAACATGAAAGACGTTTCGGACTGGCTGGAAAGTTTGTTTCTGCCCGAGTACAAAATTACATTTGCTGAAGCTGGTATAACGGGTTCAAAATTAGCTAATATGGACAATAACGATTTGATGGGCCTAGGGGTGAAACAAGCTGGACATAGACTTAATATGGAAAGGTCAATAAAATGGTATCTAAAATAACATAGTGTAGAATTATTGATGCCAAATATTGTATACTAACTATGTGAAATACGGAACAATTTGCGAATTGCAATATTTTGAAATTTTTAACAAAATGTGAATCCTAGTCACGACGGGAAATAAAATAAGATTTCATAAAACTAAGATTAAGAGTGGCTTATGCTAAAAAGAAAAACAGAATGTTACAGAAGTATTACCGTTATATGATTTCAATAATAAACAAGAAATGAATTTCATATCGCATTCAATCATAGAAAACAAGAAAATGGCAAGAATTAAATGAAAACTAAACACGAAATTGCTTTGTAGCTTTCTCCATGTGCTCAATAAAGGATGTCCGCCACTGAGTATTTAATCATCTTGAAAATATAGAATTTGGCAAGAAGTATCACAAATCTATAAAAATTAATAAAATCATGAAGAATATTATAAAAGTCAAGCATTGAATTTGGAATTTAGTCAGTACTATAATATAAAAGCACATCTAAAAAACATTCCTCAAAATATAAAAAAAAAACATCACCACATTCTTCATATTATAAAAATATTATGAAAATTTTAAGGTTAAAATATAAGTAAATGACATCCTTTATTGTTGTTTATTGTTTATTTCAAGTGACGTTTACGCAAAAAAATAAATTTTTAGATACTTGCTGTCATTAATAACGAGCATGGCATAAAATCATATTCTTTTATATATTTATCACTTGCTATATCTCTTCTAAAAATGCGAAATATCTTTAAAATAGCTTTAGTTAATAAGGAGACAAAACAGTATAAGATTTTTATTTCATGTTCTAAAAATTATATAAAACAATAATTTAGAAATATTATTTATTCAGTTAAAATTTATAGTCTTAAGATAAAATAAACTAGGCAGTTAATCAATTTATATAGACAGTGTGCTCTTTTTACTTATTTACCATTTACGAATTGAAGAAAATCTATACAAGATTAGTTGGTAAATACGAAAGATATTTTTATCTTTCTGTTCACTTTCCTCTATGTACATGTGTTATCTTTGTGTAAATAGTGACTGTTAATTCAAATCATTTTTTTTTTCGATTCTGAGGGAAAAAAATCTATGTGCTCAATGATGGGGCTGGTACCCTATTTTATTGTCTTCGTAAAATGTTTCTCAGTTTTACATGTGTAAAAGCCTTACTAATGAAATTTACATGTGTAAAACATTTCGTAAATATGAATGCATTATATGATACTTCAAAGACCAAAGCAAACTGAAATTTCAACAGATAAAATATTTAAAAAAAAATAATAAAATAAAAAATAGTCACATTGTATAATTGAATCTTCACTTATCCTTTTGATTTTAAAAAATGAAATTTACTCGGCCATTTTCTTACAATTTAATACGTTGGCGTTTTCTCTTGAAAACCAGAAATTGGTTCAATTTGTTAAATAATAAAAAACTTTTAATTTATAAATTAATATAATTTTTTAAAAATATAACTACATTTTTACAGCCTCGTACATTTCACCGCTTACCTTGCAACTTGCTACATTTTGCATTATATTTCCAGCCCTTTTTCACTAACAGTTTAACACGAGACGAATCTTTATCGCCGAATTTTAATTTTATCTTTTATTGAATGAAATATTTTTCCAATAAAAATACATTTCTCATTGTTTAAACTGAAAATAAGAGAACATAAAAATGGACTTAACTCAGTTTGTGCTTCCTTTTTAAGAGATTTCAAAACACTTCACGAACTATCATAAACATAACAATAAAAAAACTCCTATTGTACATAATGTTTTACTATCACTTTTTTCAGATTCTTAGGAAAATAATCAATGATTGTCAAAATTCAGTGCTGAGAATGAAATTCAAAAAATATGCTTTGATATGTTCACATTTTTTTACATTCCAGGGCGGAACAAACTATCGACAGAATGCTAAAACGCTTATCAATCAATAATGACTTATAATATATACTTGAATAACTTCATTTGCAAAACGCAGGCTTCATTACAGGAAACAAAATAGCGCAGTTCTTCTATATCTACATCTTACAATAAGTCCGTTAATTTCGAAATAAAATAAGAATAAGGCAAATATATAATGAAATAGAGTTCAACTTCTTAAAAGGAAATCAAGTTTCTTATAAGTTTCATGAATACAAAAAAAGGTTTGCATAGTTGAAAAAATGCTAAAATTTTAAAGGACATTGATTGAAATATCTGACATGAAACATATCCTTAAAATGAAATAACCTTTTTTCAAAATAATCACTATTTACACATTCCCAATTTAAGCTTCAATAAGCTATTGGAAAAAATGTGAGAATAATTTTTTTTTTAAATTTGACTGGGATATAAAATTTAAAATTAGCGATAACAAGAAATTTGAAATTTAAATTTGAAATTCCTATAATTTATTTTATTTCAATACTCTGCATTTGTAAGACAAATACTCAGCATGATATGAATCTCAATTATCACAAGGAATTAGACAAAATCGCTTATGTTACAAATGGATTGTTATTATCAATTAAACAATATTATAATATTTGCAGAAACATGATTCAGAGTATATTTCAAACATTTATTTTATATTTCTGAAAAGATATTTCCCATTGGAAAATACTAACCCATTAGAAAAACGAGTTTCAATTGAAGACATTATTTGAACTACGATTTCATACGATGCTTTGGTCTTAGTATGATACACAACAGCTTGTAAATTTAGCTCCTACCATTTGTTCGCTTGACTTTATGTTTACGCTGTAAATCTATAGTACTTTGTGAGCGAATACGTTATATTGAGTGGGTAAAAAAAAAACTGTCTGTATATACTTAAAACTATCTTCAACTTTTGTCAGCATATTGCGATAATCTTAAATGGTGCTTTTCTTTTTCTTTTATAAATATATAAATATATACATATATACAAAATATAGATTTGAATGAACTTGTTTTTGGAAGTACGATGCTTTGACGTACCTGACATAATTGCTGCTAATGTATTTTAATATGACGCACTCACTATCAATCCTTTTCTAATTTTTCTATATCATAGGTGTAATTTACATTAGGCGAAATTTTAAAATTTGCATATAATAAAAACTTTTACGTTTTATTTTAAAACAATAACCAATTCGTTTAGTGCCTAATTTTTCAGTAAATAATTTCAAACATTATCGGTTACAATATATGAATAAAATTTATTTCACAGAGAATTAATTTTAAATTTTATTATTTAGAAAAAGTGATGTAATCATTAACATAGCCCACATATAAATAAAAAAACATCAACAAAATGTTAAATTTCACAGCATATCTCATATTAAATCAATCAAATAATACTGAACAAACAGTCTATGCAGTTCTAAATAAGTTTAGAGGATTAAATTAAGTTATAAAATTAAATTAATTTAAAAAATTAAATTTTCCCTTTTTAGCACTACATTATTACAACATATCTTTGCTTGACAATATTTTATCAGATCCTCCAATAAAATAATGCGATTAAAATGTTTTACCAAAAAAAGGGAAAATAAATAAATTGTTTTTCTCTTAATCATAAAATCTTATACCTATTCTTGGATTGTCCTATTTTAACGCAAAAATTGGTTTTCTGTTTTAATAACCTAAGAGAAAATAATCACAAGGCGATTCACTAGCTCTTTTTTTTTAATTTATTAGTGCAAAAACCATTTTTATTTCTTTTTGAAATATGAGTTTAATTTTCTTTATGAAAGAAAAGCAAAATAAAGACATAATTAATTGGAATATGAAAAAATATACTAAAAATGTGTTCTAACTCTTCTTAATAAAAGAATGTCATAATTACATTTTCCATACTCTGCAATGCAGAGTTTCTGGAAGAAGAGGAAAAAAAATGTAAAACTACGAAACAGTTTATATTCTATTCTATTTGCCATCACAGTAAAATTCATTTTCTTAAAAAAAAAATTAGAGATATTTGTACTCAAAGCTCAATGTTGTTCAGGAAACATTGCCTGAAGTTTATAAAAATTATGTGACGAAGTGGAAAATGTTTGTATGAATGGCATCTGTTTGTACCTTTATATTTTATCATAAACAATAACGATTTTGAATCTTTGGTTTGATGAATGGTTATTTCCTACAGATTTGTTAATACGAACAAAACTTTTCAACACCAAAAATAAAAGAAAAATTGCTTGTTATTAAAGTAATACTTCTTTCAATCCTTCACTATAAATTCTTCCTAGTTTGATTGTATAAAATATTGTCTGATATTTAAAAAAAGTTTCCTTTAGAATTTCTTTCTACATTTTGAGAAACCTTGATATCTATGTACAGTCTTCGAGAAATTCAATTTTAAACTTTTTTGTTTTAATTTATAAACAGTTTGTGTGTTTTGTAGTAAATGCTTCTGTATAAAAAAATGAAATGAATGGCAGCGAATAGAAAGTTGTTAATAAATAGTGCACATTTTGCATGAAAATATTATTTGTTGTTGTTTATTTGTCCATTCTCAGTTATTAATCATATGTCACAAACAATCTAGTAATGCAAATTTTCATTATAACAGAATAAAATAATTATTCAAAATAATCTTAATATCCATAAAGAAAATTTTATTTCATGAATTTTTAGAAAGGATAAAAGTTCAAATTGAAAGACTAAGTTAATTTTACTGTAAACTAAACTTAGAAAATTGTGAAATATGTATTAAAAGTAAGCCTACTTTTAATAAATCTCTCTCTCTCTATATATATATATATATAAGATTGTCAATGGATTCACACGCGATTTTTTTACTTCACGCTCATTTTAATATATATATGTAACATTATTTGTTGTGAAGCAGAATGCAGTTTGAAGACAGTGAAGAGACTTGCTATTTCGTGACGTCGTTTTATTTCATTTTTAAGTAGCAGGCATATGTACAAGCGATAGGCTCACAGAACGACACAGAAAAAGAATGAGGAAAAAGCTCTTGGACATTTTATCCCTGGTCTTATATAACCTATGATTTTGATAGGGAAAACATTTCTTCATAGCGCTAATATATTATGAGATTTCGATAGGGATTTTCGTTACACGCGTGGAGAAGGTAGAGGAAACACAGGGAGATTTTAAAAAAGAATTTGCCTCATCAGCGGTATTTTGCCTCTTCACGCGGAGTGTGGGAAAGTTATTTTAGCTGATTCTGCAATTTAACAAAGCTTCTCTTGAATTAATTAAGTAGAGACAGTGGAATTGGATCACGAAATAAGAGGATATTTTAGAATAAAGTTACTATGGACCAAATTAAGATAAAATCTTGGAAATTAATCAAATTGAAATTAGAATTAAAATATATATATATATATATTAAAATGAGCGTGAAGTAAAAAAATCGCGTGTGAATCCATTGACAATCTCAAAGAAGATACGTCAATCAGAGTTCAGAATTTCTCCAAAAAAACAATAAAACTGTTGATTGTCCTAATATAGTGATATTTAAAACTTCGTAACTCGGGGACATTGGGAAATTATGAACGTTTTCTTTAGTATTATTTATTTTGAAGTTGGAAGTGTCAAGACTATTTCACTGAATAAGATTCCTTAGAGCCAAAGAAATTTTTAAAAAAATTTAAATTTCATAATTTTTTAAAAATATATTTGACTGAAACAAAAAATAATTATTACCTTATTTTAATTCTTTTGACAGTAAAATTAAAAATTGAAATTTATGATGTATCAGAGAAATTTTTATTGAAAAATTTCTTGAGATATTGCATAATTATTTTTAAAAAATTTCTGTAGAGCGCATAAGATTTCAGTAATGAACTATTGTATTTTCTGTACTCGTATTTTTCAAAAACATATCTGGTCTCAGTAAAAACATTTTTGTAATAATTGAACTTTAATCAAATCATTAAATCAATTTCAAATTAAAATGTAAATTTTACGAGAGCTAATAGGAAATTAGAGAAGTATATAATATAATAAACAAAACAACATACAATAAAACTTCCACAATAGTATGAATTATATGACTATCGTGAGGTATTATTTAAAGTTTAAAAATATATTGCTGTAGAAGCCGTTAATATCATAAAATATTGAATTAAATATTTTAGCCTCCACTAATACCGGCATACCAGCTAGTTTCCAAGAGCTTCTAATCTATATATAAAATTTGAAACAGTCGATAATTGAAATTCTAGTCTATAAATAAAATTGAAATTTTTCATACATTAGACAAATCCAAGATACTAACTGGATTTTCTTCAAATTTTGCTTACAATTCATTAGAATATAGGGAATGTTTTTAAAAAGTTTCTTTACGATAATTAAAAGAGTTAATATTTCATAGACTAAAAACAATGATTTCAATTACAGATAATATTTCACTATAAAAAAAGAGCTTTCATTTCAATGAAAATGTCATAGACATTTTAAATCATTCTATTTATTCGCTTCCTACTTGCCGCTCGCTAAATTAAAATTGATCTTGCATTTTCAATTAATAATTATTAATAACTAATGGAAAATTTACTTTAGACTGTTTTTCTAATTCAACGACCAAAGCTACTACATATAAAATTTATTTGATGCAACTTATATCCCTTTTTTATATAAGGACGGAGTTTCAGACGATAAGAGAATTTTGTTTATTATAATATTTTCATTCACATAACGCATGACGTTAACAGCCGATTTGATGTGTGTCAACAATAATCTTTATTTCATAATGTTATAGCACTTCTGATAAAGCGTTTTCAAACAATATTTCAACTTTTCTTGCAAATGCTGAATTTAAGAAAGGTTTATTATATTTTAGAAAGCTCTTCTATCCCAGATTTTAATATTTTCAGAGATAATTCCCCAAATTAGTAGAAGATTTAATAGGATAAAAATCAGCAGAAGTTAAAACTACAGCTAACTTGGAGATAGTGCAAAACCGTGTTTCATCGAAAGCTTCAATAAATCTTTCGTGGCAATCAATTAAACAGTTCATTTTCATTATCAGAACACATGAAAATATTTTCGTCCCGAGAAATGTCGGGTGTATTAAGCTAATGCATTTATTAAATTAAAAACCAAAATCAAATATTCGCCTTTGTAAAATGCATATTAAGAAATGAATCTAGTTTTCAAGATATTGCAAGTTGTTTGTATCGCGCTTATAATTAAAAAATATTTCTAACAAATAAATATTTTGATTGAATCAAATAAACACTCCACATATCAATAATATAAACATTCAAACGGAAAAACTGGAAATAAACATTCAAACGGAAAAATTACAAGGATGAAAAGATTTTGAAAGAAAAAGAAAAACTACCGTATTGAGCGCATTTCGAAAAGTATGCATTATTTATACGTTCATTTTTTCAGATGCATCTTTAGTGTAAAATACCTCTATTTAAATAATGCATTTTAAATTTTATATAAGAAAAATATAACTTGGATACAAGCCCCTTTTTAAAGGATGTATACTTTCGCACTCATAACGAATCAACATTTTTTTTGCATTAAAATCAAATTTATAAGTCATTTTGATAACACATTTTAAGAAACATTATTTAATAACTTTTATATCCCAGATTTAAAAATATCTCGACAAGACTACAGTAGATAAGAGTGTAAAAGAATACTCATATAAATTTTCATGATGCATAAGATATAATACTCAGAAGGGAAAAAAAATAATGAAATGAAAACAAATTTATATAATGAATTTTAAGGAATCCATCAATTAGAAGTATGTACGTTACTAAATAATAGGAATCATTTCAAATTACAAAACGTGATGTCATACTAATGGAATTTAAATATCTATTTAATTTATTAAAATATTACTGTTGCTCTTCCCCTCCGCTTAATTTAACAACGTATTTCAAAAGATTTATCTTTTTGGAGTTAGTGCAAGTAACATTATAGTCACACGCCAAAATAAATTAGGCTATTATCTGACATCTAACAGTATGTTGCCCTCTTTTATGATGTAGCGTTATATAATATAAGCAAGAAAATAAAAAATATGCAAAATAATAAAATGATGTATTTGAAATGCATTATGGTAGCATGAATTAATTCCCATTTCTCTTACACGTGAAAGTTTTATAGTACCAAGTTACTTAAGGTTTATACAAAAAATGCATCACTGTCATTAATAATGTAATAGAATATATGTTGAGAAAATTGTAATTTTAATTTCATACATTTCTTTAATAGTATTTTTATTTCAAAAAAAATTCAATAATCGTTAAAAAAAAAGTTTATTCTGATATTTTGAAGGATATTCATGTTTCAGACTTCTCTGGGCTATGAGAAAACAATTTTTCAAAAATAGTTTTCTCAATATACATGGTATACCATTAAAAATGGTATATCAATCTACTAGTTTGTATCCGAATATGATAGCTTAGCTAGAACACGGCGAGCTAGATGGATGAAATACAAACAATATACAGACTTGACAA
>JAPMOR010042714.1:9326-27838 GCA_026543865.1 Argiope aurantia
TTTATTTACACTCCTTTTGCGATGAGTAGATCATATAATACATGGTTGATTGCGATATTGCATTGGGGTTGGCTTTGTTAAGCCTTGCAAACTGAAGTTGTTTACAGCTTCTGCGGGGGCTGGGGAGCCGATGCGGGTCAACGTTCTAATGAACCCCTGAAAGACTCGACCGGAAGGGCGGATAAAGGGGTTGCCGCAATTTTGAGATTTGCCAAGTTTGGCGTTAAGCGATATTCGCGTGAACACTAAAGTTAAAATAGATATTCATGGAAGTTACTTGCAACCTCTGATTAGAATTGTTGAACAAATTGGTGAGTTGATTAAATATAACGCCAGCTAAAATATTTTCAAGACGCTCAGCTGATGAATAGTCTAGGACGATGTTTTCCATTTGAGAACTTGGGTAAAGTCAGTTACCAAGTATTCTCATGCTTTCTGTATTGACATAAAAAGTTTTCTTGCTTGTTAATTAAAAAAAAATCCAAAAGTTATCTTTCGATAGCTGGACTGCTGTGGTAAAATTTTATCGAACATGAGTTAAGCAATATTACTTCCAATATAAGAATTACAACTTTGACTGATGTTGTTTTGCTAGTTTCTATACCCAGATAGATTCCCGAGATATTGTATAAAAGTCCTTCGTCACTATTAAGCTGAAATCTAGAATATGATCCGGATTAGAAATATTTGTAATGGAATACGAATGTAATTTTTCCATATCGCATTCAAATATGAAAAAAAAAAAAAAATGTTTTACTTTGAATTTGTATTTTTACTTAGATTATTTTATTTACATTTGCTGCATATTTCTTAACAGTTGGTTACTTTTTTTATTTTGTAGAACCGAATCGAACAACAACTTTTGCATTTAGCGAGACTCGTCAGTAAGCAGGTTGCTTCTACTTACACATCTTTCTCCCAAACCCCAACACAAGCTGATGGAAAGAGCGACACCCAGGAATTGGTACGATACATCGAGGGTTGGGAAAACTATTTTTCAATTTCTTGATCATTTCGTATCGTTGTATTCATTATCGCATCACTTATATAAATTACTAACCGCCTCTGATGACTAACTTGTTCTCCAATAGAATATTAATAGCAATAATATATTTAAGAAAATTAAAGTTAAAAACTTATAATTTTAAATATCAGTACACAAGATACAATGATTGTAAATAAAAGACCAAGAAATGAATTTTGATGACACAAAATGTAAATATACTGAATGTTTTTGCATGTAATGGAGTTTCAGGAAACCTCTTATATTTAGCTGTAAAAAAATTGTTAGATAAAATTCTTTAATAATGAAAAAAAATTAAAAAAATGTCTGCTTTAATAATGAATAGTTTAAATTTTAAATATAATAATTAAATAATTCACATAATAATAATTTAGATATCTGTTAAATATTGCACTGCTGTTTTTAATCTTCTTTTACTTCTCTTACATATAAGTTAATTACGATTATTATGAATGAAATATTCCTAATGCCTTTTTCAAAATTAATGTTGGTAACTATATTATTGAATCATGAATATTATAATTGCAGTACTCAAATGAATGATTCTTAATTTGAACTTAATTTAATACCACAGGGATTTTTTTTTTCGATTAACGCCGTTAGAATATAAAAAAAAAAAGTAAACAAATTTATCGAGTGTCAGGAATTTATTTAATTTTTATACTATTTTTTTATGTTTGCATCGATAAATATAGTTTATAAAAGCGAAAATAAAAGAGTTTGCTTACTGTTTTTAAAAAGATTCATTATTTTTCTGTACTATTATATGAATTCTATTTTACTTCATATTTATGGGTAATATGTAAAATAGAAAACATAGAGGAACAATTGTTTACATTCTTATTTGAATGCAAACATTAATTAATAAATTTTTGTGCACTTGTTTATTTTAATATGTCACTTCATTAGTTCCTTTTTTTCCTTTTTGTAGCACCAAGCTCCCGCTATCGTAGTGGCAGTAAGAAATGGAATTCTATCGGTTTTGGGAATGGCAAAGTTGATTCCTCAGCTCCTGCCTATGTACTTATATGGATTAGTGTCTTGGCTTGTAAGTAGCATTTTATATTAAAGAAATTAAATTCATCACACTAAAAATGTCTTCACAAAATACTTACAAAACGTCTTTTGTATGTATTTTGAAACTCTAGTTTCACCTACAATTAATTGCTTATGTCTATAAATTTACAAATCAAAGTTTTACCTAAGAATTCGTTGTAAAACATTCATTGTTGATCATTTTCTGGAAGATAAACTTTGAGTGCCCCAAAAATGACAAGCTTCTTGTGATTTTTATATCTTTAACAATAACATTATTTCTATTCGTTTCCCAGGAGGAGTATCGAACTTCCAAGAAGAAATCTGGCGATGACCGTGAAGAGGTCAAAGAGAACGGATCCGCTCAAGGGCAAGTTCACTCTCAAGAAAACAACATCCACACGGATGACAGTGGCATTTCGGAGGAGAATAATGATTGATCAGAGGTCCAGAGGAACCATCATTTGTCATATGCATCACTCAGCTCTGGATAATTGTAACGAGAACGTTTGTTTCAAATTATCGATGTATTAATTCGCTGTGTATTCCTTTTTTTTTTTATCGATACATACTTCTGACCATTCTAACTTCATCTATGAACTGTTTTCTTAATCTTTGGACTGAAGTCAACGACTCTCGTGTGAAGGAGGCTTTTCTTTCTTCCGTTAACATCCGGATTTCAACGGTGATAAATCGAACAACGATGTATTCCGTTCCATGTATAATCGAATGACATGTTTCATGTTCGTTCTTTGTATTATATACTAATAAATGTGATTTTTTAAAAATCTGTTTGATTGTTTAAACGATAAAGCACATCTACAAGCTGACATGTGGAATTGCGTAGATTGATCGATAATTATTATCGTTTGAAATGGAAATATTATTTCAGACGAATGTTTTAAGTAGATGTCTTGTACCTTTTTTTCATTCTGAAACCAATAAATAGAATAGACATTCGTCCTTAGCAAAACAAGATTCAATAATTTCTTTCAATTCTTTCGAAGCAAACATAATTTTTTAAATAAATTACTTTTGATGAAAAAAAGAAGTAAGATAATGAATGGCTAATTTGGAATTATTATAAAAAAAGACGAAGCGGAAAAAAATTACTGTTCAAATATTCTGGTTTAGAAGATCCCAAAGGTTGTATTTTCGTATGCTAATTAACAAATAAACAAGAGAAAAAAAATATCGAAAAAATTATACTTTGAATCCTCAGTTAGCAAAGAACCTAAGTTTAGGAAAGAAGTGACGAACCAAACCAAAGTTTACTTTTACACTTAAGTTATTGAAACTCTGATGTTAGGTTTTAAACAGGGTCTAAATAGTTCATCTTAATTTCTAACTGACATAAGTATTTTATTTAACAACAATGCTTTCATTTTTAGTACGTGCATTAAGGTTAAGAGTTTCAAATTTTAGTATAGATTGGATCACTGAAATTCTTACAAAAATATATCTATTATTTTTTTATATGACAGGCTAAAGGAAATTTTCGAACCGGCTCATAGTAACAAAAAAAAAATATATTTTGGCAGCAAAAAAAAAAAAAAAAAAAAGTGAATACTATCTTTCAAGGAATAATAAAAGCTAAAATTCATCGAAAAATAAAAAGAAAATAGGACATTAGCTTGACTATTGAGTCTTATGGACGACGTGTTAATCGCTAATGCCGACGTGAGGAACCTATAGAGAAATAACGAAGTGCAAATTAAGACAATGACATTTAAGAATTGAAAATGGTTATGACGGTGCAGCGACGAGCACTGAGGGGGCAATAACTACAATATAGAAGCTAACATTCAGTGCCCACCGCTGTGGTTCATTTGCTTGGTTCAATTTTACGGTGTATCTTTCATACTTTCATGTGAAGAGAGTCACGTTGAAACATCGGACGGAATGATGGAGCGACCATTCGTCAGATTCTAGGAAATTTGGCAAAAAAACTATGAACCTATTAACTGAAAACCCATTATATATTTCTAAACAATTGACTCGAATGAAATCTGCTTATATAAAACTGATCCTAGTTAAGACCAATTGAACCTTTTAGAAACTATCCAGACTTCATCAATGTCTGTTAGTGAGAGATTAATCTCAATGTCGATGGCTGAAGTACCGAAACAAGCTTTTAAAACGAATTTAAGATATTTGTAAACGGCCACATGACTTCATATACTCCTACAAGGTTGTCACTAAAATGAGGGAAACATTTCCCTGTATGTAGATGTAGTAGAAGAGCGAATAGCACTCATGCGCTATTTATAATGGAATGATTATAACCCTTAGTTTTTATCAGTGGAAAAGATATGAAGAAATAAGCAACAATTCAGTATTACCTTAAATAATAGTATATTAAATGAATGCTTATATTTGCGTACAGAAAAAAAAATTATCTTTATTTATTGCCTAGAATTTAGTAAGACAAAATTCACATGTTCAGGGACAAAAAGTTTTGTTTATTAACCTGATGTTCTAAAATCTTAAGTCACGAAAAATTAAGAACTCGGGTGAAATAAAACATAAAATAACATTTTTGATATCATGATACAAACTGTTTAAAGATAATTACAAAGAAAAGAAATGCCAATTCATATATTTGTGCGTCGATTTCTAAAACAGCACATTTTTCAACAAATAAATTTGCAAAGCTTCCTTGCGCTTGTAGGACTTTTATTTTCTTCCTTGAATTTTTCAATGTTTTATTTAAAACATCATAATACCTGGTATGTGCTAATTTTGTATATTGAAGCAAATTTGTTGAGTTCGGAACTTTTAAGATACCTCTATAAAAGTTTATGGCATCATATTCAGTTCTTTGAGCAATTCAAGATTATTTTCGTACATTTTCAATAAGCATATCCCTTATTGACACTAAATCCATTTTCAAAAGCCGCATTACCATGTGGCAATACAAGAATCGGGAATTTCTGTGGACCTCCCTCTAAACGAATTTCTTTATTAAATTAATCAAGCTGTCCTTTGTTTTCACTTTTTAGTCTTTTCAGGGAAATTTCAGATCGGATCTTTGCACGTTTTGAACATGAAATGGGAATTTTTACTTAAGAACAAAGACGTAAAGCAAATTAGACATTCACTTTGTGCATAATACCGCCTTGTCTTTAAATAAATGCAGGTTTAAAACAACAAATTTTGGGATATGTATTCAAATATTTTTTTGTAGTATTCTTCTCAATTATAAAACACTCTTAAAATATTTTCCCCATTTTCAGTAGCTTCACTAGTAGTCACTGGCTCGGAGCTTGTAGTCACTATTCCAATATCAGTACTTTTTCTTAATCTTCGAAACTGAACTGGTTTCTGCAGAAGAAAGGAAAACTAAGCGAAAAAAGGAATGTTCTTCGATTCTCGGCTTAACAGTCATTGTTTTTTGAGGTATTGTTTTTAGAGCAATTCCTACTATCTTTTACTCTTGCCATGTTTAAAGAGGTCGACATTTTTTAGGTGGAAAAAAAAAAAAAAAAGGAATTAACCTGTCTTTCTGGTTAACTTTCATGGTGGCGTTGCAAGTCTGTTTTATCTGGTTCGACATTAAGAAATATTATTAATATATGGAAGAATGTCTTAAACATACTTTAAAGCCTGGTCATGCAATGAGGCTTTATTTAGTCAGACGAAATTAAAAGAATAACCGATCTCATGTGGTGGAAGGGAACTCTGTTACTCGGTGAAAGTTTTACTATGATAAGATGAGAGACAACACATACGCTTGCTGGATTATAGGACAATAACAAAAGCAAGAACCCAAAGTCCAAAATCTATAAGAACTTTTAAGATACCTTTAATAAATTTTGTCGCTGACTGCACTGAGTTAATAAATTGGATAAAATTGAACCTGTTGCCATCTCCAATATTGAAAAACTTGACAAGTGAGGTAATTTTGTCAATTCTGAGAGATAAAGCTATGCCTAAGTTTTTTTTAAAAAAAATATTCCTGCTGTATGTAGAAATGCCAAAAAATGCGCCAGATTGCAAAATAATAATAATAATAATAAAAGGGGAGGGGGGGGGAGAGAACTAGAAAAAGGAGAAAAATAGGTTAAAAAATATTTATTTTGAAGGTCCGCAACGCCTTAGTTTAGTAAATAAAAAAGAAATCTGAATTTAAGGAACACCTTTGATTAAATAGACATAGATTTAACCTTTAATATCTTTAATTTAACCATTAACACATTTGATTAATAGATAAATTTGGATTGGATAGAGTGTAAGTGGAACTCAAATTGCGACATTCATCTTGGTGAATTCCAGATTATTTCATAAGGGGAAAAAAATGGGAAACGGAGTAACAACTGTGAAACGACAAATTCTTATCAAAATAAAATATATAACATCCCTCACAATAAAGAATTATCCACGGTGATAGCCTTTTTATAGTTCCAAATATTGTAGTACTATTTCTGGTTAATAGCCTATAACTCAATTATCACCTATATTGCAAAATTTTAGGACCATTCTACGTATAGTAGTACGAAATGTAGCGTATAGTTTTTAAATTAAATGTTTTTTGACATCAGATACCTATAATGAAGTATCTAGACGCTGTTGGAAACCCAAAATTAGTCTGCATAGTTTTAAGGCAAAGATAAATTTGTGTTTTTTGTCATTTTTTTTCTTCTTAAAGTTAAGCCCATAGAGCGAAGTGAAGATTCGAGATATAATTTATTTTCAGTATCTTCCCGTTGATGAACGCGCAAAGGAGAATTTTTTGAGTCTTATTAGTATTCGATACTTGAAAAATTTATTTTTTTTGCCCCACTTTGTTCTAAACATATTCAATACTCTAAATGAATTGATTATGATGTTATTATTATTGTGGGCAGTCCAAACCTTAAGAAATTTTTATGAGTTTATATATGAATTTTCGGACAGATGCTGTAAGTACAAAGTTTTAAAGCACTTTTACTTGCGTTGGTGAAGTTGTTGTAAAAAGTACTAAAATTTAAAAAAGAATTCATTTCTGACAGGCATATACATAATACTGCGAAGATATCAAGTATATATAATTAAAACTGCAAATATAAACAGAAAAAAACAGAAAAAAGCAAAATAAATTTGAAGTGAAATAAAAAGTTATAAAGCCTCTCGACACATCCAGTTCTGCTTGCACGGTATTCACCTCTCATAATGTTGTTGGCACTTGTTGGCACAAATATTTTTGTTTATTGATCTGATTTGAAGTAAATCCTTGGGACTGCCGCTAGCAGTAATCAACCTCCTCATTTTATTGCGATCCATTCCCTTCGCTTTCGTTGCACATTTTATTAAAAAAAGAACAGGGAAAAAAACACTGAATATCGAATCAAAATTAATGATTAGAAAAAAAGTCAATTTCGGTTGAGAAATACAAGCGACCATGGTCACTACACAAGGAACAAAGCTTCTTCGCGACAAGATTTGGTCTTTAAACGATGACTAAGCGAGTTTTGCTGAATCTAGATCAATGTATATAGAGATTTTGTGTCACTATGACCATATGTATTAAATATCATTTAAACTGTCAGGTATTTTCATGTCATTTAATGTTTTTAAAAAATTAGATTTTTTAAATGCTGTTGGAATTGATAGAATACATCCAAGAAAATGCTTTCGATTTTATTTATTAATTTTTTCTTCTTACAAAGGAAATGATAAATTTTCACATTTCTTAAAAACCATCACTTTATTAAACATCCAGACATTTTATTTATGAGTAATCACTAGCAGTCAGTTTTTTTTTTTTTTTTTTTCAAATTTTCTTCGACCATATGATCTGTTGAATTTAACTCTGACCCTAGATCTGTCGTCTGACCCTTTCAATCGACCGGTCTTCAAACTCTTTCACTTTAAATGTTTACAGATCAGTTTAATTTTTTTTAAAGTATTGCAAGAAGCATTTGCAATACTTTTGATAAAATGAAGTTTTTTTAAGTACTTAAGAGAAGGCACATTTTTTTCCCTCCCATTATGAACTCAAGTTACTTATCTGTTGTTTGATTTGCATAGATGATATGGCATTTCAAAATCAATTTATTATTTTATCAAAATTTCATCGGTATTTAAACAAATTTAATTTTTTCTTTTGCGAAAAAGTATGAATAATGAATAAAAAAATAATTTTGAATATCCTGACAGAACATTAAAAAAATGCTAAATTGTGTTTAGAGATATTTGTTTTTGCTATTAATATAATAAAATAGATTAAATTAAACAGTATTCATATAATTTTTTTAATATTTCGTGAAAATGCTAATTTAAAGAGAAATGCGATAGTATGAAATTTGATTTATAATTTTATCTATCAGAATTATAGTTCTAAATCAGATTTTGGGTCATATCTATTTTCGGTCCATTGTCGATTTGTCTATTCATGCATATATAAATGTTATAACTCAAAACGCAATAAGTTAGAATTAACTTTGAGAAATTATTTTGACATCAAAATTATAGATAAATACTTCACTCAGATTTTGGCACCAAAATTCTAGGTAAATATTCACTCGATCGTTCTCTAAGATGGGGTTTGGAAAGGTGCGCTGGCCACTCTTCATTATACTACCTAACTAAACCTGGGCCTCTGAGAAAGTAATAAAGTCGTTTTAAAAACAAGGATGTATTTTCATCCCGACGGCCCCGGCCGAACACGAAACGGGCAATATTGTGATATTATTCTGAGAATTCGATGAGAAAAATACTTCCGTAGGTTTATTTGCTTATTTATTTTTTGTTTGAAGATTCCTATCAAAGTTTTACGTAATATTGATCAATATCTCTAATTCTCTATATTCCATTCAAATGCCAGACATCCTTTGTAATTATAAGTTCAAGGGTATGGAGCGGTGCACGCATATATTACTGCATTTGCATTTGTTATTGCACTTCCAATTTTTATTAAAATGGAAGGGCTTAACAAAGGCCCTTGGCAAATTATTATTGCCCTTGCACAAATATTATTTTAGTGACATTATTACCCTTTCACGCATGTTATTTTTTCTGCTTTTCTTTTAGAAATTGAAATCAGAAGAGGGTAATTCTGGCTGCTAGATGTAAGTGCCAGGGTCGAAGCAATAGAATTTGCTATGTCTGTAGTCGATGATAATATTACTCCATTATGTATTAAAACAAAAATGTACCTTGATGTAGAACCACCTGATACTCTCGTTACTTTATTCCATGGATCATAGCTTGAAATTTTAGAATTGATACTGGACATAAACTTTTGCCATGAAAATTTCCGCTTTCGACGTTGTATTCACTTCGAAACTTCTCTAGTCTTTTTAAAATAAATAAAGTTCGACTCTGTCGGATATCTTTGGAAAATACCCCAAGCTTTCCGTTGTTCATTATATGCGTGTTTGCATTCATCGTCCCACCAAGGTTTGTTTCATTTTTCTTGTTTACCGAATGATTTCGGGATTCAGTTATTTGCTGCCTCAATTATAACATCAACTATGTAGTTTAGTGCATCATCTATGGATTATATCGTGTTGCATATTAGCTAAGATAGAATTTTTGCCAATTTGTTGGTGGGTCTGTGGGTGAAAACCTTGATAAAGTTAGCCAGTTACAACCTTTAAATAAAATATTTAATGTACCTATAATACCTCAGAAACTCACGATGTCTAAATCAGGTGTTGATTACATCTTCTACCTAAATTTTCGAAATGTATTACAAAATAAAACTTAAATTGAGCCTCCAATATGAGCATCAGGGCCAATTTCGTCGATTTCCATCCTAATTCACTTTGACACTTTATAAGCAAAACTAACAAACTAGAATAATCTATCATTATGATGCAGTAATAATTTAAAACAGTGCTTTATTTTATTTTGATGCGATGTATTTCATCAAAATTCGTCGAGATGACTAAATTAAGGTCATTATTATGGTTGCCGAAAACTACTAATATTAATAAGAATTATCTAACTATAAAATAAGTTTTGATGAACCAGATCTTATTAAAACAAAAGCGTGATAAAAATGTAGCTACAAAAATATAAACAAAAATTGCTCAATAATGTTACAGCATTCTGATTGGTTAGCTTAACTTAAAGTTGAGAGATTGCCAAAGCGGCAATAAAAATTAACGATATCTTTCCAATACTTGAGACTGAAGATTGCTCATGACTAGCCACGTGCAATCATGACTCTTTAATATTTCATGATTGCAAGTACAGCTACGAAACAAAAAAATTTGAAATTGGTACAACAGTTGTATCTGGGAACTCTGTCCAGGTTTCTGTCTGTAGAGAATGTACAGAGAAATTGTGAGTTTTCTATTTCTCACGAAAATGAAGGATGGTTGAAGGGGGGAAGGGGAGGAGAGCAATTCTTGATACCATATATAGAGATCATAATCTTTCAAAAGATATAAAACCTTTTGAGATCGCTCCAATGGTTGAAGCTGGCAAACTGTCATCTTGACTTCCCCATAAAATACGTACCGTGGGATATTGTTTTTTTAATTATTATTTCACCTGAAAATCGGTAGGGAAAAGAGGTGGGGGAATTCCGTGCACCTAAGTGAGTTTTATAATACTTAATTTAGTGATGATTTTTCACTGGCAAATTTTCAATATCCAGTAAGTGCAACCAAATGTAAAGTGGGAGCAATTCTTTTATATGCAACCAATTTGCTTTTTTCATAATAATCATTTTTCTAAAAAGTATGTTTGCACATTATTACTTTCTATGAAGCGTAATTCCGCACAGTAAGTGGAGGAATTCCACTCATGTGTTTCGAGTAGAAATTTTGTGAATTAGGAATAAAAGTGCAGTTTTTTATGAACTCTATAAGCATAAATGGAAATATCAATCCAACTGAAATAATCGACTTTAATAGACGAATTTAAGATTAGAAAATTAAAATTCACATTGCCTTCTCACTCGCATAATCTTTTATGATTTCCATCAGAATAAATAGTAACTAAATCATTACCAATTTTAAAAGCTTAGATTTCGCACACATTGAACATATAAATTTCTGTGACGTAATTTATAATAGGATTCTAAGGCGGAGAACTGTTTTTGCTGTTATGTAGGTACTCCAATATTTTCACTGACTTTTGCGCAGAATGCATAGAATAATTAATTTTTATTTTTTGTTTTTTACCTTCAAAAATACAATATTTAGTCTAAAAGATTTTTAAAAAAAAGTAATTGGCATAGTTTTTAATAATTTTCAAGATTTCTTAATAAGATCTCTTTCTTCTTTAATAATATAAAATGAAATATAAAAAAATTATGATTATTATCATGGGTCAGCATAGATGAATGCTGATGGCCATTCGTTTAGTTATGAATAATTTGATCATAACCTTGCGCATCCTACTTTAATACAACAGTAATTTAAAAAAAAATCATCATAAATATATACTCATGAGTAGTGAGCATTGAATTAAAATTCTTCTAGGAAAGTTATCCCGATTAATATCAAAAAGAATAAAAACTAATCTTCTTTTCAATTCTATTTTTTTGAGTTAGAACTATATCGAAATGAATTGATCACATTAGGATAAGGGAAACTTCCCAAATAAACATTTTTCATAAGTTCTTTTTTTTTTTTTACTTATGATTTTTTTACTAGCACATTTTATGCTTTCTATTATTTTTACTTACGATTTTGAATTATAAGTATAATATCCTTATACCTATTTTTCTCAACATTTCCGCTTATTTGAATACATACCTTATAATTTTGTGGACGTTTAATCCGAAAACAGATGCCGTGATAATACAAACTAAAAAGATATTGTATTCCGGATAAATCTGTTTTGTTATAAAGCGCTTTCAATGTGATAATAAATTTGTATTTGTATCTAAACAAGATAATAAATAACATTGGAAATTTTAAATTCAGCAGACATTTTAAAATGTCCTTTATAGAGGGCAGCAGAAGTCAATAAAATGTTATGAAAAATTAAACATTAAAATTTTGCTTCTTCCTCAGTAAAATGAGTTCTTTCTCATAGATCTGAGGGAATTATCTAACAAAACATACTAAGTTAAAAATTTATAAGCTAGTTAAAATAAATTATGTTGAAAAATTCTTTTGAAACATTCGTTTTATTATATTGATTAAACAAACGTCACACTTTGTCTTATGCTAGAAAAAGAATGTGCTGCCATCTCGTAATTAAATATACAACTATTTTTTTCTTTAATAAAAAGACAAAAACTTCTTGAAAACAAAATGTACGTTAACATTATAAACGGAATATATATATTTATATAGCATTATATTATAATAGTATGTAAAAGTATATATATATATATATATATATATATATATATATATGGTAAGCGTTTAGCTCACGATCTGAGTATTAATACAACTATTTTAATAGAAATTATGAAATAAATTTTGCAGAATTAGTACAAATGGTTTAGCAAGAATTTTTCAAATTCTAGGAAATACGTATTCATATTATCATCTTAATTTAAATATAAAATTCTTAGAAAAATTTCCCTTAATGATTTTTTTAATGTAAAATGATACTGGAATAACAATTAGTTACCAAAATTTTTAATATTCGATAATAAAACAGTAAATAAAAAACGGGAATTTCATTGAGTAATCATAAAAATAATCTGTAATGAAGCAAAAATAAATTCTTTTTTTCCTTCAAAAATATCTCTATATAAAATTGAATGTCCATTTGTTGGTTTATTCGTTCGAACCTTATACAATTCTACATCCCTTTACGGATTAGAATGAAATTTCTCGCCCATATTCCTAAAAACCTGGTCTTATTAATTGCGCTATTAAAAATATTTATGCCGTACTAAAAAGGGTAAAGCATTTTAATCTTTTTCCATCATAATATCTGAACTCTTCACCTCACTGACGTTATTTTTACATTTAATGAAAGTTTAAAAAATTAACTTTTTAACAGTACCAATTACATCCCTCGTCCATACAATATATTTTTATTTCTAATCATTTTTTTTTCTAATTTAGTTTAAACACAATTGATAATAGCTTTTTCCTGTCAATATATTAAGCTTATTTTATTTTTTAATTGTATCTATTATTTGCACGCTATTAACAATGTTTAAATTAAGTTCCTTTCAATAGGCAGTTTATTTTTTGCTTTTATTACGAAGGGGGGAAAAGCCAAATTTTCAATACTCACATGTTGAAATGTATCATTAAACATTGTAATTTAAAATTGTACTAATTTTTTTAAGTATTTGTGCTAATTTTATCGTATATTTTAGCAATTCAAAAAATTTAATTTGTTGACATGTCATGCCTTTTGTTTACGTTAATTGAATAAGATTTTATTTCATTTGATAAATTTGTCTCTTTTTAATCCATTATTATAGTTTTATGACACCAAGTTGAAAGTTATGCTTTTTAAAATGTATTAATCGACATTTTCTTATAATTGCCATTTTCTAACTACTTATGTTTCGTCTTTCTTAAGCAATAAAATATCTTGAATTCGAGGCGTCCCCGCTTCCACTGTTAATTATTACTGCATTTTTATTAGATTAACATTGGGTTTTGAAGATTTTATTAACCATGATAGAAAATTTAAATATCAAGTCTCTGAAAGAGGATAGATATAAATCGCGGTTTATGAAAACTATACCAAGCGCGCGCGCGCGCGCACACACACACACACACAAAGATTATAAATATATATATGAACTTGAGAATTGATGGTCGATTGAAGATGTGTGATCGAATGAAAATGATTTTCAATCCTCCTTAACCCTTTCTAGGGCCGTGAGAAGTATGCTTCCCACCAAATTTATCAATCTTTGTATGAATTTATGTAGGTTGGTATAAGTTCTGACAATTTTTTTTAGAAAGATAGAAACTTAGATGCTTTAGCTCTTTATCTCACACAAAATGATGCGTTTTGATTTATTACTTAATTATTAATTAAACAAATTAATTAATTAAAATTAAATTTATCTAATAAGCTAAATGAATCCCTTTTCTTATTCTAATTTCAAGACTAAAAATATTTTTACATAATATGACTAGAAAAAAATGGCCCTTTAAAGGGTTAAAAGCGAAGAAATATCCATTTAAAGACGGCAGTTGCGTTTTTAAATTTGAACTTTAATTATAGCCATGATATTAGATGGCTATTATGATTATATGCAAAGGTCATGTAAAAAAATAGAGTAACTAAAACTTTAAAATTACTTTGGACATGAATAGAATAGGCATATTAATAAGGTGAAATAAACAATATTTTAATACGATACATTTTTTATAAATATGACCCTTTTTTGTTCAGTTACATGGTGTATTTAAGAAAATTACTATTTTGTATAGTTGTATAATGCAACATGATATTGGAAAAATATTTCTTTCTTTGATTCTGCATATAATTTTATAAAAATATATAATTTTGATATAAAGGAAACATACCAAATATTATTCATTGAGCTCACTGAGTTTTTGAATAACCTTGAATATAAAATTAATCAAAAACCTGAAGTCAACTTTTCTGATAATAGCAATTCTCCCTGCATGCATGATTTTTATATAAAAATTAAACAATAAATGACATCGGAATAGTCATTCGTCTGATTTATCAACAGACATCGCAAAAAGAGCTTAAACAAGATGCACCTTCGATTGACGGAAAGAGAAAATTTCAAACGGAATCAGTTTGCAGGATCACAGCAGAGGCAGATTAAAGGCACAATAGATTGAAAGTAGGGTTATTAGTTGAAAAGTGTAGATGGTAGTAAAATAAAGAATTACATTAAAAAAATCTTATTTTTATCTTTTCTAGACGCTTTTGGCCACCATCTTGTTCACTAGATCATTGATTTTTTAGATAGTGAAATATTGATGTGAAATGCATATTTTTAAAAAACTTGATCTTGCTGTTTGATATGGCAGGGAAAGGTTAATTAAATAAGTCGAAATAAATTATTATGTATGTGAATTAAAAAGTGATATATTACAAAATAAAAGCGGAAGTGGAAATCCTACTTCGGAAATAATATCCAAAGAAATCTTGATTGAAACGTTGTACGCGACTGAATGTTTTGATAGATGAGTTTGTATTGCATAGCATTAAAAATTAATCGTTACAAAATGTACATTATATTCAAAAATGGATTAAAAAAACAATTGAAGACATTCGAAATACATAATGAGAGATTTCTGTGCACTATATGTTAGCAATTTTTGTATAAAGGTTATTTAACATTTTTCCATATTTTTTAGCATATTTACATATTCATTATCAAATTGGACCTCTTATACATTCTTCTTATTCCTATAACTAACTAGACATGTAAGGTTCACTAGCAAGTTCGCCGGGAATATCGGTAATATTATATTTTTGACTAATCGTTTAGAATTAGAATCATTTAGGATCGTCTTAGTATAGTATAGTTTATAGTATTGATGAATGTTGCATATTTTATTTTACATGATTTCATCTTTTCTGTTTGAGTTAATGATTTTCTCAAAGACACTTTAAGAAGAACAGGGAGAGTCAAAAGAAAATAAACACCTATGACTGATTTAGAAATATGACATTTAAAATATATTATTGATTTATATTATAAAAAAGATATTTATAATTATTAACTTATTTAAGCAGAATCGATCAACTTATAAACATTCAATTTAAATAAAATACATAAGGAAATAAATCAACTTAAACCTAAGGTCATCCAATTTTATGCATCGAAAAAAAAAAAGTAAGCCCCATAATTATTTTTCTTTCAAATATTTTAATTTTATAGATATTACCATTTTTTTTCCTTAGAGGATCACGATATAAGTGTAACTTATATTCGGTCTCGATTTATGTAAATTTCTGAGAAATTCTGATAAGAAAAAAATTGAATTGTTTGGCACACAGAAACTCAAAAAAATATGGAGACTAAAGAAAGAAGACTCTATTAATAAGTACAATTAAACAAGGAGGTGGATCTGTTATGATTTAAGAGTACATGGCGACTGCAGGAGCCGGTAATTTAGTATTTGTCGAATCTACAATAAACAAAATGGGCTATGTAAATATTTTAAAAGATAATGTTGGCTCTACTCTTGCGAAGTGGGGATTGTTACGAAGCTGGATCTTGCAATATAACGATCCGAAACATACATCAGAGATTGTGAAAAAATGATTATTCTATCTTGTTGCGCAGACTCTGGACCATCTTCCACAATCACCAGATCTAAACCCCACTGATAATTTATGGGCTTAAGAAAAATATACGCCAAAGAACCATTTTTAATAAAGAAGTGTTAAAACAAAATGTCATAGAAGAATGGCAAAAAATCCCTCCCGAAATAACAAAAACTGATTAAAGATATTAATAAAATCTAAAGGAGACTGCAGACAAAATATTAATATTGCAGCCTTCATTGTTTTTGTCTTAACCAATGTTCTCTGTGTATTTTTTGACGCAGGAAATTTGATGCTTTTCTGTTTTAGTTGAATTAGTTATTTTTGTATTTTGATTTAATTAACCGCTTACAAGTTGTTACATCCTACATGAATAAGTTAGTGATTGTATATATCTAATTTATATTATAATTCGATAACATATTTGAAATAAAACATTTTCTGTATCAATCATGAGTGTTTACTTTCTTTTGATTCTCACTGTATATTGACAGGATAAATTTAAATATATGCATATAGGACAATAAATACAGGAGGAAAGCCAGTACTTTATAGAAAATATATCTCACTTGGATATTTTAACAAAATTTTCTTTAAATGTCAATGGACTTTGGAGGCATATCGCGGACATTACTGGCCTTTTGTTTTTTGTAGATTTTTCATTGGCATGACTTAGTAGGCGTTTCATACTTTTGTGCAACAATTACTTTGGTACATTGCAAACATTGCATTTCAAACATCTTCGTTTTGTGTAGAAGTTTCATATGTGGAAATTTTTTTTTGAAACCTGGGATCTCAGTAAGCAAAAGATAACTTCTATTTTCTCTTCGCTGGAGAAAATTTATGCTATGTGATAAATGACAATTTTTTATTATTAAAAACGAGGGGAGAAAATACTATCTTCCCTTCCCCTCCATAAAAAAAAGCGGGAAACCTCGAATCCGCGGAAGAATCACATCCTTGAAATTACATAGATAGTAAACAGTAACCTTCTTTTTTAACTTTTAACAATGAAAGAAAATCACTTGATTAAATATTTGGTGAAAGAATGAAAACTAAACTTCAAGGCAACAAAACAATCGTTTGTTCGAAATCAGATAAAAAAAAAACTATTCTTAAAATTTTTCAAAATTCAGCAAAATTTTGCACAAATATTAAATTGACATGATCAAAAATAGAAAAATTATATTATATATACATATTATATATATATCATCTTCAAAAAATTATATAATTTATTTTATAATATACTAGCTAACCCGGCAAACATTATCCTGCCATATAAATTATTTCTAGTGAATATTTTCGTTGTAGATTAAAAAAATAGCGAATGTATTGTGTGTCTATGACAGAATGGGATGGATCTATGACAGAAAGAGGAATAGAGCGCTGTAGACGATGATCGCCGATAAAAAACAAAAAATCACCAACCATTCATTTTCTCAATACAATGTATTTCATTAACGAAACGAACATATACATTGTTTGATCTCTTAAAAGTATTTTTTAGTATATTTTTTGTCCTGAAGCATAAAAATGAAATAAAGAAAATCAATTTTCATTTCGAAGAGTAATTGAGTGTACGATACTTTTTGTCAGTCCGTCTTTAGCCAACACAAATAAGCTCGATGGTTTGCCCACGAGAGAACATGCCACATATTATTGTCCGTGTGAAAAACATGGTGTGCCCAAATCTAAGCCGCGAACAGACATCGTTTGGCCTTGTGACTTATTGATTGTCATTGTAAATGCCATTTTAATAGGCAATTGAATGCGTTTGAATTCAATTGGTACGTCTGTGAGAATCATTGGAATTCGTGGCAGAAAAACATTTTCGGCTCGGAATTTACCATTCAAAATGATGGCTTCGATAACGTTTTTTATCAATTTTTTAATGACCAATCGCGTACCATTGCACAGCCGTGGTGGGTCCCAATTCCGAAGTAAAATAACCGGAGATCCAACTTTCAGTCATAGAAGGTGTGGTGACATGCCTGGTAAATCTAGTGAGTTCAAAAACTGTTGGATAATTTACAGCTTCGTTAGCATCGAAAACTGTATCGATCGATTTGTATGATATCAATTCACCTGGCAACGACTGCTGTATCTATAAGTTTAAATCGTCGATGTCCACATTTTTTACTGCCAAAATGGCTCTTTCTGCCAGCCACGCATGATTTATGTATTGTGTGCGTACATCGGAAAATATGCGGTCAATGAGAGCATTTTGCGAATCAAAGATGGTGCAGAAATTAGTGGGCAATTTTATGCATCCAGTATTTTCATAGGCAGCAACTTTTCCATCGCCGATACCTAAAAATTGGTCCGAGAA
>JAPMOR010042714.1:27848-38049 GCA_026543865.1 Argiope aurantia
TCACGATTCATTTCGGTGTCCATTAAATCAGATGCTCTTCGATTTGGCGAACTTATACCGAAATGACTGAGTGGTAAATTGGCAATAACAACGGAAAAATCCTCGAGAGCAATCAATTTTTCATTGTACATAGCATCGCTGAATGTAATAGTTAGATCGTTGCATCGTATATGAATTCGATGCAATGTATCGTCAGTCATTGAATCTTTGTGTTTATTCCACAACGTGTCTGCTAGTCCCGGGAAACATGTAGTTAACACTATAGCGAATAATAAACGAATTTTTGCTGCTTTACAGCCCAATGCTGCTTCAACAAGCATATCGTCCCAGTGATTGTCCTCTTCGAGCAAGCCGAGTGTAAGGCATGCATCTTCATATGTTGGATACTGTTGTCCATTCACTTTGCGAAAAATATTCAGGATAGGGACACCCTAATTATCTAGCGTTATGAAATATACTTTACGACCTATTCTCATACCTACCAAATACACAAAAATTTCATAAGAATCGTTCGAGCCGTTTCGGAGGATTACAAACACAAACACCGTGACACCAGATTTTTATATTAGATTTCATATTATAGAAACAACTTATCTGTTCAATTTACTGTTTCTCATCATTTCTTTGAAATAAAAAAATTTTATCCCGGAAGTAATGTTCGCAATTGAACATTTGAATTATGCATATTAAATCAAGACATATATAAAAGGATATATAAAAAAAGTAAGTTTTATTATAAGTACAGACGACGACTTTTGGTTAAATATGGAAGTTAAGTTTTAATACAGTTCTATAACGACGATTTTAAATATTTGCAAATATAAAGAATGACCGATTTTTAATATCATTTAAATCTATCTGTGGGATTTCTCTCATAATTAAAGAAAACCCGCGATGATTCAGAGCATTAATTCGAGGAAAGATCAATAGACGGTTCTCTGAATACATCTCATATTGATCAAAACACGCACAGTAAAAATCAAAAATATCCTTTCCTACATTTTTGTGTATTTCTATATATCACTCGTAATTTATGAACAAAATTGATTGAGGCAGGGTGTTTGTTATACAACCAGACGATCTCGATCGATATTTATAAAAATACTCTAAACATAATTTTTTTTAAAGTTAGTTGATACACCAAACGTTATTCGAGATTTAAATCCTTTTATACTTAATATTTTAAAAGTAAAACTACTTTTGCATTAAATATTATAATATACAAATTCATTTTACTGTCCGATACGTTTTGTAAAAAAATTGAAAATATCAATTGAAAAGGTGATGTTTTAGAAACCGATAGTGGCTAATTTTCTACATAAAACTCGAACTTTATTTATAATAATAAGTGTTTGAATATGTGTGTGTTAGCCAGGCTAGACCTTTTGACTTAGAGTTACCAAACTTGACACACATATATTTTATACGATGAAAATATGTACCCTAGAGCTATTTTTAAGAAATTTTAATTAGAAACTTTATTAATTTTGGCATTTTAATTAATTGATAAACTTGATCAATTTTGATGCTTTTCCGAGATAACTTCCAAAAATATTAGCAAATTAAAATTCAAAAAATTATCTTTACGATGATAATTTTTTAAAATCTCTGTCTCTCTCTCTCTATATATATATATATACCTTGAATGCGTTAGCTTGGAGGTGTTAAGAGCGGGAACACAACCGTTAGCTTAAAATTTCCTTGCCTACTGCTGGTATGTTCTTTCCTTTTTGTGTTCATTACTAGTTTGAGTGTTATTATATGGTTATTTTGTGTTATTTTTGTTGTTGTATTTTTGCTTATCAGTGGATGTATTCTTCTAATATATTGTTTTGTATTTTCCTTTCTGTTAAAATGGTATATCTTTTAGGCCTAATTTCATGGGATTTTCGGGTCACGAGGAATCGTTATTAGACTGTTTAGTCTGCATTTCTTCAAAGAAAAAAATCCCTTTTTTTGGATCTCTGCCTGAGGCTGACCCTTGAAAAAGTCTTCAGGCCGGATTCTTTTTCCATTCGGTTTCATTTTTACTTTTTCCTATTAACTTGGTTTTTTTACTTTTGTCTCAATTCATCTGTGTTTTAGAAGTAGCTGCATTTGCGCTCTCTAAATACTATGGTAATTTTCCTGTTCCTTTTTTGGTTTTTGTTTGAATAAGAAATAATTTTTAGCTCCGATTCCGAAACTATTTAGTTTCGTTTTCAAAATATTTCTAACTTCAGATTGGTTACTTATATATATTTGAAACTAACATTCGTGACATAGAAATAGCTCGCATTACATATTATCGGATGGGAACAGACAAATGTAAATGAATCCCTCACTATACGAACATTTCAGTTTATTTCATTGAATGTTTTTACAGCTGAATTTAATCCAATGTTTCTCCAATTAATGGCACTAAAACTAGAATACTATTAGAAATGCTTTAGATAAGGGACATCAAAAATTCTATTTACACAGAGGGAAGAAGTTATAACAGAAATGAAGAAATTGGGATCAAACAAAGTTTAATAGGAAGCGAAAATAGGCTTAACCTTTGTCAAATGCGTAACTTGCCATGCCAATTGATGGCCTTAACTTCCAAATTTATTAATATCAGAAAAATGGTTTTTTACATTATCTTAAAACTCAAAAAATTACTTATTTTATAATATCAGTTTCATTACTCTATTATTTTTACTAACATTTTCTTAATGCAATACGCAATTTGTAACAATTTTGAATGTTATAACATTCATACTTATCCATCAAAACATCTATTTGGTGCTTTTACGTCGCGTTAAAATAAAGTTTTCAAAAATTCTTTCTTTGGATATTAATTTTGAAGTAAGATTTTTATTTCTGTTTCTATTTCGTATTATACATGCTATGTAATTCACACGTGCTAAAATTTTTGTTTTAATTTTCTCATTTAAATTTATGTTTTTCAGTCTTATTAAATAAAAAGATGATTTTTAAAAAATAACACGCATTTTACATTAATATTCAGCAACTCATAAAGCAATAATTTGGGCAAACAAGCTGGTCACCAATAATGGCTAATATAAATTGTTTTAATTTTTATTCAATTTTTAAGAATGATTTAAGCCTATTTTCCAACAATTTTTCTTCACACAAAACAAAAATAAAAATAACAAACTTAAAACTTCCATGCACGAGTACGCTACACGTACATAGAAAAAATTAAGGTATGCAACGGTATGGTAACAAGCTTTTATCAGCTTGCTGCCATACCGTTGATAAAAGTCAACTTATAAGATTATGTTACCCTTTACTGTATTATCTATTATTTACCCTAAACATAAAAAAGTGCAATTTTTCGAATATGACTGCAAGAAATGAAATAAACATGAAACTTATATTCTAGACAGATAAGCGTAAGAGAAAGTTTATGTAACTTTAAAAATATTTATATTATTAATTCAATTATTCTATAATAGCTTAGAGGGGAGGAATTCCGTGCATCTACGAGAGTTTTGTAAATAGTCAATTTAGTAATGATTTTTCACTTATCAATTTTCAATATTCTTTTAATGCAACCATATAGTGCGAAGTGACAGCAAATCATTTTTTCCCAACCATTGTACTTTTTTCATAACAGACAATTTTCTAAAGAGTATCTTTTCCCAATGTCACACCTTATGGTGGGTAATTCCACGCATTGAATGGGAAAACTCCGCACGTATGGCGTTGAGCTGAAACATTGTGAATTAGAAAAAATAATACTCTTCTGATAAATTCTATAAATACAAATACAAATAGAAATTTGATCTAAAATCCGCATATTTCAACGATTTAAAGAACGCATTATTAAAATAACGAATTTCATTAAACGAATTTGATATAAGAAAATGAAAATTCACATAGTTTTCTCATCCACAATAATCTTTAAGAGTTCTATCAGGACAAATAGAAAACCAAATTCATTACCAGTTTTCAAAGCTTATATTCCGACAGCATTGAAAGTAAAAACTTTTCTGCCGTTAATTGCAGTTTCCCAAGATTTTAAGGCGTAGAACTATTTCGTTCATATTTACCCCAATGCTTTTACATCGTTGTTATTCGGTTTTTTTCTAAATTGTAAATTAATTTTCCGTTAAAAATATTTTGTACTTTTCAAAAATTACTTGTACATTTACTATTAAATTTTGACTGGTTTATGAATGCCAGTTTAAGCCTTTTTTTTTAGCACTATGGATCCCTTATGGAAAATCTTTTTTTAAATATGCCACTGATAATTTCGAGATTGCAGAATATCACTATATAAATTTTTTTTCAAAACAACAATACACATATCAATTTCCATGCTGCATGGGATTATCTTATGCAGAATGCTTTCATTCAGCTGGTCTTATTTCGATTATATTATATTATATATATATATATATATATATATATATATATATAGGAGCCCAGTATCTAACTTTTAAAGTTAACATTAGGAATATACATATAATAGGAAAAATGGTCTCAATGAAATTAATAATAATAATTTATGCAGTTTGAGTCAATAAATTTTCTGAGGAGTTGAAGATTTTTTTATTTATAAACAGATCCTTGGTTTTATGAGTTGCATTCAGCTAGAAACACCAACATTAGAAATAAAAAGAAATGTCCACTCTGATTGCAACTAAAACTGGGTGAATTATGAAAATTTGAATATCACGATCTTATTAAAAACATGCGATTTGAAGCAACTTCATTCACCATGATACTCCAATCAGAGCCCGGAGTTGCATCAAATCTGATTAACCTAAAACTTTGAATCACGAGACGGACATAATCAAACCCATTATAAATATTGTCCTAAAATAATCGCATGCTAAACTTCATAACTTGGTCAGATTTGACCGCAGTACAGGCAGAAAAGTATTTTTGAAAAGTTGGATGGATATTTCTTTGCACATGATTCCTTAAGATCAAAGAGCTGTATAAAATTTAGATTTCATAGTTTTTTCAGAAGTACATTTGTTGACTGGAACAAGATAAAATATTATTTATTTGCATCTTTTAATTTCATTCTAATCTTTTTAAAATTAAAATCCAAACGTGGATTTTATGAAAAATTAAAAATATTTTATGGAATAATATCTGAAGATATTATATAAATTATACAATATATTTTATCGCACACATACACTTCAGTGCTTCAATGCTGAATGATTTTCTATACTTATATTTTTTTAAAACATGTTTGCCTTCAACCAAAAAAAGATCTTAATTGATGATTAATCAATTCCGTTTCAGATTAAAATTCAAATTTTACGTGGCAGGTGTAGTACAATAAACAGAATAGTGCAGGGATTTTATAAAAGTATGAGCTATATAACTATTAAAATTTAAAGTTTAAAAATATTTTGCTGAAGAAGCTACTAAGCGACCAGTTTACATAAAATACTTAATTGAAAATTTTATCATATTTTGATCCGATATCAATGTCAGCGAAGACAATTAGTTAGTAAAAAAAGTTATAATAATACCTCAAATTTTGTTCAAAAAGTTTGAAATAAAAAAAAAAGATTTTAAAGATCGTTTTGTGGTAATAAATAGTAAATTAATGAGAAACTTACAATTCATTCAGTCATGACGTTGAAGTCGCTGCTCACGCCGAATGTCAGTTTCATTTGGTTGCAAAATTGTTACTTTCCAAACTTCCGATTCAATTTGAGCGATGAACTTAAGCTTCCTTTTAGTCAGGATTAAAGCGCTGCTCTAAATTTTCTCAATTACAATATTATTTATTGCAATGTAGAAGACTGGGTAAAGATTTTCAGGAGATTTTAATGGCAATATTTTTTTTAAAAATCAAATTAAATAAACTTTAGAATTCTTTTTAAACCAATAAGAAGCATTGCCAAATAATATTTTAAAAATAAAATGGAAATAACAAAAGATAAAAGAGTAGTTCAAAATCTCGCCGTTTCCTAGCAACGGAGTATCGAAAAATTTTATTTCAAAATTGTATGCATCTATTTACTAATTATTAATGGCATTTTGGGAAATTAATAAATACTGCATGGCAATGAAATTGGCATTATCGAAAAAGTAAAATTTTGTATTTTAAAAATACTTTATAAAATATGTAGTTTTATTAAAATATTTCTTGTGAGTTTATTTGTTCCAAATATAATGTCAAAAAACGAAAACCAAAATGTTTGTTAATTTCTGATAAATATTTAATTTTTGTTTCTTGAAAAGTTGGCAACATTCTTTCATTTGTCTTAAAAAATAAGTTCATAAAGTTTGCTCAGATTAATCTCAAGGTTAAGGAAGAGATATGGAACATATATACATAACGACACTTTTATTTATGAATAACGCCAATGATTTTTATTTACATATATCTTCCATAGATAGTTTGTGTCTGATGTTTTTCCGTTTCCTAATTGTATTTTTTTTCCGGCGATAACTTCCAAAATTAACATACATGTGTCATCTTAAAATACGAACAATCATTTTTGTAAATAGCGTTATCCAATCACTGAATTATTTTGAGCTATTTCTAATTTCCACCGAATTAACAAAAATCGTTATAAATTATATTTACAATAACATAATAAAATAAAATTATTCAATATTTTAAGAAATAATAACACGAGTATGAATAAATGCAATATCAAAAGACGTGCATCATATTTTTCTTGATTACTTTCAAAAATCGAGTATAACTTTAGAAATGATTCTTTTATCTCGTGCACAGAATAAATTCAAAATTTGAGATAAATCTAAAATTTCGAAGTAAAGGCGACTTCCTAGATTAGATTCAGTTTGATGGGTTCTTGAGTTATCATGGCATGCAAGCAGGGACATTATTTTTTACTCTAGCTACCACAGCAATTATCTGGTTCGACGGGATTAACTCTCTCTAAAATTTTTAATAAGACATTTTTGTTATAAATTGGTTTTAATAGCTTACTCAAAAAATATTTTCAAACTTCAAATTTTGATAGTCATATAGCTCACGCTAATATGAAGTACCACACTATTCTGTTTATTGTGCTGTACATTCCCCTAATTATTTTCCCTAAAAAGTAAACTTTAATTTGAAATGGATTAAAACTTCAGTCAAGATTTTTTTTCTGTTGAAACCAAACATGTTTTCTAAAAATATGAGAGTTGTTCAACATTAAAATCTTATGTGCACTACAGGACATCTCAAAAAAATTATTCAATAAAAAATTCTCTGATTCATTATCAATTGATTTTTAGTTTTACCTTCAAATGGATTTAAATAATATAAACAATAATATTTTATTTTGTTTCTGTCAATAATTATAATAATGAAAAAATTATGAAGGGCAAATTTTATACAATCCTTGATATGAAGGAATCCTGTTCAATGAAATTTCCTTAACATTCCAATTTTTCAATCAAAAATACGCTGAAGTCAAAATACGTATACGCACTTTTCAATTAAAAATTTTCTATCTTCTGCAACCAATATGATCAAGTTAAGAAGTTTTGCATATGACTATTTTAGGATGTACTTCTATAATTAATCTAATTCCATTCCTAATTAATCACTAATTCAATAATTTCAGGCTAATCGGCCTTGGAGAAATTCTGGGCGTTGATTATCTCACTGTCTTAGATACAGTCAATGAAGTAGTCTAAAATTGGGAGTTTTTGTAAGATAATATTATTCAAATTTTTATAACTCAGTCAGTTATATTGCAATAGAAACGATCTTTCTTTTCATTTAAATGTGTTAATTTTAACTTAATGTCTCAAGAATATTTTCTTAAATATAATCATTGCACCAAGAGTCTAAACAAAAATAAAATTAATGAATCGTTAGAAAATTTATTTAATTCAATAGAGAACAGATGAAAATACTTGTAATTATGATATTAAGTGTTAAATTAAATAAATAATATATATAATTATTATTATTTGAAAAAAATCCCAAAGATTAGAAATTATGATTAATTTAAAATTTCTTGAGAATATGTTGATATCCAAAAGGCAGTACAGAAGTTTATTTGAATTTCAAAGTTGATCTTAATATTCACAATGAAATATATATACTTGGATAATTATTGAAATCAAATGTCTTAATTCCTTAGTTATAAAATGTGATTTTTATTCTTTTTTCTGAGAGCAAACGTTTCTATGCTGTGCAAAAAAAGAAATTGTAGTGTTAATTTATTACAAATTCTGGAGTATATTTTCAATAAAAATAAATCATAAATTTATTTCTAACAGAATAAAGAATAAAAATATTTTTTGTTCATTTAGGCAGCAATGCAGTTGATTCACATTCATATAATGTGCGTCAAATGGATATAAATATTACTGAAAAAAAGTATGGTTAAATGAGTATAAATATAGTTAAATGATAATAAATGTATATTGCATTAATTATTTAAATGTACGAAAAACTCAGTAGAGATCTTTAGAATGGGATGTAGTCAAACCTGATAAAAGTATTTGAATCCAAAATAAAACATTTTACTGTAATGCGGCCGATCAGATATTTCGACGTTAGTTTAAACTTTTCCCAAAAGGAATCTTATTGTCTTGGGAAAAAGTTCAGTGTTGCTACACCAGCACATTGAGCTGAATAAATTCAATAATTCTTCTTGTGGATGAGAAAATCTGTGTTTGTTTGCCTCTCAGGTTTTCTTGATCTCAAAAGCTTAACTTTTTTTCATGTGGTTATTGAATTGAGAAATATATTATTAAATTTGATAGATTTTCTAAAGCTTTTCACTAATATATGATAGATTTTTTTTAAACATTCTTGATTCTTTCTGAAATTACAAGAGATTTCATAAACTACATTGTAGAGAAATAAAGTCACTAATAGCCAAAATACCTATATACTGTTATTCTTTCAAAATTCAAGAATTTTTTTGTTTAGTTTTATTAATTTAAGCACTTATTCTGCCCTATCTCATTGCATTTTTTGGCGAGGAGTTTCAACTTTTGGTCTATTTAACTTCTGACTTTTCAGAAAATTCTTGATTTTCTTAGGAACTCTTTTCATCTGCATGCGAATTATTTTAAATACAAATTAATGTTTTCTTAAAAAAAAAAAAAAAAAAAAAAACGTTATGCCTTTTTATTGTTGCTATTTTTGTATCTTTATTGAAATAACATTCTGTAAAAGTGGATTTATTCAAAAAAGGCGTTTGAAATTGAATGTGAAATTCAAAAGTGGGAACAATAATTTTTAAAAACTAAAAGATTATAGATACGACTACAAGAGGATAGGAAAAAAAAAAGAATATAGATAAAAAGTTTTAAAAAATACAGATATACAAGAATAATCGCTGAAGTTTTCTCAACTATCATAATTTTATAACTGAAATATGAGTGACCGCATTATTTAAATGAAGCCAAGATTCAATAAAATTCTTTATAATGGAGGATAATTAAAAGGGATATAAAAATATATTACTTAAAAGGAAACCGAAACATTAAATGGATGCGAATTATTGATATAACCTTTTCCCTCCCCCACCTCTTTTTTTTTCTAATGCCTATTATTAGTTCACATTCTCCCTATATATATCTTGTTCAAATTTTCAATCGTTAATAAAATACTTTTTATTCATCCACTCAAGTTGAAATAAATTTTTTAAACTTGTAGGGGATGATACTTGATGTTAATAGTTTTTTTCAAATATTAATTAATTAAATTTGTCCAGTAATTTTTATTTGGTCGCCAAGCTCTATTTTGCCACTTAATATTGTAATTCTGTCATATGTATATACATCTTTATATTAATTGTAATTATTTAATAAAAAGTAACTAAAATAAATTTTTTGTTGACCTAAGTAGGAATTGATTAAAAATTTTATATTATATATATAACTTTTTTCTAGCTTTCTCATTTTTTTTTCTAGCTGAATGTCATTTCTTTTCACCCCATGCACTTCAAATCAGATAGTCAAAGCTTGTTTGCTTTGTATTCGTTCTTGGAGAACGGAATGTGATTCTTAGATCAAAATCAAAAGAATATTCCAGAATGAGCCAAAGGGTGTTTGAATATACGTTTCCTGATGCAAAAAAAAAAAAAAAAAAAAATGTGGATAACAACTATTCATGATTGCTACCATAACAGGTTATTTTATGTTTACAGGTTAGTTTAAAAGCAGCAAAGTAGTAAAAAATTCAAGAAGAGTTTGTATTTTTTTGTCCCATTTTTTGAGTGTTTTTTGGATTGCTAGTTGACACGATAATGCTCAAGTA
>JAPMOR010042715.1:6419-38919 GCA_026543865.1 Argiope aurantia
AATATTTGAACAAAAAACAAGGATATATCGTTTTCTTTAATAACAAAGAAAATATTTCTATACAAAAATAATTTTAAATCATTTTAAAATTTTACTTTTGATGATATTTATGGCCCAGCGTTTTAAAATTTTTACAACATTTTAAACATCCCTTTTTTATTAATTTTTAATAAAAGCTTTCAATATTTCAATAAAATTCAAATCATCTTTATTTACACACAGGGAAGATGTATCGGAGAGGCAAATACCAGAAGACCGAATATACATTTTGGACGAAATTCTTTCAACCAAATGAATTAAATAATAAAGCATTACAATTGCAGTCAGAAAATGACACACCAAGATTCATCGATAAAACCTATTGCATTTTTGAGTAACCGTATTTGCATGCTTGTGAAAACAGTCGACTCCTTGCTGGATTTGGTTTCATATTGGATGCATATCTACTATTTAAATGCAAAATATACATACTTTTGAATGTATTTCATTGAAAATTTGGTAGAAATTTATAAATTTGATGTAAGGATCATATACCAAATTTCAAAACGCCAGCTCGAAGCGTTTTTGAGACATAGCGTTCACAGACAAATAGACGTAATTCAATTATCTGTGCTGGGTTTTGTAAGACATGTCAAACTTTTGTAGAAGTTTTGAAAAAGGAAGAGCAAATTTTCTTTAAAGAATCTCACAAAACAAAGGAAAAAAATGAATATTTGACAAAGCAAAAAGGAAAAACTCAAACTTTTTATTCACCATTCTACTCCCTTTATATCTATCGCTTTGTTGTCAAATGCTAGAAAACATCGATTTTTCATTCATAATTTATTTCTAAAGAAACGAAGTTTTTCGTAATTAGTAAAATGCCAATTTTATCCGTTGTTTTCTAAAAAGTTTGAAGCGCACTCATGCACGGTTTTCAACCGTAATTCTAGTACTTTTATGGAAATAATTTTTTTTAATGATAGCATCAATGTTTTGCTCTGGGTATTATTTCTCTTTTCTTACAACTACTGTCATTCGCTTTACCTGGACTTATAAATAATTCTATCGATTAAATGCTGATACTTATCTTCCCTTTATATTAGAATTGCGTTTTATATTAAAATATGATTTTTATAATAGTTTAATGAACCTACATATTCAAAAAATAGTATTACCACACATTTCTCTTTAACTAGACTTACTTTTTGTCTTCATGAATGGAATTTTGTTCACGAATTTGCATTTACTGGATGATAAGTAAAATCTTAAAATTTTATACATGTTGATATTCTTGATAACTATTTTATTATTTTAAAAAACTTAACTACCGAATTGCTCTCAATTTAGTAATAGTTTTAGTCCATAAGCAAGGCTCCATCTGATAGTTAATTTGAGAAATTATTTTTATTTTAAAATTTTTAATACATATAGATTATAATTATATTAAAAACATTAATATTAAATTAAAACAAATATTATATTAATATTATATAAAAACATTAATATTATATTATAGATTATATTAAAAACAAATAATAAAAACGAAATAAAACAATTTAGATTAAAAAAAGTTTAAATAATTTGTAGGAAATTAAATTGTTATAATTGAAAACATTAATTAATAAATGCTTAATTTCAAGTGTTATAAAGCAAGTTTTTTCGTGATAAGTTTTATAAGCAATTGGTGGGGGGAGGGGGGGTTAAAACATTCTATTAATTTTAATTATGTGAAAATCTTGTAGACGTTTTGTAAGAATTATTTGTAGTTTCCTTATAGACAGAAGTAGTTACTTGTCGATCTAATAGCTGTAAATCCAATAGTCTACATTTTAAAGAGTATTGTGCATATCGCATTACTGAATTAACAGATAAAATTCATTTTATAAATATTATGCTAATATATTGTACTTTTAGTCAGTAGAATCTTTCGCTTTTGTCCTTATAAAAATTATTAGGAGCAGCATGCAACATTTGGCGCATTCAAGCCAGACAAATCAAGTCTGAAATATTACATTAATTAGGGCCAGAAGATCGATTTCTGCATTTCTATTGCAATAAAAAGTTTCATATGACATAAATCCAATCGCATAGGAATTCTTAATGACGGATTTCACACGACAAAATGAAAATTTCGATGACAAAAATTTGTATGGACAACAATGACCGTCATCCACTGAGACAGGACGGGAGATACAGCATTGAATTATTACAGGGACAGACTTAAGGCCTTATTTGTACCTGAATTCTGTTTTGTCCACTTGTGAAAATCGCAGCTGTCTTCGCAGAATAGCAGAAGGATATCCTCTTCAATTCTCAGGAAAGTGAACTTAAGGATTGCATAGATTTTTTTTTCATAGCAATATAATGATAAATGGAAGGGTGGTTTTTCACAAAGGATACAAAGTCCTGCAAAAGATGATTATTCAAAACCACTAAAGTACGATAAAAGGTAGAGTTATATACGAAATAGATGAACTAATGGCAGAAAGGTGAATAACTTCTGATTTGTAATGCAATTGCAAGAAAATGAACTCAAAATAAGAAATTTTATTAATCGTGTGAATATGAAAAAAAGGTGGAGACATGTTTTCAATTATATTAATTATCTTTTTTTAATATATAGATTTAGATTACGCTGCAGAGCGCATTAACAAAAATTTTATGAAGTAATCATAAAGTAAAAAAATCGTGGACTTGATATAATGGTAGTTATAGTTATAAGCCGTTAATTATCAAATAGTGTAAAGTTTAATAAAAAAAATATTTCGGGTGTAAGTATAAACTAAGTAGGATAATATACTCTTTTTACATTTTCTTAGAAATTTATTTTAATTAATTAATCTAATTAATTCTTAGAAATTTAATCAAAATGATTTACTACAATTAGTACCCATAAATCTCTGCAGAAAGGCTTTTTACTATACTCTAATAAAATATTAGGAATTTTAGAACTTCCAACAGATTAAATGAAAGCGCATGTTGGTTCTGAGCAACCGTGTCAAGCAACATGATAATATTTATATGATGGAATACAATTTACTGATTGGACATCAATCATGTAAAATTCGTTTCAAGCGCTTTCTGGGACATAGTATGACCTATAGCTACTTAATTTGTCACGCCCTTTCTTGAAAACCAGTTATTCATTATGAAATTCATTATGGTAATTATTCATTATGGTTTAATTGTAAGTTTTCGATTAAAAATAATTATAATAATTTATTCTTTATAACTGCGGAGTATAATTTCATAATCGCAAATTTCGCATTCAATTTAAAAAAATAAGGTAAATTGTCATTAATTTTGTCTCCGTACATTTTCTTTTCTAATTTTAATTAACTTTTAGGAAGGTTTTACTTAAATATTCTGCATTGTTTCATTTCTGGGTTTATACTCGCGTGTGTTGCGATAATAAAAGATACATTTTTGTGGGCATATTTTTCACTATTAAATAAAAATTAAGGGTAAATCGTAGAAATAAAATAATTATAGACCAATCGAACCAAAAAAGTATGATACAATGCTTGTGATTATATATTTAAATGTTCTTTAAAATTTTTAACAATGCTTTTAGATGAAACCCTAAGCTTAATATTGCTTTTCAATAATAAATTAAATACAAATAGGCTTTATTTGATGAGGTATTTATTTCATAAGGAAACATTCTCAGATTGTGTGAAGATTTATCGATTTTGTTCTTCTAAAATGAATTAATAATCATTTTTTGTTGTTTAACTAAAAAAGATTATATTATTTAAAAAAACAGAAAAATATAGATTTAAACATATGCGAGGCAAGAAATATCTTTTAATCAGAAATTAAACAATAAAAAGTGCCATATTTTAGTATATTTTGAAAAACAAAGTAATTACAGAAAATTATTTAAATCGTACATAACTTTTTCTAAAATGTAAAATTATTTCTTATCTCTAGATTCTGCATCCGTATACAGATTCAAGAGTCATTGCTGCAAATTCCTATTGTCTTTATCATTTTTACAATCATACATTGAAGAAATAAAACAGAATATTTTTGCTCAGAAACAATATTTATTCCTTCAAACTTTTGGTAAAATTGCAAACAGAATATAAATTCTTTGCAAATGCGTTACATTACCGAGAAGAAATGCAAAAAATCTCCACGACTGCATCAGTTGTCTCTTGGTTGCCAAGGGCTCTGGAATTTACATAAATTTGCACACTTTTCGAATGTGAATGTTATTCACAATCTTGAATGTTGTTCGTTCTCAAGTGTTCATCAGTCAGATCAGTAAGCAAATGTAAATCTTGTTTGCCACTTGAAAGCAACACAGAGAAAACAACTGGTTTTCAAAATCACCTCTAGTTTGCTACCTCTCTTTAAATTTGAAAGTCAGATAAATAGAATATATTTTGTCCTTTCCACCGAAGATTTGCAATACTGTCCAGGAATACATGTGTGATTGGAACCGTTTTATATTTTAAAACAATAAAACGAATTGTCAGAAAGTTGTATGAATCCGTATTTCTTTCTTATGTTTATAGTAATTACGAGTTAGCATTGAAAAATCTTATTTTATAAAGGAAGTTCCATTTAATTGTGACCAAAAGCTAAATTCTAAACATTCAGACAGATATTTACTTTCAGTTGGAAAAATGCTTCAAGGGACTTAGATAATTATGTTTAATTTTGCTTAAGATAATAAATGCAAGTGAAAAAATATTATATTAGTCTTAATTTTTATACGGACAAATCGTTCCATTCGTCGTACTCAGTGAAATAATCTTAATCTTAATAACGTAATTTAAAAATATCTGCTCTTCTGCGAATAAATCGATCTAGTTATGATGTTTTGAATTTCATTCTTTTTACCCAATCAATTGGCAGTGCTTGTTAGAAGCAGCCCGTAATTGGCGGATATTAACTCGAGATTATTCTTGTAATGGTAAAAAATCCTCCAAAATTGCGACAGAGAAATTTTTTTAACTCGGTGAGAGTTGGTTCTACAGAAAGAAAGATTTATTTTGCAAGACATTTTTGAGTGTCTTGATTGGTTTGCTAAATATTATTGTAACAATGAGATTTAGAAAATTTTACACTTAGCAATTTTTTTCAGTAATATACATATACAAAATAAGATTTAATTCTCTACATGCCTTAAAGCATTTATTTCATTGAAACTCTTGGGTATATGCGTGGACATGAAACAAAACCTTTAGGTATATGCATTTACTTAATAGTAATTGTGTCTGTGCATCGAGTAAGATCACACACTGTATAATATATGTAGTTGATAAAGGGTCAAAGTACAAGCTTTTTTTTTTTAAGAAATTAAAATTCAATTTCGGTAAAGCGTAAATCTGCTGTGTTCTGCGGTAAAAAAAAATTCTTATTTGAATAAAAAAAAAAGCTGTTGTTATTTACATTAATACAAATAAGATAAAATAAAACTAAAAATAGTTGCTACATAAGAGCAGTATAATTATGATAATAAAAGTTTTGATAAAACCATCAAGATAAAAGTAATTAACATCGGGAAATAGAAACTGAAAAAAATAAATTCAAGACAATATGAATCAATTATCGTTTATAGTATAGTTCGTAATGCACGTATTTACAAAATAAATCCTTGTTGCTTTCCAAATTTAATGTATAAACATACGATTTCAGGTTGTTGTTGTGTGGTTTATTGGCGCAAGAGCCATTTTTGGCTATACTGCGCCAAGCTGACGGTAAAATTAGAACAGGCATTTAAACCAACACAATTTTAAAAGTTAGTGTAAGTAGTTTAAACCACATAAAAAGTGTCCATACGATTTCAGGAGTGAAATATTTTTTATGTGAAATATCTCCTTAAAATGTTACATTTTCCTGGAATAATATAAAGTCTACAATCGAGTATAAGAAATAATTTGCAGATTTATAACAGATTATTTGCAAACAACATTGCATACTGCTTCAGACTACAAATTTAACCTTTACTTATTACTATTTGCCTATGACAACGAACTTATTTATTGAATTTGTGAATCTAATTATATATTCATATTTAAGGGCTGGTACCAAGCATTTGAGCCAACAGTATCGGAAAAATTAGCGACATTTGCATTTTCTTTGCTTGAAAAATTAAGAAAATAAATTCTTAATTTTTTCAAGGAGTAACAGAAGCTTGAACTAGGGGCAAGACTATGTGAAGGCAATGTATAGAAAGACGCTGAATGAATGAAAATAATTAGCAAAATTCTGCGCCATCCGTGGCAGGAAAATGAAGATGCTATTAATAAATGAGAATTTATTCAGACTTTAATCCAGTGATACGCATAAATAGAATAAAATATTGACTTCGTATTTCAGTTTTACGTCTATAGAGAAATTTTTCATTCCTATTGCAAATTCTTCTCAACTCTTCTTTATAAAAGTTTAAAAAAATTTTGTAACAATATTATGCTATCTGAAATGCAGTTAAAACATTATTTTTGCAATAAAGAAAGAAACCTCTATTTTTCCAGTTTGTAGCCTCATATTACACGTTTGATTACTCTGTAGTTTCAGCTATGGAATTCATTATTAAAAATAACATGGAAATAACTGAAATATATATTTTACAAATTCATCACCATATGACGTTTTTTATATGGAATTAAAAAAGAATTTAATTAATCGAATAATTGATAATTTTGGTATAAAAATATTGAAATAGTATAATTTCTTTCAAAATGCGTAATTTTAAAGAATAAAAAAATCTGAAACGTTAGAATGCGAGTGGAAATCAAGAACAAAATTCCATCTACACAAGTCAGAAACATGTTCTAAAATGTAATTGTGTTAAAAGATGCGGACAACAGAAATTCCATATTTTAAATAAGCTTTTGTTTCCCAATTAAAAAAATCTTTTAAGAAATTAGTAAATATATTAAGAAAAAATGTATTTTGTAATAATTAAACATAATGCGGGATAAGAATAAAACATTTTTGAATGAAATCTGAAAAAAAAACAGTTCCTCGCTTGTTTGCCCATTTTATTTTATATTTGAATTTAAATATTCCCCTTCCACTTTCTTAATCCATTTAGTTCACCTGTCATTCTTGGAAAACAACATTTATTTTTCAATTACGTTTCATCTTCAAAACAGAAATGCTTTTTTTTTCATTCATGTTAGAATATTATCTGATAAATACTTTTCAGCAGTTTTCCCCAAGGATTTATATGCCCCTATTCTTTGTATTTTAATCTTTCTAAAATCAAGAAATTTTGGGAAACATTTTCAGAAATAAAGCCATTAAAACTTTTTTCCTGAATAAAAATCGTTTTCTTTTGCTCCTTCCAACTGCTTATTTAATTGCAGTCATCATATTGTATTTCATTCTAAATCATCATATTTTGCCATATTAAGCACATTGTGAATTAAAAACGAAAATTAAGAAAGTAAAATTAAGATTATCATTTTTCTGAGGCAATTTTTAAAATTTCCTCTTATTCTCTTTTTGTAAAAAATGAAAATATAGTCTTTGAGAAAAGACGAAATTTATTAGCAGTTAAGAAAATGTTTCTCATATTGGAAATACATTTCGAAGGGAAAAAAATGATTTATTTAAAATTAAAGCAATTTGACATCTTTCAAGCTTTTCTGATTGAAAACTGAAGTATCGTCACCAAAGCGTTCATTTAATTAGAAAATTAATATCAAATCTATAATACGTAAATTTAAATAATGTTTATTTCAATAAAAATATAAATATTTTAAAATCATATCAATATGTAATTTATAAAATCCTGTTTATGATTTTCAGAGTATTGTCTGAAAATACTATGGACAAAGACATTCGGTATTCTTTATTTTCTATTTTTTTATAATTTATTTTCCAGTCGAAAAAAATCAATATGATTATGAGATAACACATGAAGTACCAGTTTTCCTAGCTTCCATTATCAAATAAACCTGAGTATAAAATGACTATCAGCTGTTATTACGCTTTCGACTTAGTAATAAGGATATTAAAAGGCCTATAAGTAAATTTAAGTAAGGTTTAATTCAATAAAACCAAGTTTTTAAAAAAATATTTAAACAGTATTTATAAAATTCTATTTGTTATCTTTCGAGTGTTATCTCAAAACGACATGAAAAAAAAACTCAATATATTTCATTTTTTTATATTGTTTATTTTTCTTTTTCCTAAAAAATCGTAAATCAATATGATCGGAAAATTCAATATGGTACGAGGTTAATGGATAAAAATTCTTCCTTCTATTACAATCCATTAGATGAAAAAAAAATTTCCTCGATTTTGATCGATTATAAATACTATATTAGCATAGAGCAGGTGACTGGTTCGATGGTAAAGCGCAAAGAGAATAATATATTTTTCATATTACAATCATATGGAAATAGGCAAGGGTAGACGGCGCGAGCAAATGACTTGACTTTACTTTCACCATATATACTTAATTTCAAAAAATGCCAGTGCTTTATCCTAATGGTTCAGTCAAAGGTTGGTGCTGAAGGCATCTACATCTATACTTCGCTTGCCTTTCTAGCTCGCTTGATATAAAAGAGTCCTTAACAATTCAGCACCAAAACAGAATAAAATATTATTAAATTCTTAACAAATATTTCACTTAGAACTTTCCTATCAATTTTTCAGGGTACTTACTATTTTATTATTTCTTCGCATTTTATTCACAATACATCCTTAATCCTCCTCCAGTACTTAATTTTTATATAATTCCTTCACCTTTCCCTCCATATATTAAATTAACATATTCATTTAATATTCTTGCATTGTAAACATTATTCATTTTAGTATTTTAATACTATGAATCATACTTTTCATATGCAATCATACTTTTGTCGTTTATTAATTTCTTTGTAACTAATTGCCGTACGACTTTCTTTTTTTTAAAATTAAGTCCATCGATTCTAAGCCGGAAAAGGACCCATGATCTCTAGAAATGGATGTGTGGTATTAAAATGTTCAGTTATTAATACCAATATTGCTTACCCGTAATGGTAGTATTACCCTTGAAAAGAGAAATTAACAGATATTCTTAATGAATACTGAAAGATGGTAGTTTAATGATCTCGGACTTGGCAACGAATGTGCCGAACATTTAGACAAATTTGAAGCCCTCAGCAACAAAAATAAAGTTTCAGGAAAATTCTAAATTTTGACTCTTTTCCTATTAGGACGCGAAACTTGGAAATACTTCTAGAAAATTCCACACCTTGTCTGAAGCCATTAAAAATCAAGGTAGTCACTAGGATCGATTCCTTGTTGGAAATTTCATAGTATTTCAAGTGGGTGCACATAATTTATTTGCTGTCGCCATTGTGTAATTACGAAATTTTTTAGAATATATATTGTTGATTTCTGCAAGTTCCGCCTTAAGGAATGCTTGAGCTATATTTTTGTACCCATGTTCCATGTTTACTTGTGGAGTAAATCGTCCTTTGACATCAACTTCCACCTTGTGGCACCTCAGAGATGAGAATGAGAAGCTTCCAGTATGGTGATTGGCTCTCGCCACCCTGATGGACACAGAAATGGTGGGAATCGGTTGCCTCCTATCGATGGCGAGACCTTCTTCCCAAGATAAGGGTTATGTCGTGGCCTGTCATAATCTTTAGGATTCAGCCATAGCTCCCGCCAGAATTGGTGTCGGGGTGCTCCAGTCAATCAGATTTAATCAGAATGCCTGTTATTAGACGCGACGGAGTAGTCATGTGTGGTTACAAATTATCAAGCTTATTGACTTCTTCAATGAACATTCACCAAGCGGATTTCCACAAAATTATTTGTCTTTTCTCGTAATTGTTAAATATTCTCAGAAAACAGTGTAATAAAATAATTCATCAGAAGGTTAAAATCTTGAATAAAAAGAGTAACGTTTAATTAGGAAGTTTTAATTTGGATGAAAATTAATACTTACTGCATCACCAGTAAAGGAAAAAGTGGAACGTGTTTCATCTGCCAAATATATACATGTGGACAGACACTAAAATGGTATTAAGGGCATACACATCAGTGTATTTCATGACTGCGGGAAAAATTCGCAGGAAGTAAATTAGTGGTTCTACACTCTGGCAGCAGTCTTAAACATTATAAATAAAACTAATAAATTAATAGAATTTTTTGGAAGGAATATCTAATTATTGAAAGTTGTTTTAATTGCAAAGTATAAAGGCGGCTTAGTTATCTCTAAAAATTATTGATTAAAAGAATTCTACACAATGCAATTTAAAAACTAAGTCAAGCTGCTTTATCTGGGTATCCTAGATCATTTGAAAGGATTTCTGCACTTAATTTTATTAAAAGTTTTTGTTTAATGGACGGTATAGATATGAATTAGTATCAGTAACAATACGAAACTACCAATTTCGCCAATAAACTAAAACCCTAAGCATATTTTGACGTTATGAGAGAGAAGGCGAGAAATTGGAAAAGAGTTGGCGCAAACACAATAATTCGCTTCAAATGCAAATAATAAATAATGAGGGCCTATATATATAACTTTCCGCATACACATAATGCTTCATCTAAATAATCATCAATGACACCAAAATAATTGAAATAGGTCATCCATAAAGCGAATTCCCACTCAAGTAAACAATCACTCAAGCCTTGGCTATTACACGCTTCCTTCCAATTAACTCCTCAACCTCGTTATGGTAACTGCAATTGGCAGGAAAATGTTTTAACGATTTCTGAGATTCTCACTATAACTTTTTTATTCTTATTCAAGGCCAATAGTGGAGAGACCCGTTTTCTGTCCCTTTGTTCAACAATTATTTCAAGACTAACGACATAAATATTGCTAATAAAACATATTCAATTCTGCGAAACCAATATCTCGACCACGCCATTTGTTTGCTTTAATGAAACTGTACATCATTTTCTACTAATTATAGGATGTGTAACTTGGATATTTATACGCAGTTGTCGTTAGAACAAAATTTATTTTTCTATATTTTATAAATGCTCATTTAATATCAATAAGGATGGAAGGCCTTAGATGAGTAAAACTTATCAATAACAGCTAATCACATAAGGGCATGGTGAAGCGTGCGTGCGTGCGTGCGTGCGTGCGTGCGTGCGTGTATGAGGGAGAGAGATTGAAAACAGTTAAATATCGATTTGTTAAATTTAAAATTTGTTAACGAATTGGACATTACCAATTAATTGATAATTACAATAAATAGGTAATATTCCCAACACGCTTTTCTATTTGTAGTTTTTCGTTAAATTGTTCGCAAATTCTTTATTTAAAACGCTTCTGAAAGAAATCAGAGACAGATAATTATATCTTTCTTTAAAAATTCATAATTTTTATTACGAAGTTAGTTTTAGTTACTTTCTTCAAATCGGAACGCTGTATTCAGTTCCTTTATGGAAAATATTTCAATGTTTACTGCTTATCCTTAGATCAATACTTCATACAGTGTTGGATTCAACTGAGTAGCTCCTCGGTGAATTATCGATGCATTTGAAGCACTCGAAGATAAAATATAAGAAACTGAATATTTCTTAAAAGATCAATTGATTCCGTTTTATGAATTTAAATTGATCAAAATGAAGAATTACGCTGATTCTACTAGAATATGTCAAGCCAAGACACTCGATCCAAGCTTCTTAGTAATGAAATGAAGTAATGAGTTTGAATGCAGCGAAGTTTAAAAGAAATACTTTTCAGTTTTCAGAAAAGAAATATTTGGCTGCAAAAGAAACGAATCTAGTTATCAAATTTCTTTTACAAGAATATTTCATGATATTAATTTAGGAATAATAAAAGCCGGTCCTTTATTATTACTCATTTTAGTATAAGAAATCAAATGATTAATCCTTCTCGTGAATCACGATAAAATTTTAAAATAATATAATTAGTTTAACAGTAAGTTTTCTTGTATTTAATGAAAGATTTGTACTTTTTCATACGATTAAGACATTTTGTGTCAGAAATCTAAAAAAATTATGAGCTTATGAAAGAAATCTGAAACCTCTAATCACCCTAAAGACTACAAAAATGCCATGCCAGATGATAACATGAGCAAAGAAAAATAGCAATTCCACATTATTTCCATTTATTTAAAAAAATAAAATAAAACAAACAATTCCAATACAATTTCTATGGCCAAAGAAATGAACTAAATTTAATTTACCCTATCATGTATGGTTATGGATCAATTGATCCTATCACGTACGGTTATAGATTTATTTACCCTATCATGCATAGATAACCATGTGCGGATATGGATTCATTTATCCTATCATGTATAGATTATAGATTAATTTATCCTATAAATAGATATGGATAATTTTACCCTTTGATATATGGATGCAATTAAGATTTAAATTTTGTCTAATATTCCAACTGAGTAAACTGTTTCTTAACTCGATATCATTGCATTGTGTATTACTTTGCTTTGCTTTTTTGAAAGAAAATAAAGGATACATTGATTATATAAATTCATACCTCATTAAGGCATATAAATAGTCACAATAAAATGAAGAGTTCAATTTTTTACAGAATATACAGATGGTCATACGAAGATAAAAACTATACCCCCCCCCCTCTTTATCACTTTAGGACAGAAAGCATGCTTTTCATTAATAAAGATGTTTGATATTAAGTTAGAATTATCAGTTGCTTTCAGACATAATACAAATAACAGTATAAACATTATGCTTCCAGCCAATTGTTTGCTCTCAAGTAGAGAATATATTCCTTGCAAACCAGCTTCACATTTTCTCTACTAAACTGCCAGTTCTGAACACACATGTAAACAGACTGGCCCTTACATTACTGAAATTTCCTAACGATGATCTTAAAATGGCTCAAAGAATTTTCAGGATTTGTATTAGCATCATTGTTTCAAAGCAGAAAGAAAGAGATGAAGATTAAATTATTTATGATGAAGCAATTTTTCTAAAGGTTCCGTCTGTTCTCTAGATACCTGTGGCAAAATAACTTTACTGAGAATCCAATAAAATAAGCTATTCATTTGTAGTGTAGTTAACATTTTATCTTGCCTTAAGAAATGTACATCCTATGTTTCCCTAAATATTTAAATTCGAAATGTTTTGAATAGGTTAGTATTCCAAAATGCAAATAACAGATTTAAGTGCATAATATATCTGAAGAGAGAATGAAAGTTGCTCATATAAATTTTTAATTGCATTCATAAAATATCTATGTGTATCTACTTATAATAAAAATGTGTGTGGGCGCGCTTTTGCGTGCATGTTGGAGCTCTACAGGCCACATATATTGTCCTGATCAAATAAATTCTTTCCAAATATACATGGGAGGATGTGAATGTGCATTTTTGAGTTAGTTTTTGAAATTTATTTAGTATTTTAATTAAACAGTAAGATAGATTGTGATGTTTCTTCACGATAATTTCTAAAAACATTCCGTCATAAAAATTATTTTTACACTGTTTTAAAGTTAAAAAACTGTGTTTTAATTATGCCAATTTAGTTGCTGTAAAACCATTTGTTGATTTAATTACTTTTTGAATATATTTTGTAACAATATTTTTATTATCATGAGTGAAACTGAAATTGTTTTCAGTGTTTCATTAACAATTAGATGGCACGATTTTCTTCCACTGCTGAAAGTTAGAGAAGGGTTCTACTTGTCTATGTAGATAACAGGATGAATAAAAAAAGGGAAGTTACAACACCGCTAAATTTAGAAGATAGATTAACCGGACGAAACTGCGATATGATGTCATGAAAGGGTCACATTAGAAAAGTTAATATATACATGGAACGGAGCAAATGTAAAAATCGTTAAATAACACGTCTTTAATATATCTCATAGTTTGATGGAATCATGGATATAAAATTTTATTTGACTGATTTAACTGAAATTAAACATATTAAAGAGAACCAGCTGGTCATGAAAGGCGATTAGTAATTACTACATTTTTCACCAAATGAAGGAGAAATAGTAATTTTTAAACATGACTTCTCGATTTAAACAACTTAAATTTAAATAATCCTCATAATATCCTAAAATAAATAGTTAGTCAATAGTAAGAAAATTGTTAAGAGTGAAAACACCACATGTGATTACTCGGAGCAAAAATAAAATGTTTATACTAAAATAAAATAAAAATCTCAATGCATTTGTTGTATATACCTTTATTACAAACATTTATCCTGGAACCAAATGCTTTTTAAAACGAATCTTAGAAAAGATTCTAAAAAGTATATAAAGACATGCATTATTTATTCACTTTTCAATATCGTACTTGGCTTAATTCTTCACAATAACCTTTTTAAAGTAAGAAAAATAGGAAGCTCGCTGCGATATGCAAGCTTTGGGTGAAAAGGGCTGAAACGAGAGAAGAAAACCATATATCAAAAGTAAGTGTCGTATACACCCATGAAATGGAACAGAGAAAAAAAATCAAACTTTCATTTTATGCTAGATGCAGTTTAAGTTGATTCTTGATGCTTTGCTTAGATACACAATTTTTTTCCCCTTCTTATCTCTCTGAAATTGCATTCATGCAGACAAACACAAACTTTTGCAAAATATTTTTATTTTCCTTTCTGGCCTCTCGAAACGGTGTAGAAGAAATATTCGCTTAGTATAGAGGGAAAAATAAATAAAAAGTGATAAGAAAGAAAACAGATAAAAAGATTTTTTTCGCAATGTAAACGCTCAGAGCTATCTCAGACTGAGATCGAATTCGAGAATTCTTCTGAGGACTCGAATTCGCGAAAGCAAATCCAGAAAAGTATAGAGTATAGTTTGTCCTTTAAATCTTTTACATTTTTTCACTTCGTTTTATGTAGATTTATTTATTTTAGAACGCTCTTGATTGATTTATAAAAAAGGTTTTGAGGTTGAATTTTAAAGCAAAAATGTATGTATTTATAATGCACTCAACACTGGTTTTTTGTGCGGTGCGTAAAAATTCCATAAAAGAAGTCACACATATAATATTTCTAAGTTTTTTAAATGGCTATAATAAATATTTTTTTTTACAAAATATTAAAGAAAAAAATCTAAACCTACGATGGTGAAGGCGAAGCGCGTAAAAAAGCATCACTTTAGAAATTATGTCTGAAAATATTTTCCAAATAAAATAACTAAATTACACGTGGAAACATTTTTAAAATTTTAATTTCTTATTTTAAACTTGGAGAAATTTTCAAAACGGACATTATTCCATAATACAAAACGCACATCTTGTGACGAACTAATTCAAAATAATTTTCATCACTTGGAAATATTAGAGTTGATTTAGGTTTTGAGTATATTATTTATTTTGGAATATTGGAAATAACTGACGTGATTTGTAATTATATTTTACACCATAAACGCTGTATTAATTTACATATGTAACACTGATAGGCAGCATAATTGGGCAATAACGCCAACACCGTTAGAGTTAAAAATAAAATAGCATAAAAATAAAATTGCATGAAAAAGGACAGTACCACAAATTTGATTATATAGTTATACACAATTATTCAAAATAATTGAGATTATTACAAATGACTAATTTCGCGTAAGTAATGACAAAAGAAACCAACGGGATTGGTTCTTCCCCAAAGCTCTCTAATAAATGTGTTATATCTGAGAATGCCTTGAAAGGCATTGGTATACAGCAATTATGAAATATTAACCGTCGGCATGAATTTAGTATTTTTACTGATTCCACTGTGACATCCTTGGCAATTTATTTAGTGATTAATCGCTGGCCTGCATGAATAGAATCCGAAAATCGGATTTGTGTTTTAGACGCGAGTTTTCCAAGCTATTGAAACAAAACTACACTTTTAGTCATAAAAAATACCATACCAAATTTTATATATTTAAATCATAGCTGTTTTGAGTTGTCGCGTTTACATCGCGTCTGGAATTACAGATCGATAGACGATCAACCCTAGCTGGGATTTGGCTGGAATTCTGTAAAGTGCTATACTATAAACGATAACTCTGTGTACCGAATTTTATCTATATATTTCTTTTTGTTTTGCAATTATCGTGTAAATTTAAACTCGCCAAGCCGCACAGGCAGAATTATTTTGAACCAACTTGGCTCAAAATTTGAGGAATTTACAAATTTGATATAAAGACCATATACCGAATTTCATTCGTCTAGCTCAGTGTTTGAGTTGTCTTTGTCCCAGACTGAAAGACATTTTTATAAAAATGTGTTTTTCGAGCTCTTGGTGATCTAAAATATGGAAATTCATCAAAGTCTCGAGTTCGAATTTTTTGACGATTACAATACTTAATTTACGTGTTCAAGACAGTAAGAAGTTTGAATATATTATAGATATGTGCTTGAAATTCAATATTGATTAGAAGTAATTATGTGGTTTTCTTTGTTCAAAGGTCCAACAACCATGCTGACAAATTCATTTCAAACCAAATGATGCAATTCAGTCATTGAATCATTTATTATTATTATTATTATATATAAATGTAAATCCGCTCTTTCTCAATATATTTCGTTATTATTATTATTGCTTGCTTCAAATAAATAAGGAAGGTTGCATTTGGAATTTTTGACAATAACCTTTAAAAATTAGTGTGTGATCTATGGGTTATATTTAAATATTCTTTAGCAATGAAAATATATTGACTTTTATGCCAAACAAACGGCGCTATAAAATTGTGTCACATTTTATTGGGAAAAAAAACTGCAACAGAAACATATTGGTTATTGGTGGTCATTTATGATATACATTCCCCATGGAATACAAATTGCAAAAAGAGATTTTGGCGATTTAAAAATAATCATTTCGATACACAAAGCAAAAAGCATAGCAACCCCCCCCCCAAAAAAAAATCAAAGATGCCAATTGGGTACCTTTTTCTGTTGTAACCACCAATAGTAAACAATACAAGCGACAATCGACTAATTTTAATGAAGCATTTAAAGAAAAATGTGCTAAATATGACGAACGTATGAGAATGCTGCTTTTCAACATGACTATGATCTTCAAAATGCTGCCAGAGCTGAGAAAGAAACAAAATCACTTTTCTGTCATGTTTTTATCCACTCTACGCATTCACTAGATGTTGATCCATCAGATTAATGTTATTTCATTTCATATGAAGGTATTTTTTTTTTTTTGGAAAGAGGTTTAGTTCCCATGATGATATCAAAAGCTTACTTCATAATTTACTAACATCTTGACGACTAGAATTTTTCTTAAGAGAAATCGTTTATTGCTCTAAACATAGAAAACATGCTGTTAGTACCCGAGAGTAAATACTTCGAATAAATTCAATCATTAATTTTTATAGCAAGCCAGTGTCCTTTTTATTTAATCTAGAAAAGGACGGAGCCGTATTTAAGCCATTGGTTGACTTCTGCACTTTCTGTATGTGCATTTGGCAACCTAAATTGGCTGAAATCAACACTTGTGTTTTCATTTCATTGAAATATGCAATTTCTTTTGTATGTGTCAAAGAAAGAATGGCAAATTCATTTAGATACTGCTTCTCTTGATAGTGAAAATGAATGTCGCATGGATGTTGCGCATGTTACCAAGAGAAGGTTACTTCTATGCTGCTTTCAAGAGCTTTCATCCTATTATTGTTTGTAAGAATATCATTTGAAACGAATGCAATTATTTTAAATAATTAAGAGTATTTTATCCATAAATAAAGATAGCTTGGTTACAAATGAAATTATTTTACAAAAAAAAATCCCATTTGAAACTGAATGTTTGATTTATCCACCGATAATGAAGACAAAAGCAAACAGTATTGAAATAATCACATACTTTCATTCTTTGAATTTCCCTTGATATTAAAATAGTTATAACAGACAATTAGTAAAATAAAGGACATATTCTAAATGACATATCTAAAGCCATATGTAATATATATTTCCTCACAATTATCTCTTCAGCCACAAAATCATTTGACAAAAAGAATATGTTAATATGTTCCCAGATCACTTTACCATTTAGTGCCGTCCTATGGCGATAATGGAATGATCATGCTCAATTGTTTAATTTCCCTTAGTCTTATCACATGGTTAACGATCATCCAGCAGCTAATGAAACCTATTCATTTATCTCTAACCAATGTCTCTACCGTGACATTTGTTATGATGAATGATATAGAAATATTGTATAATTTAAATATACGTTTATGAAAGATATGTTTTTGTCTACATTTGCTTGAAATGCTGCTTTTGTAAATTTTCAAAAAATATACGTTTTTATCAATGAATAGAAATTTGTTAAAAACAAACAATTATGAAATTTGACAGATGCTAGTGTTCTGTATCTTTCAATTTTTAATGGCTATGAATTGTTCTCAACATATTTCTTAAATCCACACTGTAGATTTCCATAAAATTAATATTATTATTATTGCAGATTTTAATCAAACCTCGAAAATAAATATCAAGAAATATATTCGTTTTCAGACATTATCCCCGTTTATCTTCGAATGAAGATTTGAGAATACGTCATATAAACATACTAATTTCAACAAACTTTTATATTTTGATCTAGTGGTTCGAGTCGAGTCTTCTACTATAAATGTTTTCTATCATTAGTTCATTTCTACTTCTTTCAAGATTTTTAAAAATTTTAATGCTTATATATATATTTTTCTTAATTTATCGTTTTCCGTGTAATTTAAAAGATTTTTGAAAATTATACTATTAAACAAAAATCTAAATTTACTCAATAGATATTTATTGGAAGCTTAAGAATAAATCTTACAACTTCTGTAAAGGATGCAGGTGCATTATTCTGCAGAAAATCCCGAATTCTTAATAGAAAAACACAGACGAAGCGTACACAAAACAGCATTTCCAGTAAACATCACCGCAAAGCAACAAATCAGTAATAAGCAATCATAACACAAAACTCTTAGAGAGAATTCGCAGAAGATTAATACTCCAAGAAAAACATCGCACAAATTCTACTACTACTAACAACGTCTCAGAATATTATGGCATTTATATCACAGCATCGCATATTCTAGAACAAATACTGGTACTCATGTCCCAATAGAATTATCACCAAGATTCTTGAATAATCGGGATCCTTTATTTTTGTCTTCACGTTCGTCGCTAATGCCGAAGAAGAACAAAACGCTCCGAGAACTGTCAGAGTATCAATATTGAAATAAGATTGCTCTCGATGAGTCGTGTCTAAAAGCCTTCTGTGAGCCTCTGTGAAAAGCACCCGATGTTTCAAAACAAACACTGGAACTTAAGTTCTAATGGAGCATAGCCAAAATGGTTTGAATAATTTCGGTAATTCGTTTATGTTCCTAAAATTACCCAATTCATCACAGAATCGCCATATGATCATAAAGTTTATAGTCAATATCGGAGGTCATTGATTTGTCATCCATTCAACATGTTACAGATCTCTGTAAAACGCTCTTCTTTTTCAAGGGTAGTAATATTACGAATTCGTAACAATATTTATTCTTCCATCTAAATTAGCACATATCATGTTCAGAAATATTACACGAGATTATATTGTGGTTTCAGACAAGGTCAAGAAATGAATTTAAATGTCGATTCTGTAATAAGTTAGGATGGCTTGACAGTGTCCAGGCTATTGATGAGATTATAGTCTCAAGATCAAAGTTGAATTTTTAAATTAAAAAAAACTTGTTTTTCAAATCTCACATCCGGCATGAATTTATCTTGGTTACATTTCATATTTCTTGAATTTTTACTGTCGATTTTAGTGCAATTCGTAAAAGCCATTCATAATAGTTTTTTCTTATAGAATCCTTGTATTTTTTCCACAACTCTCAAATGATTGTATTACGCTTTTGACAAAATTCTACTAATTAGTCAGAATGAAGATTTTGACACACGAAAGAATGAATAATCGGACTCATGGACATCAGAAAAGTTCTACTCTAATAATCTGAGAAAAGTATCGATTTAAATTATTTCTTGTTTGTTTTGATACATATTTTTAGTATGTATGATTTTTTACCAGCATCTTTTACCACGACATGAAATATTAAATTAATGACATCGAAGGTACTGAAGATGGTTGAGAACAGACAGATTAAAAAATCCCATGATATTCATAATAATAAAAATTTAACGATTTAATTTTAAAATATTGCAGTAAACACCATTTTTCAGAATATTAATAAAATTATAATTACTTTCAATTATATTACAATTACATTTATGAATTTATTAATTGCATGTATTTAATAATTTCAGTTTATCAGTATCCTAAAAAGAATTGTTTTCTAATCACTAGAAATTAGGTTTCACTTTAAATTTTGATATGCACGTTTTGTTTCTCCTCTCTCAAAGTGCCATTTCACGTACTGAAAAGAACACTCTACAGCTTTCTCAGCAAATATCTTTGTAAAATTATAAGAAGTCTGAATATTTTTCTCCCACTATCTACCTTTTTAGGCTACGCCAGTATCTGCACATATTTTTAAAGATTGTTTTCAAACACATTTTATTGAAATCAACTCTTAATCATGAAAAGAAGAATAGAAATATGATCCAATTAATTTAGCCTATTCTCTTTCTCCAAGAACAAGCACTTCCATCACATATATATATATATCAGCTAAAAAAAAGGCAGTCACTATAAAAACTGACTGATGTATTTTTATAATAATTGCATATATAATTATGTATCATTTTACAATTACTGGAAACCATATTCGCATAGTCAAATAAATAAATTTATTTCAGAAAAATTTAATGCTATTTCAAATATACTATTTATAATATTTCAAAACATTGGCTTTCTATCGAAACAAATCCCCATAAAAAACGAATAAAGAATTCTGTTACATCCGCATTAATCTGATTCTAATGATTTTATACGAGATAAATGACTAATGACTAATGAAATGACTAATTTCTTCGAAAACCGATACAAATAGGATTCAATTATGTAACTTCAGACTTCTTCTATTATCTTCAAATCCCAAAGCACAGCATCATTCTTATTAAGATGTATTTCACTGTTAAAATGATCTAAATACATTGACTTCTAACCCAATGTTTGCCCTTCCCCTGAAGATTCCTTTGTGACATACGTACCTTTCATTTACCCTGACAAACTTTCAGAGTTAATGACTGGACTCTGCATTCTGGAAATGTGTTTTCTGACAATGGCATTAACATGTCTCAAAGAACTTTTCGGCTCTGAATTAGAATAAAGGACGTGACCGGACCGAAACTTAACGAAAGACTGAGTAAAATATAAAGTATCAACTTGACTATGTCTTTAGAGCAAAGACAAAAGGACTTCAACTAAGCAATTGTGTTTGAAATTCATTATTCATTGCGTATCATAATAGGGATTAAGTTTTATAAGAATATATGCAAACATCTTATAAACTTATTTCTAAAAGTTTTAAAAACAAATTAATATCATGGAAAATTTATTATTTATTAGCATTATAGAAATGAGTTCTTTGCTTCGGATTTCAGTTATATATTCATGCGAATTATAATGTATTTATAGAAAGAAAAAGCACATTAATTATAATGTTTTATAATACAGCTATTTAACAATTATAACAATAGTTACTTCATAAACATGACTATTAAAATCTTGTATAAATCAGTAATCAGATTCTCTAGTAGAAGACCCAATTTAAAAGTTTTAATAAAACGAACTTAAAATTTCAATCTGTGAAACTTCAGAAAATGTCCATTAGTAATTTAGATACCATATTTTAAATTGAAAAGTTCTCATAAAGTAAAACCTCAAATTATGTTACTAACCAGATGAAATCATTGTATTGCATCTTGAGAATATCTATAATATAGTTTGAGAATAGAGTATCAAACCATATATATTTCAGCAAACGATACAAAAATTTGAAAACATATAAAGCATTGAAATATAAATTACTTAACTTTCCATTTTTAATTTGAAAATTCTTTAATTAAAAAATTTCTATTGACTGTTGAGATTAATTCAAATCAAACTTTCTCCATGTTCTTATAATATTTCTCTGGATATAATCTCTCATATTTTAGAATGTCTATCTTTAGTGTACTATGGAGTGAAAATATAAAATAAAGAACTGAATAGTGTATCTCTATAGGAGACAAAATAAAAGATAAATAATTAATACTTTATAGGATTTTCTATTATATATTTGCTAAGTTATTAATATTAATCGGAATTGAAATATTTTCAAAAAGGTATAAATTTATAGCTACCTTAAAAAAGCAAATGAATGTAAAGCATTCCTGATTTTCAATAAATGCTTAAATATAGTATGAAAATGCATATAACAGGAATAAATGCTCATTTAAGGTATCCGACTAGATTGTATAGATGCTTTTTCTAGAAAAATTCGAATTTTTTTTTTTTTATATAGCCTGAAAATGAAGTCCAAAGTAGTAGTAGATTCTAAAATACTTTTTTTCAATATATGTAAGATGCAAGATAGAACTATAGACACAGTAATTTCATTAATGCACCACAAATAAAAACGAAATCGGAAACGGTTATTCTTAACCAAAAATGAGCTATTTATTTTACTTTTACCTTAAAATTTTCCCAAATAATATTTGATATGTTCATATTAACTACCTACTCAGCCGTTTTTTGCTTATTTTTGCCAATTCTGTTAGAAAAACGTGGTAACTACATTTGTTTCCAACGCATATAGATGAACTAATTTACAAGTAGAATATTAAAATGCATTTTCTGAGGAATAAATATTTTAGCGTGATTGATTCACGGAAAACATGATCTCAAAATCAATTCTATAAAATTTCATGAAATTTAGTATGAGTATCCAAAATCTGATAGTCAGGTCGACCACGAATTTTAAAATAGCTTTCCTCATTTATGTTTTATAGACACTTCAAGTTAAAAACAGGCAAATTTTGACAAAAAAAAATCATTAACGGCAACTTTAAATGTTCATAAAATTATGTATTAAAATAAATTTTATTTTGTGGTTTGTTACATTTTATGTAGCTTGAGTTATATATAGGTGGAATAAAAATTAAATGTTCTCATTTTTTAACTTAATCCATTTTTCCTAATGTTGAAAAATTTGGTAAAGTTTCATTAAATAAGTCCTTTTTTTTCAAGAATTAAAGGCGATGAATGTATTTTTTTCTTCTAATAGTAACCTTTCAAGTCTGTTTTAGCTATATGGTAGAGTAAAAATCATTTTTTTTAATTCGTCTCCGAACCTAGACGGATATTTTAAAATAGAATAATGACAAAGATTATGCATCTGAATTTAATGTCAACATGTGCAAAAAAATATTTTCTAATACAACCAGATTGAGTATATATCATAATTTAATATATATAATTTAATGTAATTAGTTTAAAAAACAAAATGAATATTTCGGCATTAGTTAAGAAAACATGTATTTCACTCTGAGAATATTTTTGAAAACAATGCTCATTCGTCACTGTTTGTTATAAAATAAGGAATGATCCGATGTTTTTTAAATCATTTTTAATAACTGAATCAATGAAATAATTTTAATGTTATCAGCACATCATTTCAGTGAATGTTACGAGGCGTTTTTGATTTACACGCAGAAAAAGAGAATTTCATCAATTAAATATACTTTAAATATAAGTGAATATTTTTTGTTTCGATCTGATCATAATTAAAGGATAAAATGAACTCCAAATGCTGGCATCTCATTTTAATAATAAATCTGTTTTGTAAGTAAAGTACAACAGAAATTACAATAAAAACCCATTAACCTCGTTAGACATCTTTATGCAAACGGTATTTTCATTTTTTCTGAAGTATCATTAACAATAATTAGAACGAGTAATTATTTAAATTAACTACTCTAACAGTAATTATTATAATTCTGTTTAGAGATTAAAACTAAGTTAAAAAACTTCTGTCTATAAAGGATAGTGTCTTTTCTTCCTGATATGTAGCTGAAGTGTAGCTTATTCCTTAATGTCCATTACTAATATGTTGAACATGCATCTTCTAACATTTTTTTCTAGATTACGAATGAAAAAAAAAATATATATATAACTTAATTTTTTTAAAAAAATTTACCTCAAAGGGATACAGAATAATCTTTTTCTATTTCTCAAATCGTTGTAGAATGACTGATCTTTTTTTCTACCATCCTTCAAGTCCTTTACCGGTAAGGAATTATAAGAAACAAAGCTAATGCCTGATGCTAATAATAGTCTGAAGTTATTTATTCTATATTTAATCTGCAAATTGCGAATACATAAAATCAGAAAGTAAAACGGTTTCTTAAGACACATTGAGTTTAAATCATTTCCTATCTGAAAGATAAGATGGATCTTTTTTACCATCCGTGGTATTATTTATCAATAACGATTCACAAGAATGATTAACTCGGTTTATTGGTGAAAAGAATCAGATTTGGCCAAGTTGCGCCAAACATACGGCAGATAAACAGAATCATGGTGACATATAAAACACTATATGGCATTTTAAAATATACGACCTTTGGGTACATGATTAGAATTATCTTTAAAATAAAGGAAGTGAAGCGCTATATATGTCAAATACATGGTTAAACTTTCAGACAAGATAAAAGAATATTAATTGTGTGCAAGTTTATAAAATTTCTGAAACTTAAAAACAACAGACGAATCGATATATTAAAATCAATAATTCAGAAGATTTATTTTTCTTTGTTTTTTTGGAGCATGGGAATATTTTGTATAACAATCTCTTTCCTCTCTTTGTGTGTAGTAGAGAGTGGAAGACGAGCTTCTTCGGTAATGTTCTTTATGTTTTCAAGAATTTACATTCTATTGAATCACCTTCCGTTACATTATAAATCTTTACTGCATTAGTAATTAGATTCCCGAGATGGTGGATTGCTATATTTTACCGAAGGAAGATCGCTAATCTTTAAGGCTCAGAGGAAACAACAAACATAAACTGGGATTGGAGAGTTTGTAGCCATATTTATATCTGTAACATCATGCGTTCCGGAATTAGCCTGTGCGGAAGCTAATTCGAACAGATTTCTAGTGACGTTTTAAGAAACTTTGAAGGCTATTTTTCTTTTATATGAATTCATTTGAAAGACACTGAAAGTTACTAGGTTTTATAATGATTCGATATTAAGCAAAGATAATTAAAAATTAAACATTGATAAATTCGAGAGTCTTTTAAGCTATATTTCTTTTTATTAACAGTTTTAAAATCAGAAAAATCAGGTGAATCTATATTAGATTCTGGAACAGTGGATTCAGGTGAAATTATCTCTTTCTATATAACGAGACTGAAGGATGTTATAAAAGATTCAACATATCTGGGACAGGTTTCCGATGGTATGTGTGATATTTAAAATCTGCAGGTAGGACTGCAGACAAGATTGAGTACTTGTAGTATTAAAAGTATTTCTCACGGCACAGACTTAGTTCCAGGATGTGGAGTGCGAAACTTAGCAATCAGTTTAGATTCTACATACAAAACATCTTTTATCTTCTCGACAATTACTTCATTTTCCAATATCCAAGAACAGAAACAGAAGGGAATGTGAAAACCTTTGCACATATTTCTCTGGTGCTGTAAACACAAAACTGCCATGACCTGCTTCCACACAACGGGCGCAAATGAGAGCCCCGGGGAAGGAAGTTTGCAAATGTCCAAAATCCTAGTATTTAAAGTGTCGCAAGGGCGTTAGAATATATGGTCTAGCTGGCCATTTCAAGTACCTTGCTTCCATTGACTGATATTTTGAGAGAATGAAAAGTAAGAATTAATATCAACAAGCTATGCATTTCTTTCGATTTCAATACGACGCATAAGAGTAACACTTATCTAGAAATCCTTAAAACTGTTCTTCAACGAGGTATGAAACAGCTCTCTACAAGATATCCCACCATTAGAGGAGTTAAGAACTGCGTTAATAGTAACAGTAACGGGAATAATGTCTAGAGAATTCAAAGATGTTTTTCATAGATTCGAATTTCATATTAAAAAGCAGAAAATCTATAAAGTGAAATGCGGGCATTGCAGAAAAGGTCATACAATTCAACGCTTCTTATCAGAGTTTTTTTTCTCAGAGATGTCTTTCAAATCTTCTATGGAAATTACATATCGGTCTTCCCCTTAAAAGATGAATCTAACCATTACATAAAATAGAACGATAAGGTTTTCAACAAATGATCATAGTTTCTTATCAATTTAGTCGGAAGATGATATTGAAACAATTATTAGCACGAATGCCGTTCGAAATATTCTCATAATAAAATACTACTCATTATCTGTTCCGTATATAAAGAAAAGGAAATAAATGGCAACGGACCCATAAAATATTTTATAAAATCTGTACCCTCTCGATTAATACTCTGGTCACGAATTCTTTGCCTAATGCTTACATCGATTAAATTCATCCACCACAATGAACTGAAGATATAAAACACGCTCCGAAATTAAATAACATGTTTGGCATCGACAGAGGCAATTTAGCATACCTACTTCTTCTCATTAAAGTTTACAACAGTGCAAAAAATGATTTTTCATTTGAATTCAAATTATGGTATTAATTTAACAAGTCTTTCGAGTTGTGCATTTTTTTCCCCAATTTCTGCAATTTTCCAACAAAACTATTCAACAAAATTCAGAAATATAAACGTGTTCTTGCTGCTTAATAATTTTAAACTAACACTTCAAATTCATTTTCATTGATGATAGTATTATCGTATAAAGAAAACACCACGGAGGAATTTTCCTTTTATAAATAATTAAGGGGAATTTTTCCATATTTTCGAAATCGCTTTTGAAAAAACGAACAAGAGAAAATATTTTGAGGTCATTACTGATTTGATATAAAAATGGAAATGAAAAATCAATACGTTGAAATAATTTCGCAAAACTATTGTCAATAAATAAGGATAAAATCTTTCAATAGATGACTTCAAACAATTACATGCTAGGCTAATTTAGAGAACAAAAGTGGTATCCATTTGTAGTAATTCTTGATTGTGAGCATTTTTCCCATCTTAAAAGCTATGTTTTATACAATTGTATTTTGTAACGAGATCTCCATTCCAACATCAGATAATGAATCTAGAACAAAAGTAACTGAAGAGCTAATTATTTAGTCTCTGTTCTCTTTTCTTTTTTTTACACAACACATTCTTGAGTAGTTTAGAATGTTTGGATTCTAATTTAAAAAGATAATGGTTCTTGATGAAATTGATGAAAAGAACGTAATGAATAGCTTGAGAATGATTTCAATGTTCTTACTTCTTTTATTACCGAGTCGCCAGTCTTCGCGTTTATCATCAAACAGAACATAATTACAGGGGGAAAAAATTCGCTCTGTGGAATTAATGTTTTGTCATTTTAAATGCTGGCATGCTATTAAAAATCCATTTCGACAAACAGGATCTAAAAAAAATAAATTCAAAAGGCTCTACCTTGCCAGCTATTAGGTCCAGATTTGCAACGTTTGACATACGGTTGTTTTTTATTTAATACGTTTACTATAGGAAATAATGTTTCAAAATTTCATTTAAAAAAATCCATCTAATTTTGATGTTTAAACATTATTATACTTTCAAATTATTAAAGATAAACTCCAAATATACATCACTTTCAATTTCAATAAGTAAACGTTTCTGTGATACTAATTTTATTTTCGAACATTTTTAAAAATTTTTTATCATATTGCCGCATTGAAGAAAGACACTCGAATCTCCATGGCCGAATGGTCATGACACTGGTCTCGTGATCAAGAGACCTGAGTTCGAATCGCGCTAGAGACAATGCGATTACTAGTATATGTAAACCCTTAATTCTTTGATTTTTTGTTTTCCTTTATGTCATGTTCCAGAAGATACTGGACATTTCTTTAGTTTACCAAACAAGTGTTCTGGACTTTTCTTACTGTCTCCAGAAGAGGATTCTGGAACTTTCTCTGCTTGTATAAAAGCAGAAGATTTGTCAGTTACTGTATTCTCAGTTCTGAGTTCCGAGTTCAGTTAATAAATTGGTTTAGCTCTACCTCGTGTGTGTCATTGAGTTCTATACTATAGCTCTACGTGACATTCTTTGGTGGAGGCGCCGGGTACGATTCCAGTCAGCGTGGGAACGAATTTACGAAGAAGCGATCGCCTTAAAGGCCTTGAACCAGAATTTGGACTTCATTTCCCACCACCCAGAAAGACAAGAAAAATGCCTCAGAAAAGGAAACTAAACCTGTCATCCTGACATCTGCACAGCCACAATACAGAAATCCATCTGTATTTAAAGGAGACGTGGGACAAGACCCAAACAAATGGCTGAAGGAATACGACAGAGTTTCAAAATTCAACAGATGGGATGACATGACTTGTCTCGCAAATGTGTTCTTTTTCCTGGATGGCACAGCAAAGCAATGGTTCGAAAATAATGAAGAGAAATTGACTTCCTGGGATATTTTCAAATCAATGCTAAAAGAGGCATGCGGAGAAACACAGCACTATGTAAAGAAGGCAGAAGAGGAGCTAAAGAGTAGAGCTCAAAAATCTGGCGAAAGCACGCAGTCGTACATCCAAAGCGTGTTAGGATTATGCCATCAAGTCAAACCAAATATATCGGAAGAAGAGAAAGTGTCTCATTTGATGAAAGGGGTCGCCGAAGATGTTTACCAGGCACTACTGACGAAAGAGATAACCACTACAGATGACTTTATAAAATGGTGTAGAAAGATCGAAGACATGCAGCAAAAGAGAATACGGAGTATGAAATTTGAAAGGCTTCCAAATGTCGTACCAATGGCTGCAATTGACGAAAAAGTGGATCTGGCATCACTGATACATCAAATAGTGAAAGAGGAGGTCCAGCGCCTCATATCTCCAGTAGTTGATCCCGAACTCCAAGACCAAGGCATTGAAGCCATTGTTCGAGAGGAAGTAGAAAATGCTTTGGCTCCTTTGTCACAGACAGCACCAGAGTGGACAAAGGTCAAACCAAGAAGCCGATCTTCCTATGCTGACGTTGAAAGACGACCTACGCCTGTAGCACAGCAACCACAGAGGAAGACAGATGTCTGGCGCACTCCTGATAGAAGACCCGTCTGTTTCCATTGTGGCCGCCCTGGCCCTGCAGTTCGATACTGTCGATATCGCAAAGCTATTTTGAGGCATATCGGGCTAATAGGAGAGATTTCGGCCGTCAGAAGTCGAATGAGGGACGCTATGCCGACGAATACAGCCGACTAGCAGTCCGAAATTTATCGCCCAGCCCATCACGAGGACGATCGCCGACACGCCGCTATAGATCTCCGTCGCCATATAGAAGATGCAGTCAATCTCCTAGTCGGAGGAATGAGGAAAAAAAAGCGGTGCGACCTTCCTTAGGGGTGAGGCCGCTAGTTACAAAAGTCCGATGCCGCAACATTGTGCCGCAAAGATGACCGGAAACAACATAGAAGTAATCGTCGACAATAAGCCAGTACCTGCCCTTGTGGACTCTGGAGCCTCATTTTCTGTAATCTCGGAGAAATATCGTCGTCTACAGAAGAAAGTTATGTTTCCCACAACTAATAATGTTCTTTTAAAAGTCGCAGATGGAAATTACGCGAGACCAGTGAGAAAATGTACGCTTCGTCTCGAAATCAATGACCGACCCCAAGATTTTGAATTTATTGTTTTGCCGAAATGCAGTCACGATATCATCCTTGGTTGGGACTTTTTGGGCGCTTCACAAGCTGTTATAGATTGTGGCCCTTCGGAGCTCTTGTTTTAAGACGTCCTTCGAGAATCCCAGACTCCAGCCGTTTATTCACGATTGAAGACTATACAGTACCTGCTCGTTCTGACAGAAATATTACTGTCTTAGGCCGTAAGAACCTTCGAGCTATCGACGTAATAGAGGTAAATAGGATGCTCCTCTTGAACAAGGAAGTTGCTATTCCGTCTACTACAGTTACGCTCCTTAATGCAAAAGCCGAACTATGGGTTGCCAACGGACAAGGATAACCTCAGATCATCCCTAAAGGGATGTGCATCGAGTATGCCGAACATTTACACGAAGACTGCGTCAATAACATAGATGAGGGATCGCCTTATTCCACGACCACTTCAAAGGCAAAGTTAGGTATCATCGATTATACTACGATGATAGCTCCGGAGTTGGGGATCGACCAGAAAGAAAGAATATTTCATCTACTCCAGAGGTTTTCAGAAATTTTTGATCAAGAAAGGATGTTCAAGAACGGAAACCAACTCAATGGTAAACACCGAGTAAACACAGGCGATCACTTACCTATTAGTCAGAGAGCTTACATCCCCATCCGAAATCCGCATTATCAGTGTGGAGGTAACCAAAATGTTAGAGAAAAACATAATTCAACCATCAGAAAGTCCATGGTAATCTCCAGTCGTCTTGGTCAGGAAAAAAGATAGAAGCTGGCGTTTTTGTTTTGATTATCGCCGACTCAACAAAATTACCAAGAAGGACTTGTATCCATTGCCGCGTATTGACGACACCTTGGATTGCTTGGTGGGGGCAAAATATTTTTCGTCTACGGATCTCTACTCCGGTTACTGGCAAATAGAAGTTGATGAAGCCGATCGTGAGAATACGGCTTTTATTACACCTGAGAGACTATACGAGTTGAAAGTGATGCCATTTGGCTTATGCAATGCTCCTGCAACTTTTGAAAGGATGATGGATAATCTTCTGCGAAATTTAAAATGGACAATGTGCCTTTGCTATTTAGATGACATTGTGGTGTTCTCAGAAACATTCGATGAACATCTTCAGAGGTTGAATATCGTCCTTCAGTGTATACCGAACGCCGGCCTTATCCTTAATCCAAAAAATGTCACTTTGGAGCAAAAGAGAAAGATCTTTGGACACCTAGTATCCAGTGATGGCGTACGACCGGATCCAGAAAAAATAAAGGACGTAAGTGACTTTTCCGTGCGTAGGAATATCCATGACATCAGAAGCTTTCTGGGACTGCCGAGAATGTCAAAGGAGAAACTATTCCTCAGAAGCTACCAGGTTGTCTTGTGCCTATTCCACTAGCTGCTGCTACTTTCCATCGCATCGGAATCGACTTTCTAGGACGAATTCCAAAATCTGACGACGGCAACAAATGGATTGTAATATGCACCGATTATTTGACACGGTACGCAGTCACCAGAGCGTTACCGACTGCGGACGCTACACAAATCCTACTAGGACATAATCCTGAAACATGGAGCTCCACGAGTTATCATTACAGACCGTGGTCAAGTATTCCACTCCAAGCTGGTGTCCGATATTAATCGACTGTGCAATATCACTCACTCATCGAATAACAGCCTATCATCCGCAAACAAATGGCCTCACAGAGTGATTCAAAAAACCGCTAGCAGATATGCTTTCTATGTATGCTGATGTCGAACAGAAGAACTGGGACCAGATACTGCCATTCGTCACATTCGCCTACAACACTGTTAAGCAAGACACGACAGGTTTCACGCCCTTCTACCTACTACATGGGCGAGAAGCTGAAACGCCGTTGGATACGATGTTTCCTCTCTGCCCCAACGAGTTCAGCCAAGAAGACGATTATGTTAGTCATCTGATTAATAAGGCAGAATAATCGAGGCAATTAGCTCGTGCACGAACTCGCGAGGCTCAGCAGAAAGATCGCCGGCATTATGACACCAAACATCGGGTTGTGGCATACGAACCAGGGGATTTAGTGTAGATTTTTATTTCAGTTAGTAAAAAAGGGCTTTGCGAGAAGCTCCTCAAGAGGTACTTCGGCCCTCATCAAGTTTGAGGCGGTTGTCCGACGTCACTTATGAAATAGCCGATTTCGATTCTAATTCTAGAAGACGGAAACCGAAGGAAGTTGTCCACGTTTTACGCATGAAGCCATATCATGACCCAGACGATTAAGGCGAGCAACATTCTTATAAAATAATGGAGGTTCCGGAAAGAGACATTTTTTAAGAGACTACTCACATTGAGGACACAACTTATACTGGCCCTGTGACTCGATCGAGAGCTAGATCCACACAACGAAATGTCAAAGCATCGAGACGCTGTTCTTCTAAGGAGGGAGCAATGCCGCATTGAAGAAAGACACTCGAAACTCCATGGGCGAATGGTCATGGCACTGGTCTCATGATCAAGAGACCTGGATTCGAATCCCGCTAGAGTCAATGCGATTACTAGTATATGTAAATATTTAATTCCTTTATTTTATGTTTTCCTTTATGTCATGTTCCATAAGATACTGGACATTTCTTTCGTTTACCAGACAAGTGTTCTGGACTTTTCTTACTGTCACCAAAAGCGAATTCTGGAACTTTCTCTGCTTGTATAAAAGCAGAAGATTTGTCAGTTACTGTATTCTCAGTTCAGAGTTCAGTTAATAAATTGGTTTAGCTCTACCTCTTGTGTGTGTCATTGAGTTCTATACTATAGTTCTACTTGACAATATTTAATATTATTTTTACATATAATTACTAATGCTTTCCATTGTTTTTACTAGATTTATACTGGCGTTCTTCCAATATTTAATACTTTTTCGGTTTACGTTATCCCTGCTATGATGAATATTTAAAATAAAATTCAAATAAACGATTCAAGCATGAAAGAATATGT
>JAPMOR010042718.1:0-16841 GCA_026543865.1 Argiope aurantia
CACACACACACACACACACACACACACACACACACACACACACACACCAATTTACTAGCATTTATTTAACACACTGAAAAATGTTTTCGTTTGAACTCCAATAAATAATATCAAAAGTTTAATTATATTGTAATCTGATTAATTCGTTCCCAAAACAAAACGATACTTCATTGCTCGCTAAACAATCCAGTTCATTGGCTGCATTCAGTTAAAGAAAAACTACTCATATCAAATTAAGCAAATTGTGCGACTTTCGCCTTGTTATTGAGTTGTAGCTTTTGATAGAATGCAGATAATTAAACTTTATTGCACTGTTTGTACTTAAATTACCTTCCCTATGGTATATAATTTTTTGGGCAATACTCTAAACACATTATAGATGCGAGTCCTCAAAAATGAACTTTTCCCTAGAGGGTTTCCTCAATTTTGCCTGTAACTGTTCAGGGATCAGAAAAAATTATTTAAAGAGCAAAATCAGAAAATATAACACATTTATTAACTTTCATTAAATATTAAAAAAAAAGGCCTGGCATTGCATTAATTGAAGTGCTTAAAAATTTGTTCAAAATTAGCATCTTCGACACCTATACAGAATTGCATTATCTTAATAATACTTGGGCATATGCGATCGAGTTCTTGTGCTATAGGGACTGACTTTTTGAATTAGTCTGCAAAAGTTTATCAAATATCTACTAAGCCAATTCATTCCTTAGCTCAGACATATTGCTAATAAAAATTTACTGAATTTGTTAGTACCATACAGCTTACTTTTTAGAAAATGGAATCAGACAAAGATTTTCCAAAAATAGAAATACATAACACGTGAATAGAAAATTGCCATTGATGATGAACCTTTTGTGCGAAGAATTGTTTTCATCTTTCCAAAAGTGACAATTTTGAAAATTAATGTTTCTATCTAGATCAAAGCAACATTCATTTCTTCAAACTGCATTTTTCAGAAAATAAAGTTTTTATTTTCGTCTAAGGAAGGACATGTTTGTTTGATCCTATACATCGATCTTGTATTCTGTATGAATGCTAGTTATTATGTAGATATAGTCTCTACAATGTCAATTTTGGAATTTTGAGTTCTGGACTGACTATTTGTAATCTGGCAAAATGGTAACTTGAAAAATAAGATTCTTTCATCACATGTATGCCAACTCATTCTCACCATTTAACTCCGATTAAAGTAAGGATCGTACAGTGTTTAATTACTAAAAGACACAGCCTATTAAAATGCTGGGAACTGAAAACGATATTTGTATTCTTTTAGATCTAGGCATCTTTTAGATTTAATCATCATCATATCCAAAAGTTCCTTGTTGTCTTTTTTAAAGAAACCCCCCTCAAGTTCGATTAAAAAAAATGTTTTCTTGCTGAGCATTCCAATAAATATCTGGGATATCTTAAATGCTCAGTTTCTATTCTCTATAAACCCGAAGGTGCAACTGCCGATCAATGAAAGTGAAGAGCGTTAATGCTGGATAATGAAATTTCTTTGAAGTCATGATGATTGAATGATGTACTATTTGCACTCTCAAATAATGCTTTCCTCCTTATTTGTGGTCAGTCCTTCGGAATTTAAAATTAAGCATATTTCTGCACATTTTCTAGAAGGAAATGTTAAATTTTGTGCGCAGAGATGAAAATAAGTGAAAAAATATACTAATTCACACTTGAAACTATGGTGGACGTATAAAAATTTTAACTTTTGCACTTATCTCTCTCTACAGAATCCAAAGTACTTCCATTCTTCATTTAATGAAATTTTGTAACTGGGAGTATGTGTCTAGATGCAATATTTAAAGAAATAATAACTTGTTCCTAAATGCAAACATCTAATGCTTTTTAAGGAGAAAATGATTTCGGAAACCATGATTATATAGCTGTGAAATTAGTCCTATTTTACGGCCTAAATATTTACTATTGTAATTTTAATTATAATTTCAATAAAGGTAGAATTTATATGTTCTATTTTGTTCAGAAACCATACCACAATGTCAGCTTTTTTTTTTAAAAAAACGCAATATGATAGTTCACATTATCAATAACAATGACGGATGATTCACCCAATGCTCTTAGTAAATCGAGAAATCACTTTTTAAAAATTTCACCGTTCATCTGCTCGTGATAGTCAACCAATAAGTTAGAATCAGAGCTGACCTTCTCTAAGAAGGGGCCCGGATGCAAAAAATCAGTCGGGGGCCTAAATTGTTTGCAAAGTAAAAAAAAAAAAAAAAAAAACGTATACTATTGCATGTTTATTTAATACGTGGTTCTGTTTTTGCTATTAATTTCTTTTGGAAAATTACAACCTTTTGCAATTTCTTTTTTGATGCTTAGTGCATTTAAGCGTTGTGCACGCATACTTGACCGAAGACAATTCTTTATTAATTTTAATCTGCTGAAAGAGCGCTCCACATTTATTATATTAACTGGCAATGTAAAGAAAAGTTTTAACACAGTTAATAGATCCTTAAAATTAATCATTAGTATATATTGCAATATGTGTTGAGCGTTATTTGGATTAAGTTTTCATTTACATCGTTATTATAAAACGTTACAAAGTTTTAGAACATTTTTTTAATTCGTGTTTTTCTAAAGTTTTTATATCAGTGATTTATTTGAAATACTTTTAAATCTATCTTCTATCTGTACAGTAACAGTATCAGTTACAGAGTTGAAAAATAACATCTAAATTCCTCAATCGAGATTTCTATAACTTCATCTTCTGCTGTTTTAAATTATATATTTTCTCTTTTTACAAATTCGTTTTTCAGGAAAATGTTCTGAAAGGTTCAAATTACGTGCTATCGCTTTTGCTTTGTCTGAAAAGGAGCTAAATATTGTTCTTAAATTTTGAATTTCAGTTTTAATATTATTAACTAAATTAAAAGCTAATCGAGAACAATTGTTTTTTCTTTAAATAATTTATTGAGAATGCTGATTTTCGGCAATATTATAAACCATACTATTAATCATAAAATAACTGGCATTTCTTGTATTGAATCCAGTAGACTTTTAGCTTCAGATAGCGCTGTATTATTGTTATTTGCATCAATAAATTCTTCTAGGGCATTCAAATTATATATACACTGCTTTAACCGTATGTACACTGGTGTGCAAAACTTAAGCAACAATGCAAATTTTAAGCAGATAGCCATGAAATTGCAGAAAAGGAGTTCTTGCGATCAGTACAATGAACACGTAATTCAAGAGAAAGGTCATGCGTATGCAAATATCAGGAACAAAACGTCACAGGCGACGTGAGCGTACGCAAAACACGTGCGGAAGGCGCGCGCAGCTCAACACTACAATAAAAGGAAGGACGGAGACGCAATTAAAGACATTCGCTGCAAGTGCACGTGAGTTAATTCGTGAAATATGGCTAGCAGAAATCACCTGGACGATTTCACACGTGGAAGAATGATCGGAAAGCTGAAGGAGGGGCGTAGTGTGACCAGTGTAGCTGAAGAGTTCGGAATCAACAAAAGTGTCATTTCGCGCGCTTGAAAAGCCTTCCAAACCACAGGTACAGCTGTGAGAAAGGTTTGTGGTGGCCGCCCCAGGAAAACAACTGCAGTGGATGACCGACATATCGTCCTGCAGGCGAAAAGAACCCGAAACCAGTCAGCAAGCGCCATTGCTCAGCAACTGTGTGCAGCAACGGCCCGACAAGTGTCGCGTTTTACTGTGTCCAGACGACTTCACAAAGGTGGCCCATTCGCCCGCCGTCCTGAACGCTGCATCCCTTTGACAGTTTCCCACCGGCGGCACCGTTTAGAGTGGTGCAGGGAGCACAAAAACTGGACATCTCAATAATGGAGTCGTGTCCTCTTTACAAATGAGAGTCGTTTTAGTGCCACAAGCGATTCCCAACGCCAGTTGATTTAGAGAGAGGTCGGGACACGGCTTCATCCCAGTTACATCACGGAAAGAGACCGTTTCGGTGGTCCTGGAGTTGTCGTCTGGGGAGGCATTATGATGAACGAGCGGACTGAGCTCCACGTTTTCGACAGAGGTTCTGTAACTGGAGATCGCTATTGTCAGGAGGTGATCCTTCCCCATGTGCGTCTGTTCCGGGGTGCCATTGGATCAGACTTCGTTTTTATGGATGACAATGCACGGCCACACAGGACTCATGCTGTTGAGGAGCTCCTGGAAAGTGAAGATATCACTCGAATGGATTGGCCGGCGTGCTCCCCTGATTTAAATCCGATAGAACATGTGTGGAATGCTTTGGGGAGACGCCTTGCGGCACGATTACATCCTCCTGGGAACACCCGACAACTTGAACAGATGCTGATTGAGGAATTTGCACTCTTACCTCAAGAACTGTTGGACAATCTGGTGCTGAGTATGGGGAGACGGTGCGAAGCAACCATTGCAGTAAGGGGAGGGCATATCCCATACTAAGGAACATCTGCTTGCTTTTCTTCCTCTTGGACAGACAATCATGTGTAACGATACTATGAGTTCAATAAGGCATTTTTTTGTTTGATTCCATACTGTATGCATTGTATTCATTTCTGCGCAACTATGCTTTCGTCATTCTTTCAGAACAAAATGCTGTATCTCATTTCTGAATTTCATGTCTCTCAGATGATTTCTCGTGAAGTTATGGCAAAAAACATACCTGTTGCTTAAGTTTTGCACACCAGTGTATTTTGGCTTCCTAACGAGTGTCGAATAATGGTTTAAGATTAATGTTTAAATGCTTTCCAGAATTTCCCATATTTTTGTAGATGCAGAAAATAAGCAATATAAATGTTACAATATAAAAAAAAAAGCAATATATACTGCTGGAAGCGATATCACAAATTAATAAATTAAAAGAGTGTCATTGGCAAGGCGCATAAATTGCATGAGGATTTAGAGCAATTTTTCTAGATTGTTCATTACACGAGCGTATTCTTAAAGAAAACACATATCTCAAATAAAACGCAGCGCTCGGACTTTTCTTAAAATTATCTATTCAAATCAAAAGCACAAGCGACATTCTCCCTTCGCTCTTCCCATCATTAATTTAATAATTCGATTAAACTTTAAAAATGTCCATTATTAGGCGTTCCTATTATTGCATAGTTTCTTCGAAGTGGAAGATTATTACATGCTAAAAATAGAATCATATCTACAATTCTTTGAAATAGTTATCTAATATCTACAGTTCTTTGAAATAGTAATCTAAGTCTTTCCGTTTCCTTATTCATATTAACTTGATTTATTTTATCAATAACCGAACATAAATTTAGTCGTTTCAGTAATTCTTTCCAAGTAATACATTAATTGACAAATAGAACGCTCATGATCTTCAGTTACAGTTGATAACTTTTTCCATTTATTATAGATACCTATAAATTGTGTAGATTTTTCATTTCCTCTGGAAGATAACGTGCAGAAAAAAAAAAAAAAAAAAACGAGTCTTGCGTTTTTGAATAAACCAACTGCGAAGCTGCATTTCACCATTTGGCCTTTTTTTTTTTTTTTTTTAAGTAGTAATTAGAGGAAAATGATCTTCCTCCAGCATTCTTAACAAAATGTTTTTCGTGTTGTATAGGTCTGTTTCTAACACAAAATATTTTACTTATAATGCTTGGTCATAAACCGGTATATGCACTTGATCGCATTTGTAGTAATTTTCGTCGTTACTTTCTGATTCAATCGTATGTGTATAAATATATGGTTCTTCAAAGATTTTCACAGTTTCAACACTTTCATGGCAAGATTGTGTCATTTATGCGGAACTTTCTTCGCCAATTGAAGCTTGGATCATAACTTCTGAAGTTGAAGTAATTTCATTGCCAGAATTACTTCGTAGATAAGAAAACAAATTTACTCATGACTTTTTAAAATGTAGCTTTTTTTTCTTTTCTTTTTTGAAACTGAGTTTTGACACCCAGAAAGATACTTCCTTGGCATGAACATGATTCGATCTAACAATATTAAACATTTTATAATATGAATTGTCAAAATATTATATGAAATTTAACCTGGCAGGGGTGCTAAATGACCATATTTTATGTTTATAATATGTTGTACACTTGCGCTAAACTGTAATATATCAATACATTTCGTATATTTCAAAACCCTTCGATTGTTCCTCTCTCCTTTCCATCCCGCTATTACCGTTCAGAAAATTTGTTTTAGTTATTAATCTGGTTAGGAGCCCCTCAATCGCGAGGCCTAGGTGCATAGCCCCCCCCCCCCCCCCCAGATGGCTGACCCTGGATAGAATCCAAATAAATGCGCGTGCGTTTTTGGCCATGATTATTGCCAGGAACTCCAATTATGACATTGTATAGACAGTCTGAGCTTCTGCTTTGTTTAAGTTGTTCTGTCGTTGACTACTGAAATTGATGATTAATTTTTTTTGAGGGATTTGATATTTTATACTAATGGAGAGTGAAAACATTTGAGTCCACCAAAGAAGAGAGTAAAAAGAAAAGCTTTGAGTATGGCCGAAAAAATATATATATATGATTTTGAATGTGTATAAGATGGCGCTTGAGGAGAGCCCTGAACTTTTGATTTCCCGATATAGGGGAGAAAGTTACATTTTCCGAGTGATAAGATAGTACAAAAAGTGTGGTGCATTAAATTCTCCAAAAAAGACAAAATCACGTAAACGTCTTTTAGATGATATAGATGATTTTGATTAGAATCCTATTAGATTTTGATTAGAATGAGTCCACGAATTCTTTTTTAGAAATGAATTGCCCAGTATAAATATTGTAAATGATGACCCTGATTTGCTGACTCTTAAAAGGACAGCTTTTTATCATATTACGAAAGAGTTAAATTTTGCATACTCACGAAGAGGAAATAATACAATTTCATCGAGTAATTTTTTTAAAAATAATTATTCAACAATATTTTTTCAAGTATTTTTTGTATAAATTTAGTGTATTGTACAATTAATTGAGCGTATTTTATTTCTCGGTATTTAGGTTTGGCATAATTCATTAATTATGAAGTCTCTACCAATACCTTCGTCTTACCTGAATTACTGTGAACTAATATTCACTTCAAATAACTTTTTTGAAATGCTGTGGATATTATATTGGATATTTCAGGTCTCCTACTGTGCCTTGTCATTAGTATTAAGATTTATCATTGAAATTAATAGGAGCTTATTTGAAACGCAACTTGTGAAATTTGTTAAATAAAATTGCAATTATGTTTTTCTTAAAGTCATTTTTTTCCCCTATAACTACTTTTTGATAATAAACTTGCTTTAACTTAGAAAATAATATGAATATTCGCCATCTTAGAATTTCATATCTATTAAAAATGATTTAAAAAACAAGTAATATATAAAAAAAATTTAAGTCAATTCCTACTTAGGTCAACAAAGAAACATTTTATTTTATTTACTTTTTAATCCAGTTTGTTTGTTTAGTTTATTGTTTTCATTCATTCCTAAATTTATATCCTGCTAATTATCTTATATAAGAGAAATTTTTTCTCCCATATAAAAAAAATAATTAATTTAATTAAATTAATGAATTGCTATTTGAAAAAACTGTATTAACATCAAGTGTCATCCACTACAAGTTTAAAAAAATGTATTTCAACTTGCATGGACGAATAAAAAGTATTTTATTAACGACTGAAAATTTGAACAAGATATATAAATGCATATTGGGAGAGTGGAAACTAATAGTAGGAATTGAATGAAAGCAGTTTGCTTCTGTTGTATTCTGTGCATTGAATATTTGTTTCTCTGTTCATCAAAAGTACTGGAAGTATGCATTTTTTATTTTTTATTTTAATCACTGTTCCTGGCGTTATTATGTTTTCATGTATGCATATTTCATGATTTATTTTTTCCGGATTTTCTAAAAACATATTTAGAAAATTCTTTGCAAGATCTTCATGATTAGTCAAAATTTCATACTTCATATACACTTTTCTGGTAAATACTAAATATCTGATGATTTAATTTATAACCCTAAATTTCAATGTATATTCTTTTGTCAAAAACAAAAACATCGTTTCTTCTTCTTTTTTTCTATTTTTTCTTGAAAATTTTTCATGTCCTTTTGAAAGTTCTGTTTTTCTTGTTGAGCAATATTAACTCAACCATTTGTGAAGGATATATTTGATACCAGTTTTTAAATTCTTGTTTCACTTTCTTTTTTTAGTTGATGCTATATTGTATGATTTCCATAAATTTGCTTTATGTTTAGGTTTCCGCACCAAACAAACATGAACATCTATACAAAATTTTAGTCATAGGAGAACTGGGAACTGGTAAGACGAGCATCATCAAAAGATATGTGCACCAGTTTTTTTCTCAGAACTATAGAGCTACTGTATCCTTTAATTTTTAAACAATTATTCCTTACAATATTTTAATTTCTTATTGTTTTATAAGTGAATCTTTTCATTAGAGTTTGGAATGATTCATATTTTTATTTATTTTTTCCTAATTCTTTATAAATTTTTAATCATTTTGAGTTTTTAATATTATTTTGATTCTATATAATAAATAATCAACATGATAGTCAACAAAATATCCTAGATGTTGCAGCTTTTCTTTTATATATGCAGTGGCTCAAACAATTGGGAGTACAACTTACTTTTACTTGATAAATCCGACTTTCAATATGAATAACACATTACAAAGAAATGGGAACATGTTTTTATTTTTACACATAACAAATGGTTTAATTTAAAGTAAAAATAAAGAACAATCAACGAAAAACTTCTAAATGGAAATATTTCAGAAGCATTTTAAATAAGCATATGCAGACTTTTATCTCAAAAAATTGAGAATACACCAATGAATATCCTGCATAGAAAGAGAGTGTCAATACTTATTTGCATGTCATTTGGTTTATATATTCTATAGGCTCTCTAAATTCGTGGTACGATTCGACCAACTTTTAGAGGTATCGGAAGATATTTTACCCCATTCTTCTTGCAACACTTGTTTTAAATGGGTTTTGTTTCTAATTTTGAATTTTTGAACCACTGTTTCGAGTGTGGTCCATAGATATTCAATGGCGCTGATGTCGGGGTACTTTTATGGTGTGTGTCATTGCTGTTTACAATGAAAAAGTCACCACATTTTGACGTTACGTGCATTCTGTTTTGGGTCGGTGTCATGCAGGAAAATGAAATTTCTTTCTAAATCCAAATTTTTAGCACTTTCTTTTAGATTGCTGCGACCACATGGTTCATCCAACTTGCTGCAGAAATTTCTCAAATCACAGGCAAGTGCGAAATGTAATGAGACAAGCTGTATATAAATGTCGAATTTGAAGTTTGCAAAAACTCATCAACTGAAGACCAATCGCTTTTGTAATATTTTTTGATGAAAGAAAATTCAACATTTCTGGCAGTGACAGCCGTCGCACTATATGGAGTAAGAGAAAATTTACATCTTACAATTAAACATGTTGGTGACTCCAACATGATTTGGGGTTATATGGCTTCATCCAGGGTAGGTTCTTATAGATGGCATTATGAGTCATATTGTTTACTTGGCTATACTTCGTAGTAATCTAAAGGAAAGTGCTAAAAATTTGGGTTTAGAAAGAAATTTCATTTTTCTACAGGACAACGTCCCGAAACAAAAAGCACATCACTTCAGAATGTGCTGTCTTTTTCAGTTTCAGTTACATATAACACCACAGTACCCCGACATCAATGCCATTGGATATATGTAGGCCATGCTCGAAGTAGTGGTTCAAAAACACAAAATTAGAAACAAATCCCATTTAAAACAAGTGTTGCAAGAAGAATAGGTAAAATATATTCAGATATCATCGAAAATTTGTCGAATCGGTACAACGACGTTTAAAGACCATTATAAAAGCTAAAAGGCAGGCAACTAAATATTGGCAATTTCTTTCAATGCGAGATATTAAAAAAATTTCATTTGTGTATTCTCAATTTTTTGAGATAAAAGTCTGCATATGCTTATTTAAAATGCTTCTGAAACATTTCCATTTAGAAGTTTTTCGTTGATTGTTCTTTGTTTCTACTTTAATTTAAACCATTTGTTATGTGTAAAAATAAAAACATGTTTGCACTTCTTGTTAATGTGTTATTTATATTGAAAGTCGGATTTATCAAGTAAAAGTAAGGTGTACTCTAAGTTGTTTGACCCACTGCATGCCCTGTTACAGCTTAAGTTGAATATGTTTAAATTTTCATCACTGCACATTTCAAGTCTATCATGAATATCATTAAAATGTATCTGTTTTTCTGTTATATTTAATTTATTTGTAAAAAAATAATTCTTCCTTTCTATTTATGTCAGTTGATCTCTAAGTTGTTATTGAACATATTTATGTCATATATTTTTGAAATATATCTTCATTTTACACATAGTATTTATTTTCTGTAATATTTTCTATTATTTGTAATAGAATATAACATGGTAATGCTCAAGTTTAAGTTAACAATCTAAAGCATGTTGAACTAAAGCTAAGAAGTTTTAATGGAATTTAAAATGATTTTTTTCTTTTACTATTTAAAAAAGTTATCAATAAAATTTACATTTCATGTAATTGTATCTCAGTAGGCTGAGGTATAAGAACTTTTGTTGTATTTTTTTTAGTGAAATGCATTTTTTTTATTGTTGGTCCCCAAAATATGTAAATTTAAAATATCTTTAAATATTTTATTGCATAGTAGCTGTATTAATTAAAAATTTCATTTTAAAATTATTTGAATTTTCTGTTGCCTTCAGAATGACATATTTTTCTTCACTAATTATTAGCAAATGTGTATTGAAATTATTTGTTTTAAATAAAACTTATTTAGTATTTTTGCTGTATCAATATATGTGTTAGTCATTCTTAAATTTTGAATAGATCGGAGTTGATTTTGCACTGAAGGTTTTGAATTGGGATGCCAACACCTTAATCCGATTGCAATTGTGGGATATTGCTGGTAATGTGTTCGATAGTTGAAATCATATTTATTGAATCTTTTGCTTATTTCTTATGTAATAATTAAAATTTCTAAATTTTGTTGTATTTTTAATTAAAATATTGTTGATTGTAATATTTTTAATAAAATATTGCTTTCAATTGCTAGATCAAGAACAAAGAAATTGAGCAATTCCATATTGAATCAACCAGTGTCTAAAACTTCATGTCTTTTAGATTTTATGTATATTTGGAGAATCATAGAAATAATACTTTAGATGAAAAAACACAATTTTTCAAATTTTTTTTAACCTTTGTTTTCTAAATTGAATTTTCGAATATTTCATAATCCTTTAATGGCTGGACCATTTAATGGCAACCATTTAATCTAAGTCTGTAATTTGAGTCATTTTGTTCGATTTTTTTTGTGGTGTTTCTGAAAATTTATCGTGTGATCAAGTTACATAAAAATATTTAAAAAGGGCGAAGTTTAAAAAAATTAAGACACTTTTTTAGAAAATAATGTTTTTAAACCTCATTCGGATCACATTTATACCAATTTCGTAAATGATATCCTGTGATACCATAAGGGAGAAGAGAAAAATAACGTGCACCATTATTTTTCTTATCCTTGTTAACAGATATGATATTTTGCATTTACGTTGGTCTGGATAAGGCACAGTAACAATTGCATTGCATTATGTCTTGTCCCTTTTATTGCAACCGACATTCTTCTGCCTTCTCTCGTATTAGATGCAGTGTCATATAATGAACATTAATTCAAGTCTACATTTATTTAATAGTATTTAGTTTCTAATTATTGTACTACTATTGTAGTAAATAAATATGATTTTAAGAGAGAAGTGGCTTTAAATTGAAAATAGAATTTTGAAAAATAGACCAAACTTTGTAAGAACCGATTAAAAAGAACACCTATGCTCGTTGGATAATTAAAAGTTTCAGAAATATCACTTTGTGATCTGAATAAATGGTATCTCTGCAAAAATGTTAGTGGGGAATAAGATCCCTGCCCCCTGTCAAGGATGATGTTTACCCACCTCCCATCCGTCGGGGCTTCGAGAAAGAGGAAAGCATTGTGGAAAGTATTTTCTTTGAGAAGAAGTGTTTGTGATTTTTCTCATTTATCCTGTGGCAATCTTTCTTTATTTCGCCGAAGATTTGCTTTGTAGACATCGACAAGTGTCCCTTCTGGATATTAAAAGTCATGGTGCCAACATTTTTGAAAACAGAAGATATAGTAACTTTTGAAGCAAAGAATTTGTCACGCTTTCGCAAGCCGGTAACTCGAGAAGTGTACTATTGCAGCCGTAATAACATCTGATGATTTGTTGTAGCATCTTGCTTCCAAATAAAACGTATCTGAATTGAAAACAGTACCCAGAATGCTTCTCTTGTCGTTTGCCCTGCGGACCTCCTGTTTATATTTCAGATACGCGCACCATTGAAGTAAGTTTCTGTTGTATTCGCATTTTTTTTAAAAGAATGTAGTTGCAACCAATCGCTTCTTTATTTATTCGACAAACATAAAAGAAAAGCTACTTAGTAAAAAAATATCTACAAAAGTTATTAAACGCTGTTATGAAAGAATATTTTGAGCGAAGAACGCCTTACTTTTTTTACAAAGCGAGCTAAAACTATTAATAAAAACAAAAGCAGGATTTGAAAAAATCAATTAAAAACTGTTAGATTTGTCCGATTGCAGATTAATTTTAACAGTTATGCTCATAAAAATTTAAATTTTACAATACCACAGGTAGGAAAGGCGCACGATTTGCTGCAACGCTGTTAGTACAGATAGCGCGTACGCTGGATGGTTAAACTATTCAAGTCTTATTGCAGTAAATCGCATTGCTCACTGCGATCGGCACATGTGTTCCTTATCCGAGCTTTAGTGGTGCATATCAGTATAAAAAGAAGTGGGCTTCTCATATCTTCTACACAACTCGGCCTAATATAACCACACACTTATTATCTAAAACAAGAAAAAGAATGCTGTCATTTTTTAAGTGCAAAAGTTAACCAGATAATTAATTAATAATTCTTCCCTTGTAATTTTGGACTAAATTATACCACATAAAATATATTTTAATTTTAAGATTTTATATTAACAAAATTAAAAATAATAGCTTTTCAGTGATAATAGTGCCATTTCCATAAATTTTTCCCTCGGTTTTTTTTATAATCAAATTTTAATAATTTATTATATGGTGACGATTTTGGAATAAAGAAATTTTACGTGCTAGTGTTTCTTAAGCATCGATGGACTATCAGTAATATCGAAACGAAATCAATAGTATTAAATTTCAGTCGTGAATTGCAAAGATTGCACGGATTTTTATTTTTAGAGTTACTCACATGTGCTGTTTGTACTTCGTAGCACAGCGGAGAGAACCGAGCATGAATTTTTGAGCACTTTTTTTTCGAACGATTGAAATCAAAAATTTTCAAGGAACTACAATTTTAATGCTAAGCTCACATACTAAATTTCATATATTTAAATCTTAGCATTTTTGAATTATCGCATTTACATGCATACGACTACATATTTTCAAACTTGTAACTCATTTGATGGTTCAAAATTTGATATGCATCTCCAAATTATATGTCAAAATGGTGTATAGAGTTTGATCTTTTTATCTCTACGCTCTGTAAAAATTGTGTTGTAGGAATATTTTACATGTATAGGCCATTATAATGCATAACACAGTTTTTTTCGCGTCGATACGGTCTTTTGGGCCTTTTTTTTTTTTCTCGGGTATCACAGTCTTTTAATCTCGGATTTTACATATCTCAGATTTATTTAAAATTTCATATTTAGATCTTTTCAAGGAATAGAATTGCTTGAACGAAGCGCGAGTGTCTGTGTGAGGAGATATGTATTGAAAAGCCCTCTTAACTTAATCCCGTTTACATATGTATAAAGAAGACAAATGACTAAATCAAATTCCGTATTTTGCTTTATAATTTGCGAGTCATAAGAAGTGCTCGTTTGACAGACTGTACGAATACTCATAGCATGCTTTTCCTCTCCTATTTTTGAACAGGGCAGGAACGATTTGGCAACATGACGCGCGTCTATTACAAAGAAGCAGTTGGAGCTTTCATAGTGTTTGATGCCAATCGTTCTGCTACGTTTGACGCTGTGGTGCGATGGAAGACGGATTTAGATAACAAAGTTACTCTTCCGGATGGCAGCAAGATCCCCTGCGTCTTATTAGCAAACAAGGTTTGTATCCAGATTGAAAAGCTTCTTATTCTGCAAATAATATCATGTGTAACTTCCGTCAGGTTGCCAGCTTTCCTGATGACCCCAGGAAAAATGTGTGAGAGGAAGTAAATCGAAAACCGTGCTCAATCAAGTTTTCTGTGCCCTTTTTAAACAAAATAACAAATAGTTTCATCCTACTCACTATGTCTTGTGTGCAAGGCCGTGAATCCCACTCAGATTTCTATCTAATTTTTCTACAATTGCACAAAACTGATTTTTACACCATTTCAATTTTTTAAAATGTCTTTTTAATAACATTTATTTAATTCTGCAAATTTTGTTATGAATTTTGGCGTTTTTAAAACATTTTTTCCGCATTATTTTCAATAATATTTCGTTGTTGCGATGAAATTAAAGTTGATTTCGTTATTTCATTAAATATTCATTCGCATGATTTTCTTCCAATGTTGAAAACTAGGGATGTAAGTATCTGTTTATTATTTGCACCAACCAATTTTAAATATCATCACGTGTTAAAAAAATCATAGACAATATCAAACGATTTTTAAAAATGCCGAAAACTAATTTTTCCAGAATTTATTGACAATTTTCAACGAATGATGCGAAATGTAATTAAATGTCGTCTCGTAGGAAAATTTAAAAAATAAATAAATCATCAATAATATTTTCAAAAAATTGGAGTGATATGATTAAAGGTAAATTAATTATTTCTATGTATAGAAACATAGTTTCTATACATAGACTAAGAGACTAATAAAGTCTTGGCTGTTGCATTAATTGTTCATAAATAGGGTTACCACGCCGCCTGGGGAACCGGAAAAACACAGGGAATTTAAAAATAGACAGAAAAAAAAAACAAACAAACAAAAAAAAAACAAAAACAGAAAAATGCGGGGAAATTTGAAATTTTTCATAAAAACTGGAAAAATACAGGAAATTTTAAGTTCTGTAATTATTTTTTTTCTACCTAGAAAATGCCGATCGCTAAAGATTTCAAGAATAAAAGATCGTAGTCACAACTTCCGTAAACGAAACAATACCATTCGCGATTGTGTTTAGGGGGAGCAGAACCACAAAATCCATTTGTTGTGTACTGCTTGCTCGCTTTGCAAGAAGATTTGGAGTTGCGTTCTGTGTCCTGATCAATGATACCTGATCCTATCTCTGGCCTGCCAAATTGAATGACAGCAATACTGTTTTCCAAGCTGAACTCATCGCACCTCATGAAGCAGTTAAATATGCATCTCGGCTTCCAAACATCAGCATTTTTAAAATGCATGTCGATAGTAGAGCAAGTATTATGACATCCTCTAATTCAAAGAGTATAAACCAAATAGCAAGAGAAATATTTAGCATTCTCATTTCAGTAAAAGTTTCATGGCTAAAAGCGCGTGCAGGCAATGAAAAAGCAGAGCAACTGGTGAAGGACGCAAGCGCGAAACGGGCAATTTTATATGCAAACAAAGCTTCCTAAATCTGGAAAAACATGATAGAGGAATGACAAAAATATTAGAGCAATGGTGGTACGTTTTTAATATCCTGCCCTCAGTTAACCTTCATCCCACTAACTGGATCAGAGAGGATATTATTTTCTTCTCTCCGTCGTTGAGTGATCAGTGCAGTTGTTATTGATCATTTTATTATGCTACGGAATGCTTCCTCACAATCTCTTGGCATATGAAAAAACCATCGCCAGGCCATGGACAAGAATGGCTGAAAGGAGACGACAGCCACTTCTTCTCCAGGCAAAAAAATCCACAGGATAATTAAATTTATCAGTGAAAGTAGAGACATATTCTTGCCTCCAGAGCTCTCGACATCAGGTGTCATATTCACAAGGACTTGGAGAGGGGGGAGGAGCACCACAGTTTTTTTTTCACATACATTTGCATTCATAATTATCTTTCAAACAGAGATTTTCTTTGTTACCATTAACCAAGTTATGTTTTGATTTTTTTTTATGATTGAATTCTCATCTACTTTGTCATGATAACAAGTGAACACAGATTACATGTGTGTTTTTCATACATATCTTTCTGCATATTAATATACCAAATAATTTTTTCAAAGTAGAAAATCTTTGTAAACGGTTTCATTTTATTATCATTTCTTATATGTTTATAAATTTTGTGCATAGTTAATTTTATTTTTTCCTGCTGTAAATATTTTGCTATTTAATAAAATTCCCATAGCATACTTATCAAACCGTTCAGTGACCGGAATGGTTACGGATACGGAGGTATGAGACGACGTTCTGTAAAAAATTAACGAAGTCAGAATGAATGTAATGAATTTATCAATACATCCGTGTTTCTGCTCAGGCGGCGGGATGTTTGCATTAAAATTACGAGACTGTCTAAGATAATTAGTGTTTTCAATTTGTCTAGTTTATGATAGATTCAGTTTCTGTTAAACAACTAACTTGTTCATTACTTATCTTATTGTATCGTATTTTATATATATTTATCAATACATTATTTAAAAAAATTCTTTCTCAGCGGACATAACCATGGCAGTCGGACAATATTATAATTGAGTAATTCACAGTTTTTAGATCGAATTGCGATTGAGGCCGGTTTAGCATTTATGCTTTTTTTTTCAAAACAATTTAGAAGCTGTAAAGCTGATTATCAAAATTGCAAAGTTCCCGCCCCGTCTCCCCCCCCCCCTCAAAACATCGTGTCGTTCGGTATAATGAACGAAAA
>JAPMOR010042731.1:0-23308 GCA_026543865.1 Argiope aurantia
AGTTCGATTTTTCGTCTACCGGAAAGTAAAAATATAATTTGTTGTTTGTATAAACATATGCTTTTGTAAACATCTTCTCACATTTGTTGTCTTAATATTTTAAGAACCTAATCTTTTATCAGTTCTCGATAATATGCCATATTTTACTATTAAAAAATTTCCGCCGAAATATTAAGGAAGAGAAGTTTTCAAATCTTTAAAATATGAAAACATGTTAAAGTATCCACTCACGTATGGAGCTAATTTTTGATATAAACGAAACAAAATATTAATTTATGATTAAATACTGATATTGAAAATAATCTGTATAAAATGTAAACTTTTAACTAGAACCTGATACAATTCTACACCCCTTGGCATTAGAAAAAAAAGCTATGGAAATATTTTCAAAAATATGATTCATTTCATGTGCGCTGGCATATATGCTTCTTAAGGCTCCATAAAAATTATTTAACTTAAAACAAACTTCTAATGTTTACAAAAATTAGTTTAACAGCAATTGATATTAAGAGATTCATATGCATTTTTACGTGTTTTTATTATTAAATCAAAGAAATACTAAGACCAAAAAATACTTAAGAGAATGAAAAAAAGAAACCCTATATTTAATTTCAAATTGCCGGTATCAATTTAGAAACTTCATATTTCTCCCTCAACCATATGTTGCCAACTTCTAGATGGGAATTCCAATTAAATATTATACATACAAATATAAAATATGTACATATGATCAGACAGTGAGATTATGAGTAATTGTTTATCCATAAATTTTAATATTGATTAATCCCGCTTAAATTAATACTGTGGGTTTTAAAATATCTTAAGGTGTTTAGATATCTATCTATAAAGCCGTGAGACGTAAAATTTTATGCATTTCGCTTTACTTACGTACATGTAAAAACTAGTGATCTAGAACTGGAGAACTAGTTACCTAAATTAAACCAGTTAGATTTTTTTGTGTTCTTTTTCTTTTTAAAGTCTATTTCTTAAAATTTTATTGCATTGTTTTGATATTAAATTACAAAACAGCTGTACTTTATTAAAATTGCGCCTTTTTCACTTAAAAAGTGTTTAGATCGCTAAATATGGCACCTTCCCATTCCGGATTCCGAAGTTAAACTGGAGCAATATTGAAAAGTTCAAAGAAATAAATTACGACTAAATACTCAACAAGATGTATTGAAAACAAGGCTCAGTTTGATTATGTCTGCAGAGATTGTAAAAATTACGAGCAGATTTTTTTATAATCTAGATTAACCGAGGAAGCTTAAGTCAAAAAAATGAATTGAAATGCTGGAGAACCAATTAACTGTTTTTGACTAGTACACTCGTCATAGGAAAAGTGCAATATTTTACGTTATGACGAGTTTATTCAATGTCAATTATTATATTTATAATTCAATATTTATATATGTTTATGATAATTTAGATGCAATTTTTCGAACAGCTCGAAATAGTTAACTGGCTAATGTTTTCTCTAATTCCAAAGTAGGTTTGAATTCCATTTCTAGCTTACTGAAGTATTGCACATGTTTTTAAAAATTAATATTTTGCTTCTGTTATTTTGAATGCACGCGCAAGAATGCAAATTTCTACTGGAGTTTTGATTGGTGCCAAAATTAGTAAGTGACCAACGCTTAATTTTAATGTATTTAATATTTCTGAATTAAATCGCCTGATCGTTAAAGCGGCAACAAATAATTCTAGACTAAATTAAAGTTTCAAGCTTTAACTTTTTTTCTGTTAAAATGGAAAATTAAATAGAAAGATTGACTACTAAACATGTTTTGCGCTCGAAATAACGTCTTGGAAATTCATTTTGGGCACACCAGTTTTGAAACACTATACATAATTGCATCAAACTATATTATTGAATAATTTTCTTTAAAATGTCAAATTGAAAGATCGGCCACATGACTGATAATAGATATTGTCAATATTTATGTTCTGTATAATCTCAATCAATTTCCACTGGCTACCTCTATAATTAGGCTTGAAGTTAAAATCGTATCTAAACACTACCAATTATCTAGTTTAAGAGTAAACAAAAAAAAAATGTGTAAAATGCTCGATTATCCATCGGAATGATATTTTATGGACTCTTGCTATTATTATAATATAAGCAAAGTTCTGTAAATGCAACTGTACTGCAAAATTTTATTTGGAATATTTTCATATTGTATAACTATCTAATTGATAGACTTTTGGCCTGTTTAAGACTATGAATAAACAGTACATTGAAAAAAGCATTCTTGTTAACATAATTTTACAAACTGTTTTAAGCTTGAGCAACTGATTTAGTGTACCCGATAGGCTACACAAACTGCCGTTTAGACCCATTTTAAATTAGATTACCTCTTACTATTTCTTTTAAAATTAGGGAAATTCTCTTCTTGATTTCCTTACTCTTTACACGGTATGGCAATTTTATGCCCCATAATGCAGATAATGGTACCTCAAATAATCAGACCGACCCCGATGAATTTGAAAAATTATACTTAAAATCATGTGGCGTTATTGCAGTTCTCTTAAGCTTTGAGTATGTATGCATTGCAAGTTTTATTTCTTAAGCTTTAAATTCTACGCATAGACAAGATCAGACCAGAATTTCCAAAAGATCATTTCTAATCTCCAAATTTTAACAGAAATCTATAATATTATCGTGCCGGAAATTATCGATGAATATAATTTAAAAATTGACAAAAATGAGAATACTAAAAATTATCCTTCCACCATCTTAAGAGAGAATCTTAAGCATGTTGCATATTCAAGAAATATGGTTGCCAAATTATATGCCGATTGGAATGGTTTACAACCTATCTTCATTAGCAAGTGAAATTTCACAATATATTTACAAGAATTAGTTTTACTTATTTCTAACCCTTCGTATTAACAATGTGAAAACTGACATTTTTGTGGAGAAAAATGATCAAATAATTCCAATAAAGCAAAGTAAAACATACCGAGATGGTTTTGTTGGTAAAGTTATTCCATTTATAGAATACAACTAGCTTCTTAATCGTCGATCCTGCGCCTCATTCTGCATCAAAGAATTATTATCCTATCAGCCACAAGCGAGTTTTCCAACACTCATTTCGAAACAAAACCAAAGATTTCTGGAGTTATTCGAATCAATACGTCAACGTACCGAAGTCAGAAGGCGCCATCTAACTACATAAATCTAATCATTTTAATAAAAAATGGATGCTTGCGTTGGGAAATTTTTGTAATTGGCCATGAAGTTAGCTTTTTGAAGTAATTGAATTGTACAACTACAAGAACCTCAAAGTACCTGGTCTTAAAATTTCCAGCTCCGAGTTTTGAAATTTATAGGCCAAGAGAAAAATTTGACTCGCCTAATTTATTGAGTATTTTGCCTGAAGTATAAGAAATTAAGTTGTGAAAGAGGAGATCTGGCTGAAACAAAACAATGAAAGAGGTGCTTTAGGACCTTATTGTTGAAATTTGTACTTGGAGAACAAACTTTATTGTTTTATAAAAGGATTTACTATGCACTTTTAACGATACTTGGAATGGATTTTCTTAACAGAAATTTCTAGAAATTTAGTACGCTTATTACGTTTGAAAAATGAGAATAGTCATAAATAACGAAGTTGCCAATCACCAATTTCAAGTAGCATTTGTAGACCGATTAACTCTTCATAAGATGTGCATTTTTTAAAAAATAATCCTATTAAACTGCACAAGTTGGCAAATTACAATAATCCATTTAACTGCTAAATCGCCATTCGTCAGTTTCAGTCCTGCGAATACAGCAAGGATACGTTGGTTGGCATTTAGACGAATCTAAGTTATAACGTGTGATCTAGAATATCCAAGTTATAGTATGGACATATTTCTATAGTAGTTTTAATTCTGTCAATGTAGGGACTACTTTGCTCTACATCGACTGAAATAAACCAGTTTTCGAATTTGAGGGGTTTTATGCAAATGGCTCCGATTTCCTAAATCCACATTTAGATACAAGAGTTTAATTTCATCTTGAATAGCATAGGGATTTAAAGTCAAAACGAATAAATATAAGTATTCTTTTAGTACATTCTCTTTTAATCTTGTTTTTCCCCATTTTCGAAAAACAATCACATCTATACTATTCGAGTCTCAAGTCATTATCAAAGTAACCAGAATCCACAGGATTAAGACCAACTTTTACCTATTCTCACTTATTTTATAAAATTGATTCTTTAACACTTCTGCATACTAGTTCTCCTGCATGTGCAAAAGTATTGCTACTTCGCAGGTATGGCCAAAACCTTATAGTTGCAATATTGGAGGAACCACTAGTTATTTGAATAAAAGCTAATTTAAATCTTAAATGTAATCGCCTTAGCTGCACATGTCTAGGTCAAGGACTAAATGAATTCAACACAAGGGACCTAGGATTTTAAGTGAACATACGAGAACTGAAATTTAATATAGTTCGTATTTAATTCGGAAAAGCACAAGTTTGATTCAATACTATTGAATAAACCTGTAGCAAAGTTTAGAATAGCGATCAATAGAAACGTTTAAATAAATTCAATTTTGAACCGCCCTATGTGCCGACATTATCTGAAAGTGAAAAAGCTTAGAAGAAGCCAATATTTAGTTATTTTTTTCGGCCAATTTATAGTAATTTCTCCGATCCTTCAAACTATTTCGAAATTTGTTAGTGGAGGGGTGTTTCACTTCATATTTTTGATTTCCTTGTATATCCCAGCAACGAAAATCTACATCATAGTTCATAGTATTTAAGTAGAAGATCATTGAGTGGTTTCGCCTATAGAAAAGTAAATATTTAACGAGTTTCTACTACTCTGAACACAGCAGTGTTTATTATGTTGTTTAAAGTAATTAAACTCATCTGAAACATAGCAACAAAGTATTACGCAATGCACAAGTAAATCTAAAATGCACTTCAAAAATTCTGGAACCGGCGCCAATTCTATAAAGAATCAATTGGGATTAAATACAATTTAGTAGACTAGAAGAATTCTGGGATGGATATCACGAGTTTGAGATTTATTTAAACGTTATACTTTCTCGAAAGTAAAATTCCTGATCTACTTCAGATAGAATAAAAAAAGTTTGAGTTAGAACATGACGCATTTTAAATGAAGTTCAGAGAGTTTCATTCCGATTTTCAATTATACTTAACTGCTATTTCTTTTAGTTGATACATAATAAGCTGTAGTCAAAAATCAATACTTTCAGGAAAGGATAAATTGAAAAAACAAGCTGTTATTTCAGGAAAAATAAAATATAATTAAATTTCTCTCTCAAAACTAAGTAATAAACAATTACAATTAGAAAAGAACAAGTATCTAAATAGACAAATTGCATACACACTTTACATAAAACAATCGAATCTGAACCAAATTCAGTTAACATTCACAATCTAATAATAGAGCTTTATAAAAATATTCAACTCCATACTTGAGGAATACAAGAAATTTATCGCCTCCATCGCTATTAATTCATTTAAGCTTTAACTCTAGAAACAAGGTTATTGAAAATTAGACATTTTAATTATCACAAAAATACATTAAACGTGTATAATTGCAATTGAATTTTACAGGAGTAATACAAGAAAAATCTAGATTTTTGACGCAGTATTACATGACAATTAAAAATGCTGACATTACGCATTTTTAATTCAGATAAAATTCTTCCGGATTACATACAGAACGGTGCCGAATTCTGATATGACCAAGACCTTGAGTATATATCATAGGAAGCATGTTTAATATTCCCTTCATATATTAAAAACTCCAAATGTCAAGTCAAAAACTTCAAATAAACATGTTTTTAAAAAATGATACAAAACCTTAGAATATGCAATAATACACCAAGTACCATTTCTAAAGTCTCTGAATGTAACCAGAAGACTGCTGTAAAATAAGCTGTGAATTCATTGACACCAACAATTATAACCATACCAACTTGCGTTTAGAAAATTTTAGGATTGATATTTCCCATTGAAGGAAGAGTTTTCCGGCCAATAGAAGGCATTGAAAATATCTGAACATCACAAGAAAAGCCGTTTTTTAATATGTAGCTTTAATTTACATTGCTTTTACTTGTGCAGTTGACTAACCGAACATAGGCAAGTTTACTTCTCTATATTTGGTACTTCTGCCTCTTGAAATTATTTTAACAGAATTTACAAATAGATGCAAAATTATTCGAATTCAGGTTAAACCATTTTTCGCTTGCAGTTTGATTTAAGTTAATTTAAAAATAGTACGAGTTATTTCTTAAAATTTAATGCAACGGAGAACCGATTATATGAAACAAAACTTGAATTGACAATTTAATTTTTGTATAACTGTCAACCAAAATTAAGTATTTTTTAGGCAAATCTAGTTCAAGTGCAATCGCACAAAGGTGAAAAGTAATGCATGCATTCTATATTGCCGTAAGTCATGGGGTTTTTAACATTAATCTCAATATAACGAATTCATTTTGAATACAACCGATTTGGAAATACAATCGTAAAAAGGAAAGACTTCATTTCAACTGCAACAAAAATAACACATTCAAAAAGACATAAGCCACTAAATAGCAGTAGACATTTTTGAATATGCATGAAACATTAATACAAATTATATGTAAATATTAAATTAGCTGCGAAAGGCTGAATGAAGCATCTATATCATCCAAAACTGCATATTTCTGTATTAGATTTTACTATCAATTATCTAACCAGGTGTCTTTAAACTTTTTAACTTTCTCTAATTTACACTATCAGCTGTAATCTACAAAATTCAAAGAAACTAAACGTTAAAGGATTAGACCAGTAAAAATCTGAATATTCCGATTCATGCCGTTCATCACCTAGTCAAAACTACATTTTGTTCGTTTGATTTGGATTACAATTTTTTTCCCCGCAGTGGAATCAATTTCTCGCATACACATTTTGTATCGACAAACTCTACTTTTATTTTGGTCCCGCTTTAGTTCATATCGCATAATCATATTTTGGTCGTATCATTTATCTGCAAAGAGTGAACATCTACCAAGAGGTGGACTACAATTTTAATTCCAAATTAACCCATTTACTGGAACCTATTAACCAATACCTATTGTTAATAGACGAGAATAAATTCTATACAACAATTTGCATTTTAGTTAGGTGGCAAGGGCTGCAATTTAACAACTGTATTTTTGCAAAGCTATTGGCCGACCTCGATTTCTCTATACAGGCCAGGTTTCTAATGTTACAGAAAAGTGTCGCTTAGCATCAATCGTACAGATTACCGAAATTTTAATCAAAGTTCATATGCGTTACATTTTGCGGTCCCTTTAATAAAGATTAAGTATTAAAATTAGTCTTTCGGCAAGCAAGTACGAAGTTTAAGCTCTACATAAAAGTGATTTTCGTTATTGTGCATCTTGTTGACTAGCTCAAAGATTTGAAAAGTTAGCTTTAATACCAATACTGTTAGCCACTTTCAAGGGAAGGGGCAATTATAATTGAAGAGAAATGATTTGAAGTCAATTTGGAAGTTGATTATGCGATAATATTTGGATTGCTCAAAATACAAAAAATTTAGAAATTGCACTAACTAGAATGGTAATGCATCTTAAATCCGCTGTATTCTTACCAAATTAAAATCTTTCAAATTTCTTAATACAGCAAGAGGCAGTTTCTACAGCTTATTTTCTCAATAAATATTCTCTCGATTAGAAAACAATCCAATAAAATAGTCAATATTTCTTCCCATACCTCTGTACTACTTGAATATTTCGATTATCTACATTCGAAACCCTATTTAACTATAGAATTTTGCATTTTAATGTCCAAGGCAATTTCGAGGCCGATGTTGATCAGGCATCGACATCAAGATACCCTTGGAAATTTGGAGGACTGTCAATTCACTGGCTCGCACAGTGAATGACAGTCCTACTGCAAGCCAAAATTTTACTTCCGCATTTAAATGATGAAATCGTTTACATAGGAAAATCAAGTCTATAATGCAATAAAGTTATCTTTAATAAATTCCAATAGGTTTTTTTTATGACATTTCTTGAATACTATACAGTTGAAGTGCTGCTGCAAGACCCACTATTCCATTTACTACTCAAATTACTTTACTCAATTTAGTCAGTTCTTCAGTACTTGACTGAAATTCTATTAATTCGCATGATTAAGAATAGTTAAAATGCGAGACACAAGAAAATCCAATTGCCTTCTGAAAATTAAAGTTATTCAAATTATAATTTAGAATACATTGCATTTAAATTTTATGTGGCATTTATGAGGAAAACAAAGTTAAGTAGAGATTGAATTACTGATTGTTATTCAGATTCCGATATTAATTACCGATGGATATTAAATTACTGTGATTCGTAATCTGTTTAAGATAAAAATGTTAAACTACTTACTAAGATCGCTGCCGTTTATTCACCTCAGACGGCTAAGAAATCGGTGCGCCTGTTGATTGAATATTCTGTCTTAATGAATCTGAAGGAATCAAGATTTCTCTATTTCGATTTATAATATGAAACCAATCATTTAAGATATCGGATCTGAAACTTAAATTTGCTGCGCAAAAGTACCTGGAAATAGGGACATCAGGTCCCTCAAATAACGAGTTGCTCTTGGAAGCACTCCCATCCTGGTGGTGGCCAGTCACCAAAATCGAAATGCAAAGGAGACGGCTCCGCCGGCAAAGCTGTTAGCCGTCTTTAAAAGAGGAAATTTACTTTCTTGCCTACTTTAGTAAAAGGAGATTTAAAGCAGCAAATTTGAAGTTTCAGCTTCAATTACCTAAAATTTCCAAGTTTTCCTTCATTAACTGATTGAGTTTTCATTTTAGATATTAGATAAGAATTTAGAATACTGATCAGAATCGCCCGTTTCGCTCCTGCCATCTGGTGCATTTTCATGAAGTTAATATTAGTATGCAATTTTCCTGTTCACATTCTGGTGATAATTATGCATAAAATGTGGAATACGAGAATATATGTATTTAACACTTACTGGAAATGCAAGTTATGAATAGGAATCAAAATTTTACCCTACGGTGGAATTTTAAACTAGAAATTTAATTTTTATAAGATTCGGGATACTCTAGGAAATACTTCACCATTTCTTTTATTTAAATTTGAGAGACTAATTTCAGATATTTTATATCCTTCACATTAGACAAATTGTACAAAATGCAACTAATGGAATTTCACAATTCCATCACACGGTATTTTTAACTTAAGACATCGTTAAATATAGAGAGCTCAAGGAGCTTATGAAAAGGGGCGCGATAGGTTTAAATCTCTTGATTCATTTAAACCCGATAGAAAGCAATAAAATATTTTAATTAAAATTCTTAAAAATTATGGTGAATGAAAATTTTACTAGTTATATAGGAACATAAGTTCCTTTATATAAATTTAATTGCCTTCCAAGTATGCTTGCTGTAAGAATACAGCTTTAGCGTTAAGCGGCGCTAGATATTTTTTAAATTTAATTGAAATAGTACTTTGTAAAACATCAGAGTTTTAAATTGTTATGAATCTAAGTTAAATGCATATAATTGGTGCTACAATTTGTCTCCAAGATTTTAAAACCTGCCAACTTCATTCCACTAGAAAACAGTTTCGAAATCGAATAGCGAGTTCCGATTTAGAGAATTTTGCGATTCGATTACAGCGACTAAGCAAGTTGTATACTAAAGATGCTTGAACTGGAGCATTAAGCAAGCGAAAAAATTCAATATTTTATTTCATGAAGTACTTGAAGGCCATTAGAATTTGAATGACAACTGGAACTCCATTTATAGTTACATTTAAAATTGAATGTTTTAGACTTTTGGATCAGAAGCCGATTCAGATTTTTAAGAGATTTAGATTACATTATCTCAGTTTTCCTAAAGCTGTTACAACCCTTCATAAGTTTCAAGATAAATGGATTTAATATATGTTTATTATTCCAATACTTTTAAATCAAACATTTAGATACAAGATAATGTAGAATATATTATGATTACGCAACAGTTTAATGCTATTTTTGCAATCAATCCCGATTCAATCTACTTGATCCAGCCTTGCAAGAAAATAAGCTTACATTCCAATATAAATAGATGGTTTGGTTTAGTTATATTAACGTCCCTTTTGAAGCAACACTTGGGCTATTTTGGGACGAACCTCGTAATTTTGAACCGCGGTCAGATGACGAGGACGACACCCGAGATGGCACCCCCCTCTCCACACCACACCAGCGGGAGGACGTTTGGTCAGGACGGATTTAAAGTGCAACTGGCCCCCTTACACGACGGTTCTTCGGTGGAATCGGGTCTCGAACCTGAAACCCTCCGGTTCCGAAGCCGAGACCTTACCACCAGGCCACCGCGACCCCTCCAATATAAATAGAAAATTTACAGCCAAGTATTGCAGAAAGACAGTTGTCTCCTTGTATTCTATAGAAATTGAAATATTCCTTCAAGGAACTGTCGTAAATTAAAAATGCAACCAGCAGAAACTGCGATTAAGATTCAGACAGCCTTTTTATTGAAGACGTTTTTCAAATGCACTTAGAACAAATTTGCAAACGCATCAATTCTTATTTAATATTTAAAAACAAGCATCTGCTTTTAATTGCTCCTGTGCAGTAGTATAAGACTTAAGCGAAATATAGTTTTAGATTTTCAAACCATGATTTTTCATATATATAAGTTGCAAGCATATTAAAATAATGCTTCAATTATTCAATACTTTTAAACGTGCAAACTTGACAATTCCGAATAAAATTTCAAGAAATATCGATTAAATTAAGAATTGTAATGCGATAATCTTTATCTTTCCCAGTTCCCACAACAACTTTGAAAGAATAGCGATTATATGGTAGATCTTCATTTTCGAAAGCATTCGGTTCGGAAGATACAATAAAATGCCAGCTTTCTCGGTTAATTACTTAACATTCTACACAGAAGCACAAGCTTCAATATCAATAGTAAATGGAATTTAATTCATCTGAAAAATGATATTTTACAACTTTCGTTTCAGCATACAATAGTTCAAGCATTAACTTTTAACACAATAACATTTCAAATTTTTTAGACAACATTCAAGAACACATTGTGCATTTTCATTCAGTATAGAGAATTATTCAACCATAAGTGATTTAATTATTTGCATACCAGGAAAATAAAAGACTATTTTAACGTAAAATTCATCATAAACATAAATAATTTAATACATGGATTTTGGCTTCAAAGGAAACAGGCGATTCTGCAATTTTTGAAAAGTTATTGATGTTGCAATTCTTTTATGCCCACAATTTTATGGCTGTTGAAGATTACGTGACTTTTGTGGAGAACCGTTGAAGCATGTGCCATCAATATTCTTAAAAACCGATTTCAGTTTAGCTGAAGGAAAGATTAGCTCTAAGCAATAATCTGCTGGTTAATAGATTCTAGGAGATTTCATTGCCACTTTCTAACCTTACATGGAAGATTAGAATAAATGAATTGCCAACAGCAGGCAATTTATCTCGAGAGTTAACTTCGCCCCTGAAGTGGTATTCAAGTGGTTTTATGGCGGTAAGACAGTGAAAAATCGTGATTAAGTTTCTTTCATATTAGACTGAAGTACGCTTTAACAGATTATTGGCGTAGGTACAATTAAAATCAATGTTATTCTTTTGATCAGCTTTGGAGATTATATTCATAGCTAAATATGCTTGTGTTTATAGTATACTGTGGCAACTGATAAACACGCAATTCAGACACTTTACAGAACGATTCAATTTTGAGGTTTCGTTTACGGTTCTTTATCAACTCGAGCATTGAAGTATTTTTGCACATTAAGATTTAATGTCATTACAAACAACCGATACCGGAGCTCAACTGCTTATATAATATTAAATACCCGACATTTTACGTTAGCGAACCAAAAGGACAAGCATTCTAAAAGCAATTTAACATTTCGCGAAATGTGCTATTTTACTAGAACTAATGTTGTTCGTTGATTCATCATTAGAATTTACCGTTTCTTATGGCCGAAAAGCCTGCATTTGGTTATACTACTATAGACCTAAAACATACTTGATATTGAAGATCAACGTTTTTGTTGATAATTGGCTGAGGTTTAATTAAAAATATGTCCTTTCTTTGATAAAAATTACAACATACATTTAAACACGCCAACAGTATTAGAAGTATCACATTCACTCCTTTGACACACTCAACCAGGTACACCAGCAATCTCAAGATCGAATAGTGTAACAATCACACACTGAAACATTAATTGCCTATATTTACCCATTCGCGTGGCCAGCACATCAATTAACTGATCCCCGGGGACCGGTACTTTCATCTTGGATCGCCGGTCCCATACGACCCAAGACGAAAAGTCAGCAGGGAGCGGCCAGGTAATTGACGGGTTTCTCTTATTTTCCAACACCCTCTGAAAACAGTTATTGAATTTACCAACTAAGACTTGCGAGTCTCAATTCTAATATTGGTGTTTAATTGGAATATAAATTATTAGTTCCCAGATTGAATTAAGCTGAATAATTTCAATTTTAATAATAGACAACCAATAGATCTCCAAAAATTTGATCTTCCTACACGAGAGGAATTTAAATTCTGTGGGATACATATTAACCATTCGCATACAATGGCGAGTTGAATTGCACATCAAATTAATAGCAGCTTTAAAATTAAAAATTCAGTTAGTACAAATAAGTTTAAAATCGTAAAATAACTTAGAAGCGCTTCAATACATTAAAGAACCTTTATATTATAGAAATTAAATATCTTAATAGGATTTGTCATCTAACCAAGTTAAATTCGTAGCTCAAGGTTGTTATAGTTAAAGCGATTAGACTCCGATCCACATTTGGTGGAATGCTCGCACTTTGTCCGAACTTGCACGATAGTTTTGCTATTTCCATTTTGAAGTCCGAATTAAAAGTTGCATTCTCACAATCTGATTTTCTCCACATTATTCTGATTAACAATGCTTGGGAAGAACCCGAATCTGCAATATATTAGAAATTGGAATCGCATTTTAGAATTTAAGTTGGAAATAGGATTGTTGAGTTTGATTTTAATGGCACAAAGACTATCATTCACGAGATTAAAATATTTGTATCGATTTATACCAAAATCAAAATATGGAATGTCTGCAAAATCCATGTCTGAAAGCGTAAAATTTAGAGTCATGGAAAACTTAACAATGATGTGAGGTATGATACTGCACTAAGAAGCGTGGTTAATGTTTATATACATTTATAAAAACCCATATTTTAAGAAAAATGAAGTTTGCATACGTTGGTTTGGAAAGAACTCGCCCACATCAGGGCGATATTTCTGAAAATATGCAAGATTAAAGAAATAAGATGGTAGAAGGGTTGATTTATATATCGTAAGTTGTAGTAAGAATATCTGAATATTTCTGTGAATTCATTCGTTTTGTCCTGTATGCTAGAGAACTTAATCCATACATGGACTAGAAACAACATCTCTTATTAGCCAATACAGAACTGACTATTTTAGAAATGCCCTGAAAAGGTACTTCCATATTGTCTTAAACAATCATAATAGACTTGCCATGGAACAAAGTTATTTCTCAATTCTTGCCACTACATTTAATCCTTACCATATGCATTTGAAATATTGCCAATCAAAATGAAACCATGTTAGCACCACACACTGAATCTTGAATGAATTGATATTTGAATACTCGATTACATGCAAGTTGATGATTAACATTTGAAGTATGGAAAACAAGACTGAATTCGAACTTTAATATGCGATCCTGACAGTGGAGCTTTTTTACAAGGTTTAATGCACAATTATCGCCAATGTCAGGTTTCGTCAGAAGCCAATTTTGAAGAAACTACTGTAACAAATTTAATGATATTCAATTATTCATAAACGATGTTCTAAGCTATAAACAAATCTTAGCATTTAAATTTTCTATAGTGAGTAAAATATCTATCACTAGTAGAACAGAATTTTGTAGAAACATGCTGGAAGTAAAATGATTTCCTTACAAAATATTATATATCTCAAAATGTTACCAATATTCTTTTAGTCTTGAAGACGATGGGCGACATCGCGTTCAAGGCTTGAATTATGAGAATACTGGCATCTTTATGGATGCGCAAGGCAGTCCATTTTGAAACGTTATGGAAAGATCACCTACTTCCCATCTTGTCAAGATACTGGCGTCCAAATTCGATCCGTTTCATCTTTTACATGTCTACAGCTTAAAATGAAACTTCAGTACCTAGAAGAAAATGTTACCAATTAATACTTTCCTTCATATCGATGAAGGATATCGATCAATGCAAAGAAAAATGAGATTTGACGGGTCTGAATGAAGATTGGCATTTTTAACAGGGCCCTCCACCTTAGAAATCCAATTGCACCAGGAGTGCTTTGAATGCATATTAAGCATCTGCTTCATAATTTGAAGCATCAATTCATTTTTGTAAGTTTTATATGCTTGATGCGAGAAACCGGTTTTCATATTTGTTATCTGTAGGTACTTTTCAAAAATTTAAGGGCTACTGCAATTGTATACTTATTTAATGCTGTCGTCTACTCCTTTCGGATTTTAAGGTTGTGATAATTATGCCGATATAGGACAGCAGTTCAAAGAAACGAAACTCAGTTTGCTGAAAATGTAACGTTATTAGAAGATTAGCATTTAGAGATAAAAATGAAATTAAAAGCTAAAAATTCATGCTTTTAATGTCATGCGATTCGATTTCAAATTCTGCTTCACGCTCTTGATTCTTCCCAAAATTCTACTGTACTTCGGCGTTGGTAGCTACATTTTTTTTTATAAGAGGCAAGATATGAAAGGAATAAGATACAGACAATAAATTTAAGTACTCAAAACGCAATCCTAATAGCAAAACACGTTTTAATTTAAAAAAAGCAATATGACCTTTTTCGCTCGGATAAAGTTTGGTGTAATTAAATTATCACTATACGCAGATTGTGTTTACAGATGAGCGACAATATTCGTTAAAAATAATTCAAATCAGTATGTCGACAATACTTTCATCTTTTAATTAAGATTTCTCAATTTATGCAAATTTCTAGGTTGTTTATTTTTTTTATCTCCTGGAGCTTTATTCTGTCAAATATTAGCTCAAGTTAGAACAGCAGAAGCTTGCCAGAGAGTATGGCTGCACGCTCATATTCATCAGTAAATAAGGCATTGTTCTGCTTCCTTCAATCTCCTAGCATATTCGTGGATTAGGATTAAGAAGGGCACTACCGGTATTGCTTTTAATACATGTGGTATTTTTCAAGCCTACGATTAAACAGAAAAGAATTGGCGAGATTATATATCAGAGCTGTAGTGTATCTCAAACTTACCATTCATGTAGATTCCAGTTACAAAGATTCAGCAGTAGCTCCGTTTACAGCATGTAATTTTTTCATGCTAAATCCAGATTTCACATGATTGCGGTTGAAGCTTGATCATACAGGTAGCTGTAAAATAAATATGCAGAACATGAACAAAAGATATTTAAATTGCGAGTGAAATGAGTTTCTTCAAAACTTTACAAATAAAATTAGGAATACAGGTCACGTTAACAATTGAAGATATGCAGAAGTAGCAACTAAAATACATAGGTTTAGATTTCATAACTATATATTACGATAAAAATTCGTTATATACCATAATATCTATTAACTTCATTAATGAAATAAAGCATTTCATTCATTTAACCATACAGTTAAACCGTTTCCACAACTTTAAATTCATTATTGAAGTTCCTTCAATAATTTACGATTACCTTCGTATAGACAGTCGAAATATTAAATGTATAATGTACACTTATTCCACTAGAGCACACAAAAAGATTGGTATAAAATAACGAAATTCAGTTACTCATTAGTTGAAAATGGCCTATAATTGAAATTTACCTTTAGTCGAATAGCCATTTTTACTCCCAAATTTAATATAGAATACGAAAATTTCGCATGAAATGCGTTTAATATTTAAAATTTGCAAATGATGTATCATGGTCTAAGTGTAAAGCAAGAAGCATTTTAGAAATGCATATCAAGTTTTGACGGGATAAGGACTGCTTTGAGTGCCAGTAGAAGGCTAGAATTTGCGTAACTTGTTTGCTTCGGACTTTTTTTGCTAGACTCGATTCGAACACATCGAGGCTCATATGTATAGTCCTTGAAATATTCGAGATTAGTCCTCAAGATCAAATTGCAACACTACACAAAGATAATAGAATATACTATGTGTTAAATATGAAATAAATTCTCAAGTTTGCTTGAACATTCGAAAACAGCAGATTAAAATCAAATCCCATTTAACATTATATTGTTAATACAACTCAATTATTTTTAAATTTCAGGGAAAACCATCCTTCAACAGGAATCGATTGCATCTACTGTAATGCATGTCCTCCATCTCTGAACACTACATTAGATGACTTTTCTGCGTTTATACTGCACTGCAGATCAATTGCATTTTAACCTCCCAGATGAAATAAGTGACGAAAGGAAATCTGGAAATAAAAATGCAGATTATATTACAACTTCAGATTTTTTGATTTTCAAATATTGTTCAGAAAATTATGCCCAGTTGTTTGCATTAAGTTTTCAAACAGGCATTTTCGAAATTTTGTTTCTCAGTTACGACAATATACAAAGCACGAGAAGACGTTACTAAAACTAGATACTGCCTTTCATTAAAGTAAAGTGAGGGAAGTTTACTTTGAAAGAGATCGTTGAAGAAACAAGTTACTTCCGACAGCTTGTAAAATAAATCCACAATCTTTACCCGATGAAGTGTAAATATAATGTATTTAAAATCAATTGGATGACATAGGTAAACTAGACAGACCTAAAAATATCGTTTAGTTTGTTCACATTTGATTTTGTGTTTTCTTTTCAATATTATGCCTCAGTTTTTATAGTCAATAATTACACATGATTAATCTAGCAAAGTAGATAATTAATTCTTGCTTTTTGTGACTGAATACTTTTTACGGTAATGCAAGACTTAAAGTTCTTTAGTAAAGATATAGATCTTAAGTTAACATCGGTTTGAGAGGCTTTGTTATGCAGAAATTGAAAGAATTTGTAAATGTATCGGATAAGTACGCCTTTATTTGTAAGATTGTTTGTAAGGTAATCAAAATTATCATGTATGGGATTTTAACGATGATTTTAATTCACTTTTGTATGCCCGTGATTAAGGTCACAATATTCGCAAGTACCGAAGCGCTAAAAGCTTGCATCTTTATAACAGATTAACTGCTTTTCGTCAAATTTTGCATTTTGAAAATTTGCGAGATTAATTATGCATTGACCAAGGGCTGGTTTATTTCTTCACGATTTAATACATTGTACTTGTTCATTTTACCAAAAATATAAACCGAGATTTCATATAAATCAAATCGTTTATAAAATATCAAAACAATGCATCCTTTAAAGCTTTGATCTTGGCAGCCTTTAATTTCCACTCTGAAGGAATTTTATCATCCGAAATACATGGGACACAAATTCCAGTTGACAGTTGAAAATCTGATGTACCCCAGGAAATTCAGAGAAATCGACGGATTAGTTTCGTATGATCTAGATTTACTCTTGAAGCACTTAAACTTAAGTCTAAGATCTTGACTAAAATGATCTATATAATTCCTCTTCCATAGAAAAATGAATTTTAGTTAAATTTACTTTTTGCATACCAGAAACTATTTTAACTCAAGAACTCGAGTTCGGTATTGACGAATCTCCAAACATGTACTACTGGAGTGCTCGAAATCCTTCGTTATCAAACATCGAATTTCAATTATTTAAATATTTAAAATTGACAAGGCTCTTTCGTGTGGATATCAATGCAAAACCAACTGTTTGCACTTTTAACTTGCATAGCTTAATACAAAAGTTTCGCAATTCGCATAAAATACGTTTAATATTCAAAAGAGCATTGCATCTGGGCACCATGACGTTGAATAAGACGAATTCTAATTCTAGTCTTTGTGGAATGAAAATCATTTGAGCACTAATCAAATGTTAAGATTTGCGAAGCTGATTTATAGAATTCGAAGGCATCCGATCTGGTAATCTAGCGAACAGTTTCATTTGACTTACAGAGCCAAGCAATGTTAGATGCACAAATAAAAAAAAAGTCCAATTCCTTTTATCTGCATCGGTGGCACACTCAAATTACCGCATTACATTAATTGCTTTGCTAAATATTTTACTGCAGTTTTTAATATGAAGTTTAAAGTAAGTGAAATATTTCAGATTACTTTGACAGATGAAATTACAGCACTAGGCAATGCACAATAAAATGCATCTTTAGTGTTTACTATACAGCAAAGAATGTTGAAAATACGATTTAAATATTCGGCAGTTTTCGAATACCGAATAAATGAACACTTATAACGTGAAATTACTTTGAGAATGTTAATTTGATAGCTGTCTTCAAATTTAGGTGAAAGCCCCACCCCACTCCTCTTTAAAACCCCTTAACCGGTTTGCCCGTAAAGCATGCGTGGTTTGATTAATCTAATGTTGTCTCTTTTAAACAACATTTAAGCTATTCATAATTGCTATAATGCTATACAAAAATTATAAAGAATAAATAAGTATCTGAAGTGTTCTATATGACTTCTCAATTGAATCAAAACTACAAAACATTACAAAACTGAAGACTTCATCTAATTCACAATAAAGAAAATAAACCAGTGAAGGGGTTAATTGGAACGTTGCATCTATTATATTAGAATTCCCATCTTTGAGCATGCTCTAACTTTCTTCAGCTTTTAAAGAGAACTATAACCCCATTATAGAATTTTTCCTGGGAAGTTATGTTGAAAGAGTTCTACAAATCAAAATCCGAATAATTTATACCTTCGTATTTTCAACTGCAAAATTTTTCTTTGAAAGCAAAATGTCAAAATTTTCAAATTAGGATTCTGAAAATAAGCTTACACATTTCGTTTAAGCACACCATTCTGTGAAGCTAGAAAAAATGCTTTCTATTATACCTTCCAGTTTATTGTGCTCTTTTTAAATCGTATTTCCGAATCCACTCCGCGGTTTTTCTAAGCTATTAAATGGAAATTATAAATAGTCTAAGGTTTCTCGACTGAAGACTTGCCGGTTTATACTTTTAGAAATTTTGTAAGATGTTTTGCCACAATAAAATACTAAATATCGGAAGTTGAGCTGCTATTAAGTTAGCCTCGAGTCTCAAAACTTGGATATGGAAAGAAAATATACATTTGCAAGTCCTTTAATTCCTTTTGTTAGATTTAATTTCTCACAGCAGGCAATCAAAATCAACAAATGTACGGTATTTCTAGAAATTACTTTCTTTTAATCTCATAATTTTGCATGATCATTAAATTTAATATTAGCAACAGATTCAGAACCACAAAAATGTTTAAAAATTGCATCTCCAATAAAAGTCGTAGATAACCATTTGTTATCCGAAAATTAATACGATTTTACTTCGATAACATGTTTTGACATCCTAAGCAATGCAGATTTCTAAATAAATTATTTTACGACTTGGAGAAGTTTATGAACTCTTGATGAGAATTTGTGAGAAAAATGCTCCTCCTTATCAGTCTAAGATTGACTTTCATCGTTAGATAAAGAACGCACCTTGAGAGAAGTTCCTTTATATGAAATTTTATCAAAGCAGTTATATGGAACACCTGTACAATGAAGTTTATTCTGGAAGTTTCGTATACTTTGGATAATTGACAATAAAGATATCTTAATTTTGCGAAACTGAATTTTATGCAATGCAATTCCGATTCAATTAAATTTTATTTTGGATGGTAAGATCTGAGGATGCATCTGAGCTAGTTAATACGATAGCTTGAAGTGGTAATCAAGTAATATATAAAATCTAATACAAAGTTTGAGAATCTAAAATGCATTCTTAGTCAAATTTCGAACAACATCCGTTGACGTGTTCATTGCTTGTTAATCTAAGTTCTCATGCATACAAGAAACACTCAAAACGTTATGAAAGTAAAATTTGGCGTCCTTCATTAAAATTTAAGTTTCGACTTCAATAGATCGACAAAGAAAAAAAAATTCTAAAATGCATATTCGGTTCTTTCTATATATCACGAAGCAAAAGTAGCTCATATGTGGAACCCCTAGTTCACGGCCTGTGTATGATCTGAATTTTTATTATTGGAGGGCGGGGGTCCTTTATGTGGGAGTAATAGATGAGGAAGTTCCAGGATGATAAATACCAGCAGTTTTTAATAGCAGATACTAAATGATTAAGCACGAAATACTCGTATACAGGATTCTCAATATAAAATTCAGAGGCTTTCACCGTTTTTCAGTTTTTTTATAATATTGATATACAAGAATAAGGCCTTTTCTAAGCAGTATGAAGAAATTTAAGAATACCACTCATGCTGGTTTAGAAATACTAATTCAAAGACTTTCCATATTCCAAAGTCAATACTCTTGAGAAGAAAAAATACAGAAGATTATCAGTGTATATGCTTATTGTTTATGGATTTCAAAAGATACATATTTAATAAAAGGTACTAAAATTCTAGTTATGAATTTAGCCTGAAAATTTGGTTCAGCACCGAAATTATATTGATACTATAAAAATTACGATATTTCCTAAAGATTCAATAAGAAAAACAAACTAATTTTTCTGAACATTAAGATTTTTCGTTAAATTAAAGAGACCGATTTACGATTAAAAGAATGAAAATTCATTTGATCTATAGATATTATAGCGACTAGTACCGAAGAAAATTATTGTGAACCATCACAACATCGAATTTCAGAATCTTTATCACTCAGGTACATAATTACAGACGCCAATCTAAAAACCATTTTAAACTTGCCACTTGATGTGAACCAGACTTGTTAATATCCATGACTAATACGAAAAAAAGGGAAACAAGTTGATACAATAAATACCATTTTCAATAAAACAAGCAACATGCTTCGTTTCAAACTTCAAGTAAACAAAAAAAAAAAGCCTTCGTAAATAAAAAAAATAACTCCGAAAAAGCAATTCAATTTTACATCTGATTCTTTTATAGAAGCTTGAATATCGCATAGCCAATCAAAATGCCATCAGTTTACTCATTTGAAGTTCATTTACCTAAATCGATTTGCATTTTTGTTACTTGCGATAAATAGTCAGAAACAATAAGAACCATATTGGCTTGTTGGTAGAGTCTGGATTCAGTTTTTTTCGGATTCGAAACCTCATATCACGGATTCGGCCCTTGAATAGAACATGATTCATATTAAATATTGTATCGGGAATCAGACGTCTTTAAATGCGTAGATATCTGGAGAATTCTATGCCTGTTTAACAATTATCTTTATCATCTGATCTCGGTTCAAATTTACGAAGTTCGTCCTTAGATCCAAATAAGGCAATGATCTGATACAGCAAAATGAAGCTTTCTACAAATAATTAGATGCCGATTTTGTTTTAGATTTGTTTAAAGTCTTCTGAAGAGCATTTTCCTTAACTACAAAATTAATTCAAAATAATTAATAAAAGATAAGATGTGTTTTTTGTTATAATCCCATCTCATATCCTCTATGTCTCTTTTTTCATTGAGAATCAATAATTAACTTCTTTCTTTCATATTCCGTTTTATAACAGAAATAAAATTTAAAATAATTGTTTCTTAATCAAAGTAATAACTTAATTTAACAATCCCCGTTAAAGGAATGAAAATCATCGAGAGCTTAGAGAATCGTGTAATAAATAATAAAAATTTTATGAAAAAGAGGAGCCCAAATTTTATTTTAAAAAATAAAAGATATTTCCAAGATGATAACAATATTTTTATGATATTATAAGTAACGGAAGCAAGACATAAAACAGTAGCGTGACCAGCGCAACCAAATCCAAATTAAAAATTTCATTTTTTTTAGTTTGTATCACTTGTAAAGTATAATATCTTAATATTCCTTATCTTACTTACTATGTTTATTAGGTTGAAATATTGGGAAAAAATAATAACTAAATACAAAGTAATTTTGACAAGAAAGAGCAATTCCATCTTCTTTGATTTAACGAACTCATAACTTCCTTCGATATCACAGTATATGCATTTATAACAGAAAATAAAATTACTAATTTCAAAGCGTTTTAAATATAATAAACAATTAACAAACTAATTCAAAATTAATATAATAATTCGTAAAAGTATAATAATTAAAAGTATTTAAAATTTAATTTTTTTGAAACTTAATTACTGGCAATTTGGAATGTAAAGTAATATGCAATGCTTTCAGAAATTTCCAATGTTACTCGTCCGTTCATGATGACGTCTAAGAATCGGAATCCACCCTTGTTTCTAAAACTAATTACATATATCTCGAGAGGCAAAAGTCTCGCATAACCTATGTCATCAATTCGAAGTGGCTGGCATTTTCAAAAGCTAAAGATAGCAGAAAATATTTCAAAAATTGTTTCATATAATAAATTGGTATTTTTCATTTTCACCTAAAAGTTTAGTTTAAAGTCAACAGTTTATTAATTTCCATGGAATAATCCGAGATTGAATGCATTGGCAAAATCAATTAAATGATACTGAGATTTTCTATATAAGCATATAGAAATAATTTGACTTTTGATGCATTTTCGAGACATACGATTATTTCTTAAGTGTCAGAAAAAAAAGTTGGATTGCAAAAACTTTTACATTTTCTGCGTAACGATTGTTATATTACGCGATTTATGGAAAAACTGCCATTCAAAAAATATTCTCATGTAGAAAAAGCGAAACTGAAAATTCTACTTTAAGGTTATTACCAATAGAAAGTTTTTGTTAAATATCATTGTAACAGCAATAAAAATATGCGAATGTAAAGTATGGTGAAATAATGATACTAGTTTGAACTTTATTACAAGAATAAAAACGTATTATTATAATTACTAATTCATCATATTAAAATATCATTCCGATGAAACATGCTTCATTACCGCAAAAATTTTCCATTACATTAAAGCAAGAAAATATGCTTAGCTCAAATATAAATGTTCTTAACATGTTCATTTTCAATTATCAAACAAATAACTTATATCGTGGAAATTTTTAGAAAAATTATTTTTCAAAAAAAGGATAAAATCAAGGGGGTGTTCCAGGATGATCTTTTTAAGTGAAACTAAATAAAAGTCAAGAAAATATCAAATAAAATTAGTGTGCTTATTTTTATTGAAATCGAAAGTGCAAGGACAAAATTTCATGGATTTTAACAAGCAAGCCTGTATTGTTTCAGACCACAAGTCTTTTGAATTCTCACTTAAATATTCTAAAGGTTTCTTGATACTAGGACCTATTTCTCATTGT
>JAPMOR010042745.1:0-12718 GCA_026543865.1 Argiope aurantia
TAGCCTTAGACGACATGTAAATAAAGATAAAGATTGCAATGTTCAGTTATTCAGTTTTCTTGTACCATAAACATTGCCAATTTTAGTTTTTATTCCTTAGTGTCAGTTTTACATATGGTTAAGTTTACATTTTTTTTTTTTTTGCACAAATTATTTCAATGTGTTTTATTGCTTTCATTCTATCTTTTTTTTTTCTTTTTTTCATAAATTCCAGCTTTCCTTTGCCAAGCTAGATAGAGGCACATGAAATCTACACACATAGGGGTGGTATATTGTTTAATGACGAATTTTGATACAAGCATTTTAATTATTTTATTTTAAGAAATAAAAGTAGAAATACAGAGAACAACTAAATTTTTACATTGATAAACGTATGCAAAGAATAGATATATTTGATTAGCTCATAAAATTTAATATTGCATAACAAAAAAAATTATGTTTCAATTAAATTTACAAAATTTGTTAAAAATTAGAGAAAAATGCTACTTTAGTAAAATTGATGTTATAATATATTTAGGGCAGGAGGGAGTAAATTTAAAGAGAGGGGATAAAGAAGGGAAAAGGGATAGGGGAGAGTAGAAAGAGAGAAGAAAGAGTAAAGATCCCTGGGAACCTCGGGATTGGGACACCCGTATCCACCTAAAGAAAGTGAGCCCATGAGGGGAGAAAAAAATGGTACTTTATTAAAATTGATGTTACAATATAGTTAATTTTTACAATATTAGAGTGCGGTAATAAGAAAAGAAGTGTTCAGAAAATTAGTTAGCAAATCTAAAATATTTTAACTCCCTTTTCATCTGTTTACGTATGTCATGGAAACTTTTTTTTATAATGATTACCTGCACTAATACAATCGTAAAAATTTTTATTTGAATTTGTCAAGCGGTGCCAAGTTATATCGGGTACAGTTAAGCAAATAATTCTTCCATTATAATTTATTAGATCCATTAATAATTGTTCCATTATTCCATTTTTAAAGGACCGACAAAACTCAGAGTGTTCTTAACAGAAATCAAGAAGATTTTTAAATCTTAATTCTTAATAACTGAAGAGAATTTCCTTTTTCCAAATTTTAAATTATACAAATAAAGGCTGTCTTTAAAAGAGCGTTTATATTGTCTTAGTGTTTATTATTCTTTAGAATATCAGTAGCCCGTCAGCCGCTGCTCAGTATCGTAGCAGCGTTGCCCGAGGAACACCACTTGGAGGTCGGCTACCAGAGTTCCTCGAGGGCTGTCCTCCTACACTCCGGTGACTACATTCCGGGACAGCCCCGGGTGGTCGAACAAACCTCGACCTCCCTCGCACACGCCTATGAAATGGGTTCCATCTGCTGGTCACAAATTCGGGATATGAGTAAATTAAAGTGTCGTGCGTTGACGGTAGGGGGAGTGGATCAACGCGTCCACAACAACTTAGCGCACTCCTGGTGACTTAAATATGTAATTATATCTCTAAATCTTTTAGTTAGCCGAAAGGTTGGAATTGTATATGTGTGAATAATACTTAACTAACTGGTCTCTTCAACAATTAATTTCGAAAGGAGTGATGCCAAAAAGAGGATGTTGGAGTGCGCTAAGTGCCTTCCTGGAAGGGCTTTGGAAGGAAACTGGCCCACATTCGTGCAAAGCATGGGGAAACCAGGCAAACCCCACGCAGCCAGTCCGGCAGAGAGCCGCTTTCCACAGCGGAGGACTCCGCCTCCCAGTTCAGAGAGCTTCGGCGCTCGGCCACTGGTGGGGCGCGGAAGGTGGCTGGTGAATGGGAGTGGACCAGCGCGGCCACTTTTATTTAAAGACGCATAATCGGGAAATTCAGATATTACTATCGCTCTTAATAGCAAAAATTGCTTAAACGTGTATTTAGAAGATGTTACTTAATTGCTCGGAGATTCTTCAAATAATATATGCCACCTTAATAATACGAAGACCTATCTAGCCAATTTTCTATATACTTTTGAAGTCATCATTGTTTCTCTCTCAATTGATATATAATTGGTAGTAATTTATAAAATTATTTCTTGGGATGGAAATACGTGTTAATGCTATGATATGATGAAAACATTTCATAATAGTAAAATATTTAATTTTTATAATTGCTTGATTAAAAAAATATATGCTTTTATTTTTACTTATTACAATTCTCCTAGCAATGGCATATTAAATAAAGAATTTGGTTTTCCCTTAATAAACCATCTAGATTTCTGTGGTTGCTTCGATAACGTTTAATTTATAGTAGTACAAACTGTTTTAATATTATATTCGGAGAAATATTCTACAAAATATTCAGTGAAAATATCAAAAATAATTTGCAATGCCTAAAAAATTGCATAATCTTAGTCACAAATTCGCCATGATAGTTCTGATTTAATGTTGACGATCCTGCATTATAGATAATAGTGTTTCTCTTTAAACGCATGAATGTATTAATAAGCCAATAAGTACCTTATTTATGTCACGAACTAAAGTCACTGATGATCTTTCATATTTATCTTTTAATTCAGAATTCACACTTACATGCTCTTTCGCTTTTAATAAAATCAAGAACAAAGCTTCTTACCTTTTCCATACTTTATTTTTTTTTTAAAAATTTCAAAGAAAAGTACCATTGCAATTATGTTCGAATATCCTAATTAAACTCAAATGTCAAGCTTTAGCCTTTAATATTCTTACTTTAAAAAACCAAAAATTATCAAAAAAGTTTTTTTTTCATATAAAACAACAAAAGAAAATCATTTGAAATTTTTTTTATCTCTATAATCTTGAAAGACTTGCTTTTTCAGGGAAATATAATAGAAAGAATGATATTTCCTGCTTCCATTTACTACATGCATTTGGTATCGAGATGGCTAATCTCTTGAATTCGTCATTTGATTTATCTAAATGAGGTTTGGCGATTCAATAGGAACCAAATTTTCCTGAGGAATTTTCGTAATTGCCCTTTCCTTCAGTATATTCTATGAACTAATACGCGTATAACTCCTTGAATAATTAAAAAAAAAACTCATCATTAAACTTTAAAAAAAATTGCATGCTATATCAGTTTTGAAATAAAAGGATTTTTCTCTTCTTTTCTGCGTATTGTTGAGAAAATCAGCTTTTTATTTTAAAAAACTAGGCTTCCATCTATCCTATGTTTAATGATTAAAATATTTAGTTTCAGATTTAGAATACTGGTTAGAATACTTGGAATTAGATAAGAATATTTAATTTTAGATTAAATTTCAATATTTACTTACGTATCGCAAAATAATGTGTGATTAATTAATTAATAAATGAACTAAGTATTTTGAACTTTCGAATTATCACAGACGTTTATTTATCACAGACCCTTAAATTATCACAGACGTTTATTTATACTATTAAAAGCTGTATTTAAAATTCATCAAACTAAAAATTTCCTAAATGGAGACATTCATAGCTGCGCTCTTCGTAATTGAAAATATAAATTCAAATATTGAAGGCTTTAAATAAATAGTTTTTGTAATGGTACCTTGACATTATATTTCAATAATCATTTATGCAATGCTCATGGGTTAAATCTGAAGTAATTAAGTATTTTACTCTTAAATTGAGATGATTATAACCATTTGCTTTTTTTATTGTACTATTTCTACGATTTACTTCAATTATTTTCATTTCTTTGTCTTATATTAGGTTTAGGACATCGTGTATCGTATCTTCAAACTGAGTCTTCAACTGAGATTTAAACTGAGTCTTTGTGCGTAATCATCCCTACTATTAAATGCGTTCTTCACAATCAAGAAAACCTATTCTCGCATTTAATACAAATGCATAATGCTACATTAAAATGTATTTGCATTTACGTGAAATGCTTTTTAAGTATCTTAAATTTAAAGAAATATACATTTTCAATAATTACATACGTATGAACACGTTTAAAACAGTTTATCCTGTTTTTTATCCTTCTCTTTTCACACTTAATAAGAATTTAATAATTTTTAAAAAATTTCACTTGTTATTTTAGAAGCCTATTTCATCCACACTAATAATCAACTTATTCATAAATTATCAACATTCTTTAACTATTTTCTCTCTTTTTGTTCTACCATCCATTAAGATAATGTATAAGTTTAACACCAATGAATAACTGCTTTTAATTTCCCACAAGTTTGTAATTTGACAATTAATAAATAAATGTAAATGTTTGAATGATTAAATAATTCTGCCTTTTTCCATAAATATTTCCTTAATTGAAGGATAAAATATTTTGATTTTATATCGTTTATTCCGGTTACTACAGAGTTTTTATGTGAAAACGATTTTTTTCATTCCTCCATTCTAAAATGAAATTCAAAGCTAATTCCGATATAATTCTGCTAGGTTTGTATTAAATTTTTTTTATTATGGTTATATTTCTGTTTATTTACACTTCATAGTAAATGTTTTAACAATTAAAAATAAATGAAAAATCTTTAAACGTTTTTGATCGTCAGATTCCATTTTTTTTTCTACAAATTTTCATATGCAAAATAATTCAAGAAACTACAAAAACAAGTGAGTGAAACTAAAGTTGTAATGTTTCATAACAGAATATCTACCTTTACAATTAAATATCTTATTTCTTTATTTTGAGAAAAAATATTATGAGAGAAAAAATTCTGCTGCTGAATGTACACACATAACCGTTGATAAGGTAAATGTCTTTTAAAGAGATTTAAAAATTAATATGATACACTTTGGAGTTCATAGCAAAACATGCAAAATGGTAAGGTAATACTTTTCTAAAAATAGTTGATTCAAAAATTAATGTATGTTTTAGTCTTTATAGAAATCGTAATTATTTGTGAAATATCATACTATAATACATATTTGCGATATAATACATATGCGATATAATATATATATACGATCCTATATTATAAATTTAAGCGTTTGAGTACCTCAGAAAGTCTGCTACGTTTGAATTTCTCATAAATTATTATTCCTTAATCAAACATAATTTTTTTTTGTTTCTATCGTTTATACCGATCATTACAGAGATTTTATTTCAAAAAGATTGTTTTTTTTACTACTACATTCTTAATTGAAAGTTAAAGTTATCTCCAATATAATTTTTTAATTTTTCTATTGTAAATATTTTTCTTATGTTTATTTTTTCTGTGGATTCTATTATGTAAATTTTAAAACCTTTAAAAATTAAAATAATTGAAAAAGAAACATTAAAAGTCTTATATCGTCAGATTCTGTTTTGTAATAAAAAAAATTTTTAAGCAAAATAATTTAAGAAACAGCAAAAACAAGTGAGTGAAACTAAAGTTGTATGTTTCATAATTGATTATCTGCCTCTAAACGGAAATATTATCTTTCTCTATTTTAAGAAAGAAAAACATTATTACACTAAAAATATTAGCTGAGAATGCGTGGACTTAATCGTTTATAAATTGAATGTCTTTGAAAGAGATTTAAAAATTAATATGATAACTTGGAATTCATTTGGAGTTCATTTAAAATGGGAAAGTAATGCCTTTCTATAAACAGCTGATTCAACCATTAATTTATGCATTAGTCTCCATAAATGTTCATTATATGTGAATTATATTAATTAGATTCATAAATTCGATCTCTATTCTTCTCATAATTAAGATGTTTAATGATATTTATAACTTGAATGTTTTTGATTAGAAATAACTTTGAAAGAAATACTCGATTTTTTTAATTAAGGGGAAAATTTTAGCATTCCAAACAGAGATCAATTCGATTACTCTATTTTTATGAATTTTTCTAGTAGGCACATTTATTGTTTCAAGTTATATAAATTTGCTCAATGTTTAATTTTTCTCTGCTTTTTCTGATACTATTCGGGGTACTTATTTTTGAAAAGAAAGCTATGCGCAGTAAAATTCTATCAATATTTGACTATGCTGCTGCGGCATTGATGACTGGGTGCTATTCAGAATTTCTTTAAAAAAATGGGATATTTTGAAAATATGTATTTTAAAATCTGAACAGTTTAACTAAACTTTACAAGGGTTGGAAGATTAATATTTCACACATAGACTTTACGATGCAAAACGGAATTAGTGTACGGATCCAGATTATAAGAAAAGTTAGTTCCAACGAAGACTTGTCTCAAAAGCTGTGCTGGTGTATCAAAATACATGTGATAATGTCGTAAGGAAGTAAAATGTGCGAGTATGACATAAAATCGAATCGGCAGTAGACACGTTATACTACAAATTCATTTTATCAAAATCTGTCTCAAAAGCTGTGATTGTCTATATAAATATATGCGAAAATATTGCGAGGAGTTTCTAAACTTTATGCAGAGGCGATTCAAAGCCGTATAGTGGGCTGCATTTTTTTGAAAGAATGCCTGGGTTTGGGAAAAAATTGAATAATGCGGGATGCAATACTAAACAAAAGAAGTGTTGAAACGGTTTTATTTTTCTAAATTTAAAAAGGCCACTTTTACGTATTCCCTAACAAATCGTTGTAGTAAACCGCTCCATATGTATAAGAAAAGTGAAAAGTCAATAAAAGTCTATCTATTGCCATTCAGACAACAATAAGCATTTCAATCAAGCGCTCTTATTATTTCAAATGTAAATAAATAGTTATTACCCCTCCCCGCTCTTAAACTTCCATTCCTGGTATATTTGCAATCAAATTTGTTATATTTCAACTTGTTTAATAACAAATTTGTTATATTTCAACTTGTTTAATAACAAATTTGTTATATTTCAACTTGTTTAATAAGGCCTGTTAAGATAATTAACATTATAAAAAGATGTAACTTTTGGAAAATTAAGAGATCCATGAATTGAAATGCAGCAAAAGGGCCGTATAGATTCATTTCATTTATAAGAGTTAGTTTCTGGGCGAAATATTTTGAAACAAAGTGAAAGAATATATTTTCCAAGGAGCATCGATAAGTTTTTTATGAATTTCTCCTCAAACATTAATAAGATATTCAAACTCTCTCTCTGCAATTTCAAAGAATGCGGTATACACTGTAAACGATATATATATAAGAATTTACAAAAGTTGATGAGTCGTTATAAAAGTAACATAAACTAAATTTAAATTTGTGTCAAAGATGTAAAATTCCGACTCCCTATCCATACCAACAGAATTAAAAATAAGCAAAGGAGAAATTTTCACTCAAAGCTGTCTCTAAATTTTTGTAATTAATTCTCAAAAGTGCCAGAAAGTTCGAGTTTCTTCTCAGATTTTCTTGTCTAACGTTTCACATATAGTATGGTACAAACCAATTATGCATAGGTGTTTTATACAGTTTCAATCGAAGAAAACAGGGAATAGGAAAAAAAGGAATGATATATTTTTAACTGGAAATCTTGGCATATTTGGCATCGAAATGCAAAGAAATTTCCGACTTCGAAACATTATTTTTAATCACTATTTCAGATTAATAAGGAAAAAAAACCTTCAACTCTCAGAAACAAGCTTTAATATTTTCTTTCACTCTGGATGAAAAACAAATTTATTGCAAAAAGTTCATGGAAATAAAGTATTTACTCATCATAAATCAAAAATTCAAATCTGCTTGAAAAAGAAATTATAGTTGCAATTTAAACAAAGTTCGACTTAAAAAGACAAACATAATTCAATCTTTTAAGTATTTCTTCCTTTCTCTTAACAGTAATCGCCAACTTACTTGTAAATGTGCCAAATGAAGTGATAATAATAAAGGATGCTGACATAATTCGCATTTTTTAAAATTTGTCTTTATACAATTATGCTTTTTTAATTTAAACTATACCTCGTGCAAGCATTTCTGTTTATCCACAACTGATACTTCATCTGTAAAAATGTATTTGAAAGTATTCCTGTAAAAATAATTTTTTTCTTACGAAAGAAAGCGAAATTATGTTTCAGAGTCCAATTTGATGATGTAAAAATCTAGCTCTTCCTTCGCAATGCGTTGACGTAGTACGCCTTAGCTTAGCAGTGCGAGGAACAGAAATGTCATGTCGCATGTGCGATAAATAGTGAAAATGAAAACAGTATAAGCAGGAACATTTCAAATGAAGGATTCAATTAAGTATTGACAATTTCTCGTGCAGTAAACAATACTTCGGTATTTTTATCAACGAGAAATTCAGTACGCACTCCGACTGTATTACAAATCTTGCAAAATACAGTTAGCCAGTACAGAAAATCAAGCAGCTTCTGAATAAATTCGAGGTTACATTTTGCTACTTTCTATAAACGTGATTTAAATTTGGGGACTCCCTAACTGACAACAAAAAACTGCTATTTGAAACTAATATTTTTGCCTAACGATCATAGAGAGATCCAGCTGTATTAGAATTACTTAAAATATGGAAATATATTTCAATTGACTCATAATATCTTTTATTCTATTTAAATACGCTAAAATTTTTGCTTTCTTTAAGTGTAATATTTCAGAATATTGTGAAGGGTATATTAGAGAAAAGAAATCAGAAATTACGTAAACGTTAAAATTATGAAACTGTCCATAATAATTACCTTTTTAAATTAAAATTAATGATCTTAATTTTTATTGAAAACGATATTTACTATTACTCTGGAAGATTATAAAATAGCTATTTCAAAAATCATATAAATTCCTTAATTTTTATTTCTTTAATACCCAAAACACCGATCATCAGCAGTGCTAAAGTAATCTAAGTTGCATTTTCGCCAAAACAAAACAAACGCTATTATAATGGACGCCGTTGAATGATATGGCAAAGATGTCACTAACTTTTAAAATTCTACACATTTTATTTTCACATATATTATTTCCATGTAATGACCACATATAAAATAATTGCAGATAAAAGCAATAAATTATATATTTTCACGTTTATGATGAAAGATAGAAACACTAAGCAATTTTAAAAATATTTTTAAGCAATAATAAACTGTTTTTATTTTGAAGCTTTGAAAATATATTTCAAAAGTTAAAAGAATGTAAAATATCGGCGACCCAGCTTTATATTTCAATCTGGCTTGAGATAAAATATATTTAATTTCAAATTGTCAAAAAATCAGTACTATTCCTTTAATTATTCAATGCTATCTACCAACTGGGATTTTTCTAAATAATGAAAAGAATTTAATTTATAATTTCGATATTCATTTAAAAACCAATAACCATTTCAACTTCAATGCTTGGCGAGAGCCGTTATTCCGGTTAATTTATCCAGGCACATAATGGCATACAGGGAAACGAATGTTTTTCGCCAAGACAATGGCATAAGATTACAGTACATGGCCCATTTCAATCCATAAAAACTAACAATCGCCAGCTTTTAAACTTACCATATTATACTAGCCCTAGGATTGTTAAAGACTCATTTAGCAATGCACTGTATTATAATAGAATATGAATTTGGCTTGAATAAAACGTATTTTCTTCCTCGCAATTCTTCAATAAGCAATACTTTTTCTGTTAACGATGTAATACGCTTCGTATGCAATCTACCAACTGTAATCTTGCTAAATATTGAAAATGATTTAAAATATAGTTTAAAATTTTTTTATGAATCATTAATATTTTCTATTTGAACTGCGTTTTGTACCAACATTAATGCTTGGCGATAGCCGTTATCCAATCAATATATCAAGAAACATAAACGTATGCAGTGAAACTAATGTTTATCGCCAAATCCATGTCATAAGATTACACAACTAGACTCATTTTAATGCGTTAAATCTAACAGTGAGTTCTCGCCAGCATTTAAACTTGAGACAATCTGTTGGCGATCTAACGGAAATGTAAGAAAAACCTTTTTAGAAGTTTATGTTTATCCAAACGTGTGAAAATAACTACAGAAATATTTAACTCTTAATATTAGCAAGAATTGATAATATTAGTAGAAACATTTAATGTTTTTGCACACAGTTATAAATAACATTGGACGTTAAAAGTAAGCAAAAATGACTTCGGTAAATAATGATAAACAATTAGCTTAAAGTACGATGTATCCTAACTCTATTGCCAAACAACATTTAAATCCGGTGTGTTTTTGTATTTTGTAATCGCGAAATTTTATACAAAGGTTCTTCATTCAAATTAATTTCAATACTGGAAGAATTAGATATATCAAAGCTTTTTGCAACTATTTAAACTGGATGTTTTTCGAAACGGTTTTCTATTCGAGCGACAATAAATACACATAAATCTGTCAAAGAGAGATCTTTTGGTCCTAAGCACTGCGCATAGCTTTCTTAACTCTCCTAGCATTAGTTGGTCTAGGAGTTACAACTGGGTTTGCTATTGGAGGTGAAAAAAAGGACGTACCTGGAGTACTGACCTGGGGAGGAAGAGGAATTTCCTCCCATTCCATCGGATCGTCGGAGTCCACGGCCTCCCAGTCCATGGGCTCCTCGTTGCAAACCTCCTCCCAGTCCATGGGCTCGATACCTGAAACGAGATCTGGAGAAGACACACAAAAATCCATAGTTTATTTGTAAGTGCGAAAACAAGTAAAGAAATAAAATCAAATATTTTTATTCAAAAAAATAAATATCACTCTAAGATAGCTTCCGCTGTTTTTCCGCAAGTCAAACTCTCAGAAACTTGACTCAAAATGGCGTCTCTAATTGTAAAATCTAGCGTTCCATGAATTTCAACCAATGAGATTAAGAGTTCAGAAAGTTGAAGTTATAGTTAATGAAATTGGAGGCTTTAATAATGCCAAAAAATATGATCTAAATTTTATTTCCCTAACGGATTAATGGGACGATATATATTTAATTATTTCTTACCTGCATCTTGCGCTCAATCAGGGAATTTTCTTTACCGTAATAGCATCTAAGAATAACCATTAAGTTATGCATATTCTCTGTAATATACGCAAACTTTCAGTTCTAAATAATTCATTATCTTTTCTTGTGCTCTTCGATTCAACAAATATTATTGAAAGTTTTCAAGTTTCGGGTGAAATGACAGTGAATTGGTTCTAGATACAGTACGACAAAAGGAAGCTCTGTGTAGTTGCGTAAAGCCTATATCTATACAAAATAGGGTTTCTAGAGCATCAAGTTGTGCATAAAAACTGATAAATTCTGTCTTTATAAAAATGAAACAGATTCGATTTAATCAAACGAATTTTAAAAACCCTTCTTCGGAAATCGGTACAATACATAACCATTTCTAATGTACTAAAATTTGTATAAAAACTTCCAAATTCACTGTTATTTTTGAGAAATTTCTATTTGTAAAACATCAACAAACATCAATATACTTTGATCAGTAGACAAATAAAATTAAAAAATGTTTTTTTATAAGACATCGTGATCCTCTTCTTCATTAATAATTTTTAAGAATCAAATGCTAATAATCAATAATAATTTTAAATCAGAAGTAAGTATTTTTATTTAAAAGGTATGCTAACAAATTTTTGATATAAAACAATTTCTGAACTAAATGTGAACAGGAATCATGAGTTATCTTGTCTAAATTTTTACATTTTATAGATTTTCTTATCTTGTTTGCAAACATTAAAAATAAATGAAAACATGAATTTGAAATTTGAAATATTTACGAATGTTTGTTGCCGATGATATGGGGAAGAAATTGTCTAGAAAAAAATGATTGATCAAGGAGGCGTATTATCAAGAATATGAAACGGTTGTCCTATCGAAAATGTATTTTGTTGCAAAAGTTAAAATTGTCAACAAAACCATAAGGAGGGGGACAGTCGCAGTGTACTACGACATCTTAATGGCTGGCAATCTGCAAACGATGAAACCAGCTTATCTGTTATTCTCAAACTGGGGAAGAATTCAAAGAACCAGGCGCATACCTCCAATGGATGTTGTCACAAGTATACATTAGTGGTAATGAGGTCTTTGATAGATTGGTCAAAAAGGGTTGTGAGAATGAAACGGCCACTGGCTCATTGCTTACTTATCAAGAACTATACTCAAATCAAAGATCTAACCTCAATTTAATGTTGCGTATTCCACCTGCGCACCAATGGTACACGCTAACATCACTTGGTACTCTACTGGAAACAAAATGTGACCGTGCTCTGGCTAGACTAAAATGTGTCCACATTAAGTATCTTTCTTTTGAAAGTGGTAAAAAAACCCATTCCACTTGTAAAAAATGCTGTTACCACCCAGATTCACTGGATCACATTCTGGGTTGCATCGGACTTTCTAAGATGGGTTAGCATCTAATCCCTTTATTATTATACTAGCCGCCTTTGGCGACCAGCCGGTTCGCCAGTATTACCGCTCGCTACAATTTTCAGTTAAATATTTTAAGTAACTGGTCTCTTAATAGATTCTCAAACAAAACATTTTTAATCTTCAAATTTTGATAGTCATACCAAACTTATACTGTTGTTTAGATCGTTTCGTTCAATTTACTATATATATTTTGCTAATTTGTTGTCATTTCCGGTAAAACTTCCACTTTAATTTAAAGGGGAAATGATGAAATTGCAATTAATATAAAGATATTTTTTAATAAAACCAAACATTTTATTTTATTTATCATCTTTATTGCTATTTATTTATTATTATTATTATTGAATATGAGTATTGCAATCAGAATCGCTCGGTATATAAGTCTTATGTGAACTGCAAAATATTTTTCATAATTTATGTAATATCTCAAAGAATAATTCAACAAAAATTTCTCAGATTCAGCATAAGATTTAGTTTTGCTTTCAAAAGGATTGATATGAAATCAATAATAATATTTTGTTCCGGCCTATAAATATATTTCAAAATTTATGAAGTCTAAATTTAAT
>JAPMOR010042753.1:0-26903 GCA_026543865.1 Argiope aurantia
CTTTATTATTATTATTATTATTTTATATTCTTCTGACTTGATTGCATCAGTCAATTCATTCAACAATTTTTGCATCGCCAATATACGAAATAAATGCTTCAATGTTTTGAATCATGTTGTATTAATAGTACTTAATAATAATATGAAAAAAATATTTAATATTTATTTTTGTTTAGACGTACAGAAACTCTTAAAATATCCACATTGATAATTCACATTTTAGTTATTATAAAAAAGTATTTTAAGATATTTGAGTTTGAGATTAATTTTGAATCTTATAATTTATTAAAATTAAATAAAATATTGCATGGAAATAAAGCTGATATCTCTCAAAAGCTTTTTTTTTTTAAAGTTTTAAGCGATATTTCTTGCAATAATATACAACAAAGTTATTAAGAAAAACAGTTAAAATTTCAAATAACTTTTATTTGTTAAAATTTAAATAATCCTTTTTTTAATGACCAATTAGTACCCAAGTTGTAACTACGTGCGAAATTTGGTATTAGGCTCTATAGTTTGTCTGTACAAAGCCACAACTATTTTCAAATCACGCATGTTGCATCATAATTTTGAAGGTACAATTCAATCTATAAATATTATCAGGTTCAATCCAAAATATTCATTATTAAATTTTGATTTTCTGTAATTTAACATCGGCATTAATCTGATGTTATCATATTAAATATAATCTTTATTTGATTTAAACCCTTTTTAAAAATATTTGTTTACTCTGAATGGCAACAATGATGCAAAATGTGGTTTTTCGGTGCTCGAGAAACTTAAACAAGGATTCCATCTTCTTCGTCTTGTTGATACGGTGAGATCTAGAGGATGCCCTCCGCCTCTGCCAAAGTCGAGAAGATTGCCCCTGTTGAGGCAATCGACCCTATGAAAATATGTCTCCAAACGCTGGAAAAACGAATGAGGAATTTAGAAAAACGAAAGGTAATTTTAATTTTCTTCAAAAAATTCTATAATCGTTAAGTTTAGAACTACGCATGATCAGTCATTGTTCGTTAGGCTTATGTATGACATGCGGTTTTTAGTTATTAATTTTAAATTAAATATTATATATCGGTTTTAAAAACAGAATATATTACAAAACATTTATGTTTCTAGTAGTATATTTTGTATATTTTTTGACCAATATTCTTATGTATGCGCATATGTTTACCAAATATGGCGGATTGTATATTGATTGCTCGGCCATTACCTAGTTTGTAACCTCGTGTTTACATTTTTGTATTTATTTCCACTCAAGAGTTTTTGGGTAAAATAAAATTTTATGGTATGTTTTACAATCAGTAATAAAGAATTTAATTGTTGATGAAATTGTATGACATAATAAGTCGAAATTTGGCTCATCTGATCCGATTTCGTACCTCGTGTTTATCGTACAAAATCACCTATCATCATTTAAATACTTAGCAATCGAAAAAAACTCTACAATAAGAATTTTTTTAAGATATTTTATATTGTCGTCTAAAAGAAAATATCCAAGGCAATATTTTACATTAAGGAAATATAAGACCCGAACGATTGCTGCGTCCGTCAAGTTGTGTTCTATCTTGTTGGTCTTTGTTTAAAAGTAAGAATAGTTTATAAAGTAAGAAAGAAAATTGAATGTCAGATACAAATTGTTGTTATAAACAAATACAGCGCCTGTCAATTTTTTGTATCCCGTTGGGCTTGCTATTATATAAATTTATCGATTTTTTTTAATTATATTTAGATAAAGTTGGACAATTACCGAAATGATGTAAAGAATGGTAAAGAATTGAATGAAGATCAAAAAGTAAGTTTTATTCTTTTATTTTAGCTTAATTAGTAACACTCATTATTATCAAGTATTAGTATTTTAAAGAAAATGATCCAATGCCTAAAATATTGTTCGTTTCTCTAATCCTTTTATAATTTCGGTGTATGAAATACCAAGCATTTTCTAATATTTAATTTGCATGTTTTTAGAAAGTATATTAGGTAAATATAAAGATTTGAATTTATAGTTATTTTATAGTTCCTACTCTTAAGTTGCATATAGAAACCTTCTAGAAATCCTTGAAAATATATCTGAATTTTCCTTCATAAAATCGCTTCTGTTATTATTCATCTCTTAATACTATATACTTTTATAAATATTCATTTTTTTTTATTTCTTTGTATAGCATCTATGATTTCATTTAAATATGCTGTATAAATTATTTCAATTTCATTTGTTGCAATTCTATTTATTCTTTTTGTTTTCTTATACTTGCTTTATGTAAAAAAAAAAAAAAAAAAATCAGATGGGAAATATTTTTTCTCCTCCACTCTAGATAAAAATGGATGTAAATTAGTGGGAAGGAATTTTTAAAAGATACTATTTCAGAGAAAAGTAAAACTATTAGCTAATTCATATTATAATAGCTAATAAAACATATATTTAGAAGTTTCATATTTTCTATTTCATCTTCATTACTGAACTTGTTCGGATCAAAATAAATAAAATGTGAGCACCTTACAAAATAATTTGTAATTTGATTTAGAAATTAAAAAGGAAAGGGAAATTTGTTAAACTTTTTATTGAATAAAAAAAGTAAGTAATTTATCTTTTTTTTTTAAAGATATTGGACATATTTCCTGTAAACGAATATATTTATAATGTTTGTTTAGTATAACATGCTGTAAATAAACAAGTTAAAAACTTTTCTTCCACAAAAAAATAAGTATGTTAACCATATTTGTTATATTGTATGTTATTGTTGAGCAACCCTTAAGCTGCTCTTTTATTGTAAAGTTCTGATGTTATATTCTTAAGTAATATCATAAATAGGAATGTGTTATTGAAAATGTAGTGAATGATTTTATTGAATTAACTACCTGTGAAATGACAAATGCTGAACATTTATTTTTTGTAATTATGATGAGATAATTCATGCTAAGATGCTCTCATATTTACATACATATTTGTTATTTACTTGTGTTCAATTGATTTTACTTTTATTATATACTTTGAATATACTTTCAAAGGTCTATATAAAGCTTACAAGTTCATTTTGCTTATCTTAAGACTTTTCTTTATTTAGAAATTGCAAAGCTGATAATATGTTAACTTTCTCTCATTTTATATTTAGTTTTATTTGGGTGAAATTAGGTGGTTATAGACTGTTTTATCTCTAGTTTTAATTTAAAACTCATGTATAGGTCATGTTAACTTGACACTATGAATCTTGCCATTTCAGATTTTCATAATGTTTGGCTCATTTGTACTAATCATATACATTTGGCAAAGATATTAACTTTTACTGAAATATCTTGACTCTATTTTGAATTATTGTGATGTAAATTGTTTTTTAAAAACTGTTCTAATTTGAAAGAGGAAGTTAAAATTAATACCATGAATAGTTAGCATTTTGTAATCACTTTACAAGATATAAATGTTGGATAATTGTTAAAGTAACAAAAATTGAAGCTTGATTTTTTTATATATATCCTCTATTTAGCTCGGTAATAAATATGTTAATTGTTACATTTGTATGAAAATATGAACACAAATTTGAAGAAAAATTATAGTTATTAAGTAAAACCTTTTATTAACTAGGATATATTTATCACTTGAAGTTTCAAAATGTTCACTTCTCGTAATCGCAGAACATAAATTTTTCTTGAATATAGGAATGATATAAATAGCCTAGATAGATGAAGCAAAAACAGATTTTTGTTTTGTTGTTCTTCATTTTCCTGTCAAAAATATTCTAGCCTTCTTTTGTTCCTTCACAGATAGCCATAAAGTAGCCTGATATGTCTATTTATCAGGATATTTTAATACTTCCTTTTCTCAACCCGGCAAGTCATTTGAAAAGGTCTGTGTAGTCAATTTTAATGCAGTTTTTGGAATAGGTGCATGATTTTAGTGTGTTCTTTAGATAATCGGTCTTTGATCAAAGCATATATTCAATATTTTTGATTCAGCATATTCAGGCAAAAATTTGTCTTTTAATGTTTTTAATTACCTGTTCATGAAGTTTTGATTTTATTTTTAACTTGGCAAACAGGCTCTAGCTGCCAGTCTCTTTACTGAATTCTTATTTTGTTCTAGGTAATTAGGTAAGGTTTATTTTTGGTTGGGCATGTTCTTTAAAAAATTACATGTGTAATTAAAAAAAAAATGACATACATTGATGCAATTTGGATATTTCTCAAAATATTTGTAATATCATAAAACTGATTATTTCAGTTTGAATGACTTATACATCCAACATTATATTAATATTGGGACAATGTATTAGTTCATTTTATCAGAACTTGTGTGTGAAGTTCTTATTTGTAACTTTATTTGCGTGTGATTTAAAAAAAAATGGCTGCAATTTCATGATTTTTGATAGCATAAAATGTATATTCTGATTCAGCAAGGAGAAAAATAAATATTGGATGCATGTATAATTAATTCAGTTATTCTTTTGTTTCTCTTTTTAAATAGTTACATGTAGAAATCCTGAGAAATAGGTTTACATCTTCCTTAACTTTGATATTTGTTTTCAAGTTACAGTATATTAAATCAATGAAATTGAGGATCTGATATATGGTTAAGACTTTTCAGCTTTGAAAACATTATAAGAAAAACTTTAAATAATGTGAATACTTCTAAAATCCCAAATTGTTTTGTTAATTTTAACTTATTCTTTATTTCTTATTTGGTATAAATTTGGTAGGTATTCCCCCCCCCCCCCTTTAAGCAAAAGAATAATAACAATAATTGCATCTATTTGGTTTATTGAAACAATCGTACAGGATGAAAAGATTTTTGTGCATTTCAGTGGGAATTTTTTTGTTAGCTTAACTATTGAATGGAAAAAGAATTGAAATTATCTTTATCTAATACTAAACAATTTTAGGTTTGAAGCATGAAAATTAATTCAAGATGATCCATTTAACTTGAAAATCGTATACTCAAAAGTATCTGTTTTATAAATTATTTTTTAAATGCTTATTTGTAGTTTTAATTTTAAATTTGATTTTATTTTCTATGATATATTTTTAATTTTTTCTGATACATTTTCATTAAAAATTATTTGCAAAAGTTTTGATTTTTACATTTTATATGATCATAATAGTTTTTGCTTTGCTAAATAAGCTAAAGCCCCTGTGTTTTTTATTTTGAATCTTTTCTTAATAAAACTATAGTAAAATGTAAATTTATGCTACAGGTTTTCAAAAGTAGAATTTTTAATTATTATCCAATATAAGAATTAAATTACTCTTGATTGATTATATTAGTTTGTATTTCAAACAGATTAAAAAAAGGTTTAGATTCCATTTATTAATTGTATGACTTTTTATGTTTTATAGCTTGCTGTAAGTAAATATGATTCAGTTATTTGTGTGCTTGAGTTTGCTGGTGATCTTTATAAGTCCATGAATACTACCATTCAAGAGGTAATTTTAAGTTTTCTATTTATTATTTTTCATAATCATTCAGTTGATTTTTTTTTTCACATGTTTGCTAATTAATATGCCTCCTGCCTTTAGTGTTCTCGACAGTTGAAAAAGCAGGCAAAAAAAGAACAATTGGAGCGACAACAGCACGAGATCCAACGTCTTCAAGAAGCTTTCATTTTCTGTCATATTTTGTCATGCTTTCAAAATGAAGATGTACGGAGTGATTTCTTGAATGGAGAAAATGGTGCCATTGTAAGTAATTATATTATTTAGTATTTGGGAAGAATATACTAATTTCTCAATTAACATATTCTTATCTATTTTTTCAATTAATTATATATTGAATTTATATTTACTTCGAATGATGCTGTGTTTTAAACAGAAACATTGCTTTACATAATCTAATAAGAAGGAGGGCAAAGATTTGTTTAGATTTTAGAAATGTACAATAAAAGATTACATAGTTAAAAATAATCATTTTTATATGTTTGAGATCATTGAGTTACATGAATTTGCATAGCTGATATTCATTTTACAGCTCTTAGAATACTTTTGTGGCTCATTTAATTTAGAAAAGAAATTTTAATGAGGATTTTGATAATCATTAGCTTATGTATTGGCTTGGCATAATATGTTTTCAGGAATGATTTAAAATTTGGACTACTAATTAATTGAAATTGAAAGAAGGCTGAGGGAATGAAGTCATTAATTTATATTATTTTGATAAAGCTATGATTGTCTTAAAGAATAATTTCTAGTTTTTGTTAGGCATAAGTAAAATATTGTCAGTTAATGGTTACATTTAGTTATTTCAATTAAATTTTAAGCTGTAAAGAAATAGAGCAAAGTAAGAATTTCCTGTAAGAAAGTAATGAGTGTTAAACTTCTCAATTGCTCTTCTGTATAATGTAAAGTCTCTGTTGATTTATTTCGTGATATAGAAACAATAATGAAATTATTTTTATTTCCAGCAATTGACCAGCGAACAGTTATCACAATTGGATCAGTTATACAAATTGCTAGGGCCCGCACTTCCAAATGAACGAGCTGATCTTACTAATCATTTTCATGCTTTGGCGGAAAACCACATTTTCTTGGTTGAAGGAAAGAATAAAGAAATTGCTGGTACTACTTATAAGGTTCTTAAAGATCTCTTGTCCAGCATTAAGGAGTCTGGATATTTCTCAAGACCATCTGAATCTCTTGAAGATGGAACATCCAGTGATGATATGCAAGAAGAAAATTTAGTTGAGAAAATGGAAAATACTGATATTTCATCTGAACAGCAAGACATTATTCCGACACAGACAAATGCAAGTGTAATTTTAATATATTATAAATGTATTTTCAAATATATTATAAATGTATTTTCACATCATAAGTGTTAAGATTTTTTTATATTGGAAATTATTTCTTTTTTTTATTTAAATTGGTTGAGATATGTGAAAACAATGTTGGATAATTTATTTTAAACTATTCTGACTGCTGCAAATTAAAATTATTTTCAGTTATTGAAACTTTTAATAACTTAATCATTTAAGACAGTATTTTGTTCTGCATATGTTTTTATTAGTCGGGGAAATTATTTTAATTCTTTTTATTAATACCATTTTAAAATTGCTTAAATAATACCTGATCTAGATGTTCTTATCTTATGTGCAATTTTCTATACCCACCATTTTAAAGAATTCTAATATTTATAGCAACTTGATAATAGTATGTTATATTCATCCCATAAGCACAGATTAATTTATGTTTGTAAATTGTAAAACTTTTTTTGCTCTTCCTGTCACAATTTGAAAATAAATTATACTGTTTCATGCAAGTTATATGCAAAAAATCTTTATAGATTTATGATCCTTTTTGTAATTGAATGTTTATATATTAATAAAATTAATAATAGTTTATATGGCATTATTCCATATTATAGGATCAACAGTATGAAGCTTCTGAGGAATCGAATGGTACCTGTGCAGTAACTACTGAGGAGATTCGTGAATCACCAGCACCTGTGCAAAATGGGCCATTACAAGAAGTTCTCTCTTCTCAAAATGCTTTCAACTTTTTACAGGAATCACAAATTGATATGGGAGGTAAATACTTGGAAAAATTATATTTGCTTAATTTTAGTCTGAAATCTAGCTGATTTTTATTAATTTCAGAGTAACATTTTATTTCCCCTCCCTGTTGTCTTAAATTTGTAAATAATAATATTTTGAAAGGTAATATTGTATTAAGATAAAGACGTTTGATGCTTTATGGGAGAATTTTTATTTTAATGTTGCCAAACATTACTTATGAATAATTTTAAAAATCTATTATCAATGTTGGTTCATAATTTGTTTTGAGTTTTTTAGCTTTTTTGTTCGTGATATTTAAAGATATTTTGTATAATGTTTTGAATCCATTTTTATCTGAACAATATTGTTTCATATAACATACCAATGTAAAATGCTAGATTTATCTAATGTGCTCTTTAGTTTGATACATTTATCGACATTTTATTCTTATGTGATATGTATATTACATAAATTTTGAAGAATTCTATAAATTGATACTGTTATTCAGTTAATCTTAATTTTTAGAATTAGTAATTCTGAGACAAACTTTTTCTGGAAAAAAAGTGGTGAAAGATTGATTGTGAATATAAACTTATTTTTAAATAAATATTTAGATATTAAAAATTAAATTTTTGAAATTATGCTGGCATGTTAAATCCAATTGCATTATCCTTTAATAAGTATGTCACTTGTAAATGGGGCTCATAATGTTTTGTGCAGTCTTTGCATATGTACATTAATTTTATGATATCCTACTACCTTTTCTGTTACTGAGATATCTTTTTAATAACATTCATCAATTGATAAAATCCATTCTTGAATACCTCAATGCTTCTGAAGATGGGTTTTTCTAATAATTAGAAATCTCAACTTTTAGCCAAAATAAGTTCTATTGTTTCAAGATTATTCTTTGTCATTAATATATTTATAGTGTTTTTCCATGGTATGGGAGCTTGTGTTACAATTCCTCTTTTAATACTTTTAAATAAAAATTCTCAGGTTTTCAGTTGGTTAATTATATTTTTAAAAAAATCTGCCTAATAGGTTGAAAATGGCTGTATGTGTTTAATGTTTAAGTACAGTGTCATTTGAATTACAGCAAAATAAAAAATTCTAATATGGGTTTTTGGATTAGAGTAAACTGCCAGAAGTATCATTTGTTCAAACAAATTACAATTATTTCGTGCAAAACTCTGATTTCAGTATATCTAAATATCTTGCTAAAAGAATATTTTCTAAACAACTGATTATTGTGAGAGATAAATTTATTTAAAATTGATTTAGAGTTAGATTTAAAGTTTATTGATTTATAACGTTTTACTGATCTTGTATCTTTTATAGCTCCTCATATGGACCCGGCTGTTGTAGCTGTACACCAAATGGCACCTCCACAGGCTGTTAATTATGCTATGACTCCTTATCCACCAACTTCACCACATGAAGAAACTCCTCCTTTAGTGAATGGAAATGAACCACATGAAATCCCTGTACCTGCTAGTCAGGTTTCTCCAATTCCTAATACTATTCCTCGAACGGTACCTCCTGTCTTAACATCTGTTCAGCACGATTTTGATCCATCTCATCCCATTCCGACTCAGACATTCACAAATCAAAGTTTTGCTGTGATGCAAAATATGATTATGCCTCAAGGCTATGTCCCAGTGACAATGCATCATGGCCCTCTTCCTCACCATATTGCACCAATTGCTGTGGTACCTGCACCACCTCCTGTCACTACTGCTCCAGCTCCTGTTATGCCTATGCATGTACCAGTTACTGTTCCAGTTCAAGATGGAAGTCCTTTAACAGCATCAGAACCCAAGCCAGAAATTGAAGAGCCACAGGTATTTTTTAAATTTGGAAAGAAATTTTAATCATTCTTAATAGGCAGAGCAAAAATACTTTTTAATGTTTCTTCCCTATCTTAGAGATATTTGTTAGTTAAATTACTTTGCATTTCTGTTCATCATCGATAGATCTGCTTTGAAGATTTCTATTATTATTTGTAAAACTTGAAATAGTAATTTATAATTTCTTATAATAATCAACTGTGCAAATTAGTGATTTTAAATTTTTTTAAAAAAAAGTATTTAAAAGCAAAATATATAAACTACACAAATAATCTTTATAAAATGCATGAATTTTCTGAAATATTTGCTTAACATTGTTCTTAAAGATTTCAAATTGTATTTTATTAAATGTTTTTCTAATTGTGCAGCCAATTATGGAAAACAACGATATAGAACCCGATTCTAACTCAAATGAACCATCTGGTGAAAAAGGAACTGAAACTAATGGTAAGTATTGACTCTTTGATCATCAGATTTCATTCTGCATCTATAAATGCTTGTATTATTGCAGTTAATCAATTGAAAGTACATTTGAGATTTTCTGCCATTTGTAATTTACATCTTTGTTTCTAATTTATATCTTGAAAATATATTATGTATATTATCATTAATATGACAACCAAAAGGGAAAAAAATGCTAAATTGCTATAAAAATGTTCCTATTTTTTATGCCACTCCATATTGAGAACACTTAGTAAAGTATTGTTACTCAATTTTGTAGATGCTTTTAACTTGTTTTACATTTGAATAACCACAAAATGGCACCTGTGTAAATAACTCATTTTATAGTGAATTGGTATTGCTTATAAAATTGTCATATCAATTTTAAGTGAATTCTAGTAAGATTTTTCTATCATTTCAGACTTTTTTGGTATGCATTTTTGTTTACTTTTTAGTAATTAAATTTAGCATCTTTTTTTTTTTTTTTTTTTTTTCCTTACTGTCACTATTTATAATTACAGGCTATCCTCAATATCGAGGTGGTTACCGAGGGAGAGGACGTGGACGCGGAAATAATGGATATTTCAGGGGAAGAAATAATTATCACAATGGGCGTGGTAAATAACAACTTTCCTCTTTATTCCTTACATATGCCTTTTCTTGCAAATTGTGCTGATATATTTTTCTTGTTATAAAAAGGAGATACAAATAGTGTATTGGTTATTTCTCAGATTATTCACCCCATCTCTTTTTTTTTTTTTATCAAATATTATAATCATGTTGTGCATCATTTTTTTTTCTTTTTCTCCTTTAAAGTATAAAGTATATTTTTGCATTCTGATGAAGAGAAATTCAATTAATTGATTAAAAAATATATAAAATCTTGAAAAGGGAAAGGATTTCTTGTTTCTGTGCCAAAATCAACCTTCAATCTAAAGAGATTTTCTTTTATATATATATATATATATATATATATATATATATATATATAGTCTAAATTTGGATGAGAGACTTTTAAGCATCTTAAAATATTTTTATCTTTATTCTTACTGTTAATAAAAAGGGAAGTACTAATTATTTACTGCTGCTAATTTAGAAATCATTTGTCAAATTTTTCATGAAAAAATGTATAATTTTAATTAAGATACCATTAAAAATTTTCACTAATTCATTAGTTTTATTTCATTTCGGAGCTAAAATTGAATGTTAAATTATTATTTAATGGTCTTGGATATATTTTGATCATAATTAGATTTATTATCAGACTGGTATGTTTCAAAGAACATTGAAACATTATATATTTAGACAGCTGCACAAAGCTTTTATCTAGAAGATTGTAAAAATGAAATTTTAAATAGGATAACTCAATTTTCTCTGATTTATAATTTAGATATCTTTTATTTATTCAATTATGAAAACCTAATTATAGAAAGTAGGATGATTATTCTTATTTAAAATTTGTTTGAAAAAATTCTTAATTCTGGTGTTTTATGTAATGTAATATGCAATTTTTTTAAAGGAGGATATCAAAATCATTATTATCAAGACAGAAATGGGTATAATAGTAATTACAGACGAGGAAATAACCGTGGTATGTACTACTGTTAATTATTATTTTATATATTCTGTAGCTGTCTAATGTATTTTTTAGTTATTTCGGTTTTTAAAACATTAAGATAATCTTATATTATTCCTTTGCCAACAATTAAAGTTTGTCATTAATAAATGGATTGTAAATGCATGTCAAATTGTATATTAATAACTTGGTATATTAACAAATAAGTGCATTATAATATTGCTGCCCTAAGTGTTAATCAAAATGACTTACTGAAAGATTTTTTTATTTTATAACATTAAATGCAACAAAAGATTTGGTACTTTGGTTGAATTGGAATCTGTGAGTGCTATTTTGTGAAATTTTACTCAAGTTGACAATTATTTTATGGGAGTTTTATGACTGTAAAAATTATGTAATTTAGCATAACAATTGTGGCGTTCTAAGTGGACTATATGATATGGTTCCTACTTCATCTCAAACTGTCTACTTTCCTATGTAGATGTTGCTTTTTAAAAAATTAAATGTACTTTTCTAATATTCTTAATTACTATAATCATTATTAATGTACTGTAAAAAATGTTTGAATTCTATTAATAATGTCTTTAAAAATCAAAACATTCACTTGAATCATTTGTAACTTGCTTTCAGGACGGGGTGGAAATGGCAATAATCGTGGCCGTGGAAACTACAGAACACAATCATCTCAACAACAACAACAATCCCAACAGCAACAACAAGCGCAACAGTAAACCATGAAGTATGTGTAACATTCATCAGCTGTGTTAATAATCATCTCTCGGACTTGGCAGTGGCAGTGGATCCTCCTTTCTCATAACACTTTAGTTAAAACAAAAGAGATTTTGCTATGGAAACAGAAAATATTAATAATGTGAAACAAGCTATGGCCTTCTGACAAGTCTTCACCCAATTCTCTGATCAAAGCTTCCACCTAGCATTCATCTGTTCACACAGTATTAAGAGAGCAAGTAGAAAGGGTCAGACATAACATTTACCCTTCATTCTTGTGTGGAAGTCAGCAAATTGGGACCAGCACATATTTTGTGCGGCGATTTGACATGATTGTCGCAGGAATCGTAAATATTTTCAATGCAGACTTACAAAAGGCTGCTCCTAAGTAGAATATTGATCAACCTGATTGTGCATACAACTTTTTTTTTGTTTTCTTTTTGTTGTGATAATCAATTTTTGCAGGGTTTTTCATATGCTACTTGTTTTATATCAAAACTTAAAATTTGCCCTTTGTGTCTTTCTAACCTGTTATTTAATTTTTTTCACTTCCGTTCTTTCTTTTCCATCAATTTTCTTTTAGTTGGCAACTTAAAAGCAGAAAAGATGTTTTTTGTTCCTAATGTTCAAGCCTCCTTATTTTTTTGTGTGTGTGCAAAATGTGCACTTGTGTGAAAATTGTATATCTACCATTTTTGAAAAATTGTTGACATAACTACTAGATGATGCCAAAAATCAATTACCTGTGCATCTGCATTTTCTGCTACCCACTATCATTCTGTAGTTAGGTAATGCATATTCTGTCAGGTTGTTTCTGGAAAATAAATTTTTGTAAAGAACTTTAAGTTTGGACAACAGTGTTAGTCCTTCACTGAGTATCCAAAGCTTAATTGCTCTGATGTTAATAAAGTGTTTTAAGAAAATAATGTGTGATCATTTTTATAATTAGCAAAACACATTCTATATACAATATCATTTCATTTGAGTGTAATGGAAGTAATTCTATGTTAGAAAAATTTCAAATAACCTAGTTTCATCTTTTAATATTGCTATTGTAATCAATTCTCTTCTTATACGAAGGCATATATAATCTTCCATATCAGAATATATTTACTTAATGAAAAAAAATTGTTTTTCATATTTAAATTTATTTCTCATCCAACAATCATGCAGTGTAAATATTTAAACATTTAAATGTACATATTGTCTTATATTTATAGAGTAACATCAATAAAAGTATAGCATTTGCAAATTAATCTTAATTACGAATTCATGTAATTACATCTGATAATAGTGGGGAAATAACTAAAGCATTATATTGCTAATTTGTCCCTAGTTAAAAGGGTATTTTTCTTCGATAAGATTATTTTGCTTAGGCATGTTACATTTGACAGAGAAATATGATCATTGTAAATTTGAAACTATCAGATTAACTTATATATAATATAATGCTTCACTTATTCAAAAAAAATATGAAAGCTGTTTCAGAAATTGTAAAAACAGAAAACTAAACGAAATGAAAGCATATCTTGTCTACATATTTCATTAAATTCAAGTTTTGAGTACTGATGATTAATTGGTAATACTTTACATAGCTTTACTTTTTTTAAATTTTACTTTGGGAATACTTAATGTGTAAATTTTCATCTCCATGAAATATATATTGCATTCTTTTTAATAACTAAGATTAACGTAATGAATATTTGGATATGTATGAATATTTCATATGTAAATTTCTGTGATAATACCATTATTTAAATACAGGAAGAAGCAATCTTCCAAAAGCATTTAAGTAGATATTAAGAAAGTAATTAACTTAGCTGTGTAATTTCTTTTTGATTTTTAAATATCTTATGGCATTATTTAAACTGCATTCAAAGCAATGGAACATAGTAATTTTTGTAAAGGACCTGAAATCTAAGATGTCTTATAACTTTCAAATATTCATACAATTTCTACATAATTAATACTATACCATTTCTACTTGAATATATGAACATTTTCTGAGATTAATAACATGTAAATAATTTTTTAATTAAATTTTAGATAAAAATGAGTATCCAGCTCCAAAATTTCTGTAAAAGCAAAAAGTTAAATCCTATTTTTGTTTGTTTTGCAGTTAATCCAAATTTAATTTCATTTAAATTTAAAGTAGATTAATATTACCAACATATTTGGAATTATCCTTTATATAATATGAATAGCGTATGATAATATTATATAAATGTCTTTAGAAATCCACTCTTTTATTTGATTTCAAAAATTTTATAAAAAAGATACTGCAAGTTGGGATATAGTGTTATATTTTTATTATCATTACACAATATCCAGATGTCCAAGTACAGTGTTATGTTTTCGTATTATGCTATACAGAATTAGTTTTTATTAAATTTATTTTAACTGAAATATACAGATATCTAATGATTTCTTAAATTCAGAATGCAAGTGTTTGATAAGTGGGCATTTAATTGAATAGTTTTAAGTGTATAGAAACTACAGATTGACACTGTCTATTTCTATATATACATTTCTGACATAGTCTATTTCTGCAGACACTGTACCTATTTTCTTTTGTTAAAATAAATGAAACAGAATATAAGCAATTATTAAAATAAAGAAATGATTATTAATGTAAAGAAAGAAAGATAAGCAAATCTAAATGGAGAAAAAGTCAATTTGTTTATATTATTACTCATATTTCTGAATTAAAATGTGTTAATTGCACAAATCATGCTTGTAACAATGTACCCTATTTCATTTTATATCACTGTATCTTATTTGACAATTTGTAAATAAAACTAAACTATATGATGTGAATTTATATTGTCTATTTGAACTTAAATATAATTGATTTTACTATTAAAATGTTAAATCAAAACAGCTCAGGAATATGGGAAATTTAATTACAAGTACAAGATTTTATTATTTAATATAATTATTACAGAAGTGTAAATAATGATGCAAATTATTCCACATGTAAAACAAAATGACTGACAAGATATGAAATTCACTAAAATTGAGCTTACCTATTCTTATTTCAGAACTAAAACTTATGAATACTGTAAATTTGAAAATTTTTCATGAGTTTTAATGTAGTTCAAATTAAAGATTTTTTTAGCAAGCTCTATTAAGAAATGAAATATTTACAACCAGAAATAATTTGTTCATATATATATATAAATGTGGATAGTTATTTGTTACTGGAGTTTTCTAAAGGATTTATTTAAGATAATATTTATATGAATTTGTGTCTAAAATCTTAGGCATTAAGTGTTTTAAAAGAAATGTAATATTCCACTGAAAATATTTGATTGCATTGTAATTATCAGTTTATTCTAAATATGTTATTTCATTATAAATTTTACTATCTATTAGTACCGTAAAATATAAGAAAATTACCAGCTTAAACTGCATAGTTTTTATGTAAATTGTAATATTGAGCTCATGAATGTAAATTAAAAAAAAAAAAACATTTCCATGATTTATTCCACAAAATTCATGGTTCATTAATGCAGGTTTTGGTTAAATCTGTATTTTTAAAAGACAACAATATTTTCTGTTCTGTCTGATAAGAGGTATTTTATTTTTTCAAAAAGTGTTTCATTGAATGCCCTTTACATTTCTCTCTTTCATCTATTTAATTAAACTAATACTTGTAAATTTTCATGCAAAGATTTTTTCTAATTGAACCATACATGCCTTGTCACTTTAAATGTATTAGAATTGGAATAGATCCTGTTTAAAATATTTTTTAATCTCCTCTTTCTTTACTTTTTATTATTTTCCCTGACTAATATTTCTTAAAAATGCAATATTGTTTTGATTATGTGCATTTAATTATATATATTCTATTGTATATGTCATTATTTTTTCTATGAAAATATCCAACAGTAATATTTTCCAAATTAATTCCTTTATTGATGTAGGAAATGAAATTTACTCTTGTAACTATTTATTTCACTTGTATACCTGCAAAATGAATTAAAACTGCTTGGTACTATTGGAATTTGTTGAATGAGCAAATAATAAACCAAGTAAAAAATTTAATAATTATCATATGTATATAAATATAGTTAATACTGAATATTGTAAATAATGTTATTTCAAAATTTCATGGAATCTAATAATCTTCAGGAAACATCAGCAACTTGATAATAAATTTTATATAAATGAAACAAATTGTATTGTAGCAAACCCTATTTAAAACTGCGAACAAGTTTAAATGGATCTGGAACAAGCTTTTAAGGAAACTGATAACATCAATGAAAATGATATATAAATTTAAAAATTGGCATTTATATAACCATTGACATTCTTTTTTTTATTCTGAAAGAAAAAGCTGTAAAACAAGTATAATTTATCAATAAGACTATTTTAAAATTAATTAAATGTCTTTACTTACATTTTAAGTTTGTTAGAGTCCTAGGAGTCTTCTAAGTATGTTAGGATTTATTTTACTAAAAGGAAAATAAGCACAGTATGGTTTCAGCATTTTAGATCATAAATTTATTTTGCAGCTTATCTTACATTCACATTTAGAGTTTATTAATGTAATTAGCATATATTATATTTACCTCATTTCTACCTTACCTTCTGTCTTCTCCCCCCCCCCCCTTTTAATTCTTTTTTGCTCTTCCAATATCCTGTTTACATGTAAGAGTTACAAATTTTCATAGCATATAAGCAGTTGTTTACATATTATGTAACTACATATTTATAGATAATAAATTCTTATTCTGTTTTTATAATTTTATTGTATATACTTCTTTAATAATGCATATTTTATGACAAGATTTACAATATATATGTTTGCTTGTCCTTGACAGAAAAAACATGGTACAATATACATCTTTTTGGATCCTTTTGATTTTTTTATATATTGCTATTTGTATTTTCTTTTTTATATAAGAATTGTAATATTTTTCGACATTCTAAGATTTTTATGAACATTAGCTTAACTGCTTTACAAATTCTTTTAGTAAAAGACCTTTACAATTGCTTGATTTAGTTGAAGGAAAGATTTTCGTGCACAAAAACAACATATGCATTTATTGTAATGTAATTGAATATTACATTATAGAATAACTAGTCACCTCATAGTCTGTCCTTAGCTTGCATAAGTGACAGCTAATTTATCTATAACTTTCACTTCAATTTCATTATAGTGTAAAATTATGTCTTTCTTCCTCCCTTTTTTGAAAACCTCATGCTCCAAAGATTATTTGTCTATTATTTCGGGAGGATATCTCTTGTAAAACCAAATGAAGAAGTATATATTTCCCTGTCACATGATTGAAATTCAGAAGGAATGAATCGTTAATTTTTTTCTCGAATTTTTAACTTTAGTTCACTTTTTTTCCTTGAATAATTCTTTTACTAAACGATACCTATAATTAGACTATCTACAATGACATTTTGATCAGTTCCTTAATATTTGTCTCTATTAGTTACAAAACAATGCTCATTCCTTTGTTGGTATCATTCTCATCCTTAGAAAACAATCTCATGTAAGCTTTAGCATATGTCACACAAAAATAAGTCATATTTGCACATGATGTATAATGTAATTTTATTCTGTATATTTCTCTTAGCACCAAAAATAAATATTTTTCTATACATACATTTACCATAAAAAATATTAACTACTTGCCTATGCTTACATTTTTAATAAAAATTAAATTTATTTATTTTTATTAATTAAAACATTACAATTTTTACTAATTGCTCAGTAAATATATCAAGCAATAATCTCTGCTGTTAAATCTGATGAATTGGTGAATAATTTCATAACATTGTAAAGATATATTTGCACAAAGAATGTTGCAAAAATCTTCTTGACTTCATAACTATTTGAGAGTCATCCTCTGATTTATGCATCCTAACTAAAATCAGCCAACCTATGCAAAGATCAGTGAAATGATCTTGAAAGATAACTTTCAATTTATTTACAATAAATTTATATTTGTGTAAATAATTACTACTATCTGGCTGCAAGCTCATCATTAGAATTTAAAATTTATTCTATTCTACTTAAATTCTGAATTTTTTTAATATAAAATGTATTAATATTTTTCTTTAATTTATTTTATCAGATTATTTCTTTTCTGGTGCAGGTCAAGTTTGAATTTTCTACAAACTAAAAATACATCTATTTGAAGAACATATGAAATATTTGACATTAGAATTGAAATTTATTGGAAATATAATTATTAAAAGGAGTTATAGAAATGGATTGAACTGATCCACTAAAATAGAAATTTCAAAAAAAAGAAGATTAAATTAGAAATTTCAAAAATTTTTAAGTGATATTACAATAAATTTCTGTCTTACCTTTTCTCTTCTTATATCTATTCCCTTTTGCTAGTGTAGATTTATCATATTCCAACTGTACTGTTTTTGTTGAATCAAAAATGATACCAAAGATATTTTGGTTCTAACCAGGACTGAATCATCAAGTAGACAAAATGCTTGAGAAGTCTTATCCCCCTCCTCATATTTCGAGGTTAATTTGATTTTGTTCTTTCATTTGATTTATAAAAGTCATGTACACAAAAATATTAAATTAAAAGCAAATATGCTTAAATTTCAGTTTTTCCCCCCCTTGCAGTTGACTGACTGTTTCATAAATCAAAAAGCTTGGCAAACTTTGCATTTCAGTATTTAGAATGTATACTAAAAACTTTTTATCATTTTTTTATTGTTTCATTTAATGTCATTTTTAAATTTGCAACATACATAAACGAACCCCTTGCAATTGATGTTTAACTAATTTTTTTTAAATTCAACTTGTAATATTTATTGATTAAAAATTATTTATATGCATATTAATTTTTTTTTAATTTTTTCCCCAAATTTGTATCACTTAAGTGCCTTTACAAAGCTTAATCTGACCCTGAATCCAGCTGCTACTTTATTTTATTATTTTTGGTTTGAATATTATCACAAGTATTTATAAACTTTGAGTATTGCAAATGCTAAATGCATATCTTGTAATGAGAAATCAGCTTTTGTCTCAATTTTGCAATTTAAAATCCCTTGGTTTCTGTGAATATTACCTTTTAATTAAATCAGTTAAAAATAAGAGAATAATATCTGAATTTTTTCGTTTAAAAAAGGGAGCAAACTGTTTAGTTTATTAATATAAGTGAATGTAATCCTATTCAAAGAAAAAAAAATTATAGTATCCTCAGGATAAACACCAGTAATACTTGCATTCTTATATCTCACTTAAGGTGAAAGGAATAACAGCTGGTTTGGAAACTTTTAATCAGTTGCTTTTTGAACTAGGTATCAAGGATAAAGTTACTTTCAAAGTCTTTATTAAGAAAATCTTTTTAATCTGAAGACTTTAAAAAAATCTTTGCAAGATTTCTGTATTCTTTTTACTATGCCTTTGGTCTAAAGAGATATCACAAAGCTTCTAGAATCTTCTTTTCAACATGTCGGAAATGGCACTGAAAAGTATACACTAGCAGTTCCCCCAAGGCCGAATGAAGCCTTTTAAAGGGCCCTCAGGAAATGCAGTCTCACAGCCTCTTTTTCTTTCTTTTTTTTTATCCTCTCCAATTTCCTGATTTTCTTTTATAGATTGACTTTAATTTAATCTCTGTATAGATGACAAATTTCGACAAACTCAAATAACAAAACAGTAAATTGAAGTTTACTTTAAAAAAAACTGGTTTCAAAATACTGTTCATAAAAAAAGCAAAATTTAAATTTAAAAGTAATTTTATGTAAAATATTTAAAAAAAAAAAGGGAAAACTTTCTATTATAGTCATTTAATTTCTATTTAATTATGTCTCTGGGTTTTTTTAAATTATTGAAAAACTTTTTTTAAAGGTTTATATACTAATGCAATATACAACTTCCAAAAAATAATTAATGAGGGACATTGTTAGAATAATATCTCAAAATTTAGACAGTTCTTGGTTTCAGTTTGAATAAGTTCGTATGCTAGGCCTTTTTAAATTCAATGAAAGTACAAAACTAAATTATTCAATTACTGCAAAAAAAAAAAAAAAAAAAATTAGGGCTCTTTCAAACTTGCTGAGTTTCTAGGCGATTGTCTATTTAATAACCCATGCTCATTTCTTAAATGAATGACACATTATTATTAGACATTTTGTTGTGCTGATGATAGATTATATAAATTAATGTATCTTAATAGTATATATATTTACCATCAGAAATTAAAAAAAAAAAGTGAATTTGAAATGTAATTTTGCTATTAACAGGGAATAAAAATTAATTTCTTAATGTTCAATGATGAATTGCGTTTATAAAATTATTACATAGGTTTTATGAGGTTTTTGAAGTTAGATATTAAAACATTTCCCTTTCTTTAGTGACTTTTTAACTTTATTTCAAAATTTCGATTATCTTGAAATATTTAAAAGCACATCTATAAGAAAATATAAAGAAAAAAAAAGCAACTAAATACTTTCCTAGTTTACTCCTTATACACTACTTTGTTTTATATATTGTTCCTATTTAAATATAACATTTCTGTTTTGTATATTTAAGGGAAAATCGTAATGCGCCATATTTTCAAAAGCAACCAGGGAGATGGCATTAATAGAGATCTTTTATTTCCTTAGTCGTATTAAACTTACTTTATTTTATATATGTTTCTAATAGCTGAAAATTCACTTTATATATATATATATATTTATTTATTTATTGAAATCTACTTATACAATATAGAATAATAAAAAATTCAGTAGAATTGTATGGTTTCCTTTCCGAGAAGACGTGTTTCTGAAATCTAATATTTTCAGACTTCAATTAATTCGCAAATACAGAACTAAACACAATAGTAGTTTACAAATACAGCGTTAAGTGAAACAAAAGGCAATTTTTAGAATAATAAGAAAATTAGTGGACTTGTATTTTCAAAAATATAAAACTATCTATATTTTTCATGAAAATAAAATGGAGAATAAAGTTTATTTTATCAACACTAGATGACGCTAGATACTCAGATGTTGGTCATAATCAAGTAACATTTTGTACCTCCTTTCCATATTCATCCTCAAAATTAGGAAATATATTTTCGTAATAATGCATATTTTTCATATCAAATATTTAGTAGTTTAGAATACCTGTGGTGTTCTTCAAATAACTGATGTAATGATAAAAATGGTGTGTTAAACAGTTTGAATTGCGTAATCATCTTGCAGCGGCACAAGATGATTACGCAACAGGTTTTATCGATTTTCCTCCTCGCTCTGCGTGCGTCCATATTGTTCAACTGGAAATTCACCTGCCATCCAAATTTTGATTTAAGCACACTCTACACATAAATAAAAAAAATTAACAGAAATAAAAAAATAATTTATGTAAAAGTATAAGCTTGAATTGAGAAAAACTGATCTTATATTTTTGTGATTTAGTGTATTATTTATATTGTTCAAAATGGAAAATTCTAGAATACAGTTTCTTTTATTTAACACTAGATGTCGCTATAGTTTAAAACTTTTGTGGTTCAGAAAATAAATTTTCCCCCCTTTTTTTATTTTCTCCATCATAATCATCTTCAGAATCGGGGAGAAAAAATTTAAAATAAAAAAAAAGTAAGTAATGTGAAGGATGGTGTATCAAACAGCTTGAATTTTAATGTCTTGCGTTGAAAAGCAATGGTTATGTAACAGGTTGATCGATTTTCTACTAGAAAATTCTAGAACAAACTTTCTTTCATCCAACACTAGATGTCGCTAGGTCAAAACTTTTAACGTTGCTAAGACAAAAAAAAAAAAAAAAAAAAAAAAATCCCTTTTCTCTGTTCTTTTTATCATATTCATCCCCAAAAATGGCAAATAATTTTTCCAAACAAAAAATAATTAAGTAATGCGAAGAATGGTGTATCAAATAGTTAAGTTATGATGTTTTGTGTTGAAAATCGATGATAGCATTAAAGGGTTGTCAGTTCCCACTTTCTTTTACAAATTTGCAATCTATTTGCCGTTCAAATTTTGATTTAAGTGAACTCAACACATTTTATATAAATAGTTTGTTGGGTACTTGGAATATGGAATATTTTTTCACTTTTTCTTGATTAACAATAGTTAGGAATATTTTTTGTTGTTGCTATTGTTCTTTCTATTTTCAATTAAACTGAACACCTCACAGCGTTTTGTTTTTTGAAATTTTAATTAGAATTTTATTTAATTTAATATTTTGTGGAATTTTGCGTTTTCTGCGATAACTTCTGAAAATATATCGTGCAAAATAAATTTTAAAGCATTAAAAAAGTTTTAAAAATTTTTAATTACAAAAAATGTTTTAAAAAACGTACAGATTCTTAATAAATTTTGACAAGTTTTTAGAAAAATATTTTTTTGCCAAATTTTCAATAATAGGTTACATTATTGCCATGAAGTTCAAACTCTTTCTAATTTTAAGAGTTATCTGATCGCATGATTTTTATTCATTGCTGTTAAGTTAAACAAAATCCTTATAAAGGAGGAGATGTTTTTTATCTGCATTGTTTACGAGTCGGATAAAAAAAAAACTGAAGTTACAGTATCACGAAATTCATAAAATAGAGCAATCACACATATATATATTTTAATATAGCTATGTGACAGGCCATAGTCATGTGACTCTTCTCCATTAGAGAGTTTCATGTACACAATGAGGGAGGCATACGTAAGACGACAGTAATGTTTCTTGAGAGTCCAGTAATTTCACGGTATCATTTATATGAAATTATATCTGTTTTAACTTCAATTAAAGATAACCAATATCCGCGTCGAACCAGCTGGTCACCAAAGTCGATTAGTAAATAATAATGATTTATTTTAATCAAAAATACGCAGAAGTAATTTTACTGTAAATTATTTCTAATATAAAAAATTATTTTTTAAAGTGATGAGGATTTATTCAAAGTATTTACTGAAAGGTTAATATTCTTTAATCGCAACATATTAGAAAATTCTGCTGATATTTTATAGTATTTCCTCGGTTTTAAAATCGCTATGCTTTTGCTAATAGTAATTTTAAATTTGGATAAAATTTTAATTATCTGGGAAAGAGTTAATTATATTGAGAATATAATTTGTTTGTGAGAAGTTTAAGTTATTAACAAATACAACAACAGAAAATATTTTTAAAAAATTAGTTGCCTTTTGAAGAAATAAATTTAGTGTTATTGTATTCTTTTATTATTAAAGCAGAAAAAGAACGCTGTATCTTGATTAAATATTAGCCACCTTCTTTAATCAGCTTTTCGTTTGGAATAATGCTGTCTAAAATTTACAATTAAATATTTTATGTAACTTGATCTCTTAATACCTTCTTCAGCACAAAAACTTCAATTCAACTTGATAGTCATATAACTCAAATTATATAGAAGCCATATGCCGTTTTGGCTCTCTGTACTATATATTCTCTCTAAATTTGACTTTTAAATTGAGGTCGAAGTGATAAAACCTTAATTAATACAAAAGCTTTTGTGTAGAAATCAAACATTTTTTAAAAAATAGGAATACAAAAAACAGAATCTCTCAGCACTAAAGCCTCATGGGCACTAGAATATATATATATATATATTAATAATTTATACAGTATTTCAAAGAATTATTATTCAAATAATGTTTCAGTTCATCATAAAATTCATTTCGAAAAGTATTAAATGATGTAAATATTAAAATTTTATTTTGTTTCAATCAATACATATATTTATAAAAAATTATGAAACCTGAATTTTATACAGGTTTTTATTCCTAAGAAATCATACTCGTTGTGATATTCTTCATGCTTAAAATTTTAAATAAAATTTTTAAAAAACACATTTCTAACTTCTTTTACCAAATCTGACTGAAGTATAAATTTTACAATTTTATGACAATAAACATTTTCATAGTTGTAGGCTAATCAATCTTGCCCGTATTCCAAGACTGATGACGTATCTTCTTTAAAATGATCAAAGCAGTCGTGTAAAAACGCACTTTTTATTTTTTACAAGATAATAAATAATATTCAAATTTTCATAACTCACTCCGCAATCCAATAGGCCTTTCTTTTTATTTAAAATGTTAGTTTCTCAAGATTATTTTACTATATATAATTCACAGAATAATACAATGATATAAAATGGGTAATTCATTAATTATTTATTGAAGTTTATTGACTTAAACTACATAAAATAGTATTCTTTACTTCATTTAGTTCATTTTTCCTAGTAGATGTATATTCAATTCAGTTAAAAATTAGGTAGACCCATTCAAGTGGATAACTTGTATGTACATAAATCAAATTTGCATTAAATACTGCAGCATAGTTGAATTAACGATATAGATATTTTAATGGTTCACAGAAATTGTTTTGTTTCATGTATATTTCTAGAAAATATCATACTTCAAGTTTATTTCCTTACTTACAGGCGCGTACTGAAAATTTCCCTTTTCTAGATTTAATTGGCAGTAAAATTTAAATTAATCTTTTAATTTCAGCTTTTATCAATCCAATGACAACACGTTGATAAAAGCTAATTTTTCACATGTTCTCGAACTTGCTCATGCAGGTTAAATTTTACTTTTATTCTTTTTTTAAATAAATTGTCACAAAATATAATTAAAATATTTTTAAAAAATCGATTAAAATTAGAAATTCATTTTATATTTAAAAAAATTGGTGTCACTGATTGGAATGATTATTTTTTGAACTTAAAGTTGACTTAAATATTCACTTACTTTTGACATTGACTTACTTTTATTCTGTACTATCTCTGAAATTATCGCAGAAAAATACCAAAATTTCATTTAATTTTAAATTAATTCAAATTCAGATTGAAAGTATTCTTCATATTCATAATATTATAAACTAGCCGCCTTTGGCGACCAGCCGGTTCGCCAGTATTACCGCTCACTACAATTTTCAATTAAATATTTTAAGTAACTGGTCTCCTAATAGATTCTCAAACAAAACATTTTTAATCTTCAAATTTTGATAGTCATACCAAACTTATACTGTTGTTTAGATGGTTTCTTTTAATTTCCTATATATATTTTGCTAATTTGTTGTCATTTCCAGTAAAACTTCAACTTTAATTTAAAGTGGAAATGATGAAATTGCAATTAATATAAAGATATTTTTAAATAAAACGAAGTGTTTTATTTTATTTATCATCTTTATTGTTATTTTTTATTATTATTATTACTGAACATGAGTATTACAAACAGAATCGTTCGGTATTTAAGTCTTAAGTGAACTACAAAATATTTTACATAATTTATGCAATATCTAAAACAATAATTCAACAAAAATTTCTCAGATTCAGCAGAAAATTCAGTTTTTAGTTTTGCTTTCAAACGGATTGAAATGAAATCAATAATAATATTTTGTTCCGGCCTATAAATATATTTCAAAAATTATGAAGTGTAAATTTAATGCAGTAAGGTATCATATTCTGAGAAATATTCTGGGCACACCAAATTTTAAATAAATGAATGAATGTTTCTGTTTTCCACGATCAACTAAGACTTATTTATGAAGTTTTGAATGTTAAAAATTTAGAAAAACTCAACATTTACATAATCTTAGTCCAATTAATCTTGAGAAACCTGCGTGCTGATTGGCGTATTTTCTTTGAAACGATCGATGGAAAATCTAAAATTATCCTTTTTTTATTGAATAGTGATATTCAAATTTTCATAAATCAATCAGTTTAAGTGATTGATTTAGTTGATTGGAAATTAACTCTTTTTATTTAAAATATTAATGTTTCAAGAACATTTTGTTATTCGTAATTTCCACATCAGAAGCTTAATGTAAAATCAAAAACTCGTTATTTATTAGAGTATTTATCAAATCAAGTTACATAAAATATAATCATTTTCCATTTAGACCATTTTAGCAGATTTGTGACTTACTAAAGGTTTACAAATCAGCTACGTGGCCATGATTTGAATGGATATCCTATTCATATTAAACAAAACTTGCCTTAAAATATAACTGATTTATTGGATTAATAATATAGAGAGTGTAAAAGATCATAAAATAATTTTTGAAGAATTTATTTTTTAGAAAAAATAATATTTCATATCGGTTTCCTTTCCTATAGACACGTGCCGAAAATTATATTTTTGCAGATTTTATTTCCTAAAAGATTTAATTTATTTTTAGTTGGAGTTTTAATCAATGTGATGGCAACACTTTCAAAAAGCTAATTTTTTCCCATGAATACGAAACGTGCACGAGCAGCTTAAATTTTATTTTTATTTTGTACGAAAAAAAAATTGTTGAAAAATATATTTAAAATATTTATTTAAAAATTCATTAAAAATAGAAATTTAATTTTAAAGTTAAAACATTGGTATCATTTAAAAGATAAAAAGATCTTTAAATTCACGTAAAAATCTTTTTTGTGCGGTAATATTTTTGGCATTTATAACAGAAACACGACAAAATTTCGCTAATTTTTAAATAAATAAAATACTAATTAAAAATTCGAAAAATAACCCCCAGGTGCACATTTTCGGCCTCCAAGGTATACACGTGCCAAATTTGGTAGGTGTAGGTTGAATGGTCTGGCCTGTAGAGCGCCAACATACACACACACACACATTGAGCTTTATTATAAGTATAGATATAGAATTAAATCTTTCGCTGATTCTTCCCAGATTTAAGTAAATAGAATGCTTGGTTACCTGGAATCTGTTTTGAGAATAATGGTTTTTGTTAAGAACAGCATAACAATACGGATTATAAATTCGAAACAAAAATACATTTTCACCTTTAATATTAACTTATATCAAAAACTTTGATCTTTTCCCAGAATTCTTATTTTTTTCCTTAGAATTATGATTCTTGCTAATTCAGAATTCTTA
>JAPMOR010042756.1:0-26124 GCA_026543865.1 Argiope aurantia
TAAACTCTTCATGGTATATCTAAATACACTCTTCTAGGTGCACCTACCCTTCATAGAAGTTTGTATCTCTGGTTCTTAGACACACATCTTATACGCTCTTCACGGTTTGATCTAGCTATACTCTTCTAGATATATGTACTTCTCCTAGAAGCATGTAACCGTAGTACCGAGATATCCTGTATCCTCTTTATGGTGTACATTGAAATAAATAAATTTGTACACTTTTGATGTTTGGTTATCTCTTTCCTAATTAATTCTTTACTGTGTAATTAAGCATCAGATATGGAAGGCAAGATTTTCTTTTATCCACTACGTAGATCTAAAACTAGATGTATCAAAATTGCTCAAATTATTAACAAACTCTTCTTAGTTTTGAAGGGAAAAATCAGTTTGTTACTAGCGTCCTGACGAGTAGCTATATCACAGGAATACTGATTGCATTTAATTTCGGCTACATTTCATAACATTTTTTTGGTACATTGCTTGTTAGTTTTTCTTGAAAATTTGAGAAAAACAGTATAGTGATTGAGACTAGGAGTATCAATCAAGGTTCCATCCCATTAAGAAAGTACAGTAAAATAAATGTTTTTGAGATTTCCTCTGAAAAATGAGGGTGGAGGTGGGTAGATAGACATCAAAAGAAATCAAAAGTATTTATGAAAAGTAAAAATAGTGAAATCAGTCACGTGGTGTTAGCTGGACAACTAGTTCTTTTTATTTGGGCTATTATTTTAAAAATGTAAATTTTCCATATTCTCTATCCCAAGAATGTGAGCTTTCTAACAATGTACTCATATTAAATATAAATAGTTTTAAATATTAATTTTATAATTGATTAGACTGATTTTGGAAGGATATTTGATATACAGTGGCTCCCAAAAGTGTTCGTACACCAACAAGAATCAATTAAAAACCTCATTATTTACCATTATATATTCTTATTTTTACATGAAAATTTTTTCATAGCATATTTTTACAGTTCTTAATAAAGCAGTGAAGATTAAATTTTAATTACGATGCAAATTATTTTTTTAAAAATGACAATAAATAAAATTGCACAAGAATAGGACACAAAAGTGATCATACACTTTAAATAAAACATCATTAAATATGAAATTTTCTAAATTTTTATAAATGTTTAGTATTTAGTAGGATATCCTTTATTCTTTATAACAGCTTTTAAACGTTTGGGCATAGATTTAACTAAACGATTGGTTACTTCTGCACCGATCTTGTTCCATTCTTCGATCATTACTGCTTTCAGTTGAATTTTCGATTTAATGTCGTGACTTCTTATTCGCACCTCTAATTCTTTCCAAATATGTTCTATAGGGTTTAAATCCGGTGATTGAGCTGGTGTTTTAAGGGTTTGAGGGCAATGATAGAGGCAAAAAAGACGAACATTCATGGCCTTGTGCTTAGGATCGTTGTCTTGGTAATACACAAAGTTCTTTAAAATGCCCAATTTTTGTGCTGACACTTTTAAATTATTATTGAGAATATTTATATAAACTCTATGATCCATTATACCATCAATGAATACTAAATTGCCTACTCCAGCCTCTGACATACACCCCCAAACCATGATACTTCCACCGCCATGTTTTACTGTTCCAACTAAATTCTTGGAATTAAGTTCTTCGTTTTTTTTTTTCTCCATACAATGATTCTCCCATCCGACCCAAAGATGTTAAACTTACTTTCATCTGCAAATAAGACACGATTCCAATAGCTCTCTGGCTGGTTTATCATAGATTTGGAAAATTTAAGCCTAGCAATTCTGTTCTTCTGACTTACAAAGAATTTTCTTCGTGCAGAGCGGCCATGTATACCAGCATTCCGAAGAATTCTACAAATAGTTTCACAGGAAATAGAAGTTCCATTTGATTCATTATATTGTGAAGTAATCTTTATTGCACTCAGACGTGGATTTTTTAGAAATTTACTCACAATATTTCTTTGACTTCTAGCTGACAGAATTTGAGGGCGACCATTACGAGGCTTGTTTGCAATTCTTTTTCCCTCTCTGTAACGTTTTATTATGCTTTGCACCGTTGAATGAGGTAGATTAGTTATAGTTGCAATGCCTCTAATTGATTTTCCAGCTTTAAAATGAAATATAATTAATTTTCGTACGTCTAAACTCGTTTCTTTACGAATGCGCGTCATATCTAAGAATAAAGTAAATAGAATAAATAATTGTGATATTAAATACTGAAATCAAACGATTTAAGTGTATTTTTCAATTAGAAGAAAAATAAGCCGCAAAGGATATTTTTATGATGAATTTAAATAAATAATGTTTGGATGTATGAAAACTTTTGTGTTCTACTTTTGTGACATTTTTTATTTATTTATTTTTTAGAACAATACTACTTGATTCTTTATAAAAATATTTGTTCAGTTTTATTAAGAACTATTTAAAGATTCTAATTTTAAAAAACCAACTAATAAAATGCTTTATTTAGAAGTATAGAATACAATTTCTGCCTTTGGGAGCAACTATGGCAAAATTAGTATTCCGATTTTTTTTCTTTTATGTGCATTCCAATTTTATTTTATTGAATTTTGTGTGTTCTACTTATGAAGCCTTCTTTATAGAGTGACAGTTTCTTGTAGAAACATGATAAAGAGTAATAATCATTAATATTTTAATATATGTAATTAAAGCTGAACTTTTTCATATGCAGATGACATCTGACCTGATCTATTGCGAAACAAACTTCATTTATGTCACGCAATTATATGCACATCCACATATTCGTCTCGAAATCAATATCTTCATAGTGATTAATACCTCTGAGAGATCCAATTACTAATTAACAAATTTGCTGGACATTAATGGTCTAATCTCAGGCATACACCTAAATCAGATGACCAATACAATATAAATCTAGCCACGTATTATAGATAACGATATAAGCGGTCATTTGAATCTCTATCTGTACTGATTCCATTAGGGAGTGCTATATGACCGCTGAGTGCAATACACTCTGCCGTGTCCTTCCTCTCAGCGTCCCTCTGAATTAAAGGATGGTTGAGTGGTTTTCAGGGCTAGATGATAATTGCAGGGGATGGAATGTTTCCTATTCTGTGGATATGTTAACATTCCAAGGATTATCTGAACTATTGGGAAAATCGACCAAAAGAGAAGAAATTGGCGCGAATTGTTATAAAATTGAATTATAAACATGTCACTCATTTACCAACCTCATTAATCAATAAAACAGAAACTGGAGAAAAGTGATACGATAATGTGCTTTCTTTTTTACAAAATTCTACTTAATTTAAATTCAAATAAATATTGCAGATGTAATTTTTATCAAACGGATTATAAAATGTAATATCTTTGAAATTATCGATATCATTATTAAAATCTCGAAGTAACAGCGGAACTTAATCGATTTGGAAAAGGGAAAAAAGTAACGACGTCAAATTCAATATTCAGATTGAAATGTAATGCGAGAAGCAGTATTCTGTATATAAAAACATGGAAAAAGTAAATTGGCTTCTGAAATAAATAATTCTTTATTTTGGATTGCCAATAAAAAAAATTCTATTGATGAAAACCTTCATTCACACCTATTTTTAAATTACCTCATCTAAATAACTATTTTTCACTTTCATCCATTTTAATAGAACAGTATGAATTTTACTTTTTCTGAAAGCAATGGCAACTAAAATGAAAGTAATTGTTCAAAACAACTACTTTGCGTAAATAATTGCGTATATAGTGTCAATATTTAATTGCATGTCTTTTGACTTTTATATTGGCCACGTCAACGTTGGCCATTTAAACGTCATGATACCGATTCGACAATTTTTGGTGGTATCTGAAGATATTTTATCCCATTCTTCTTGCAACACTGGTTTTAAATGGATTTATTTCTAATTTTGTGATTTCGAACCACTATTTCGAGTGTGGCCCACAGATATTCAATGGCATTGGTGTCGGGGTACTGTGGTGGTGTGTGTAAATGCTGGTTACAATGAAAAAGGTACAACTACCATGTTTGCACTTCTCGGTTATGTGTTATTTATATTGAAAGCCGGATTTATCAAGTAAAAGTAAGGTGTACTCTCAATTGCTTAAACCACAAATTATTTTATAAAAAAATATTTATTTATTATTTACTTTTTTTAAAAAATATTAATGTAATTTTTATACAAATTTTATTTATTTATATTTTATTTTAAACATACATAAAATTATTTTAAAAATCAAATTTCAAAATTATTTTATATTAAATTAAATTTTATAAATAATTTTAATAATATGTTATTCATTTTTAGGGGAAAACTAAATGTTCATTTTGCTAAGGAATTTTGATTTAATTTTTAAACAAAAAATATTTTTGAATATGAATGTGGTTTTTTAAAAACTTCAAAATTATTTAAATTAAATAAACAATTCACAAATATATTTAATTGATATGTCACTTATTTATAGCACGATCATCCATACCAAATTGCAAGACACAAATATGCATCGAAACGAGTTATCCTATGTAGCATTTCTACAGTTATAAAGATTCTAACAAATAAATCGAAGTAAAAATTAGCAGATAAATAAATTTGTGCACAGAAATTTTCTACCAAAAGATTTTGCAAAAATAAAATTGCAAACGATATTTTGGCAGCTAACAAGATTGTGAGCCGAATGATTGTTATTATAAAAACTAATTTTCGTTACTTTTTATCCACAAAAATTTATTTTTATACTAAAAATCCTAAAATAAATAAACTATGTATCTAATAAAATTTGCCATAAAAACACCTTTATTTTTTTAAGAAAAGTCATAATTTATACGCTAATTTTATAAACTAAAATATGCAATGCCAACTCTGCATACAGAACATTTATGAAATCATTATTTAAAAAAGGAGAAAAGATGTTAAATTTACAAGTGCAATTCATAGTTAAAAATAAGTTAAATTAATTAAGTAAAATTTAACTTATTAAAAATTCATTATATTTTCCTGTTATTCACCAATAATGCTGAAGCAAGTTATTTCTATTTTATACTATATTAAATATCAAAAATTTATCTTACCAGAATAAACAAATTTAGTTCCATGCGTATTTTCATTACTTTTTCATTTGTTTTTCAAAGCTAATTTCATAGATGCAGACGATTTCGAAATAAGGAAATTTATACACTCCCCGTTGCTAAGCAACGTAGAGATTTTAAACTACTGCACATTTTATTTTGATTTTTTTTCTTTTTTATTAAGGGCAATTTTTTTATTAATTTTAAAGTGATTCTAAAATTTATTTATTAAAAATATAACGACAGACATTTGACAGATTTTATGCTCTATAATATTTTACATAAAATAAGCTTTATATCAAAAAAAATCAACTATATTAAAGTATAGCAAATTTTTAATAAAATTTCTCGGGCAATTAATTAAACTTTTTTTTTCAATAATAACACTCATAAAAATCCAACTGTCCCTGCAACACTGAATATTTAACCTTGTTTAACTCCATAAACAACAACCATTTCAGAAATCTATTACAACGCTGTATGAAAATAGCACAGTGTTCAATAAGACCACATTACGACATTGCTACCACGATGCAAGAAAAAATCTTAAGAGACAATGAGCTTTTATGACTGTCAAATAACTTTTTTTATTCTGCGTGCATAAAAACGCACTATTACAATCAAGTTATATTTCATCACGTGCATTGCTTTGTTTTTCTCGAAAAAGCTTAGTACTTACGTCAGTTCTTTGAAAAATATCACTGGTTGTCTTCTTTAGCTGCAGCATATCTCAGGTAAGCATTTGATTTTTGGAGAATTATGGCTAGGGAAAAATCGCAACTATTTTAGATGTTTTAAAAAATGTTATTATCATGTGAGAGAATGATGTTGTTTTGCTTAGGGGACTTTGAAGCTCGAAATCGCGTAAGCAATGAATAAAGCATAAATGGCAATTTTTCATCATCATCTTCTAATCGCATATATTTTTTTACCTGCTTTTACCAGTATTGCATTATTATTATGTATGCTTCTTTGAAAGCAGATGCTTTTTTAAAAGATTGACCTGCTTTTACCAGTATTGTTTTATTATTACGTATGCTTCTTTGACATTTGATGCGTTTTTAAAAGGTTGACGTAGAACTATGACATCATAGCTGCTATTTCATCTCTTTCATCTCAAAATCGATTGAGCTCCAAAACTTTATTTGCAAGCTAGAAAAGTTGAAAATGAAAGTTTAAAAAAATTATATATATATATATATATATATATAAGTCTCGTGATTGTTTCAAAACGGTTTAAACTGGTTAATGACTTAAAGACAAATAATGATTTAAAAAATAATAATGTACTCACATGACAACTTGAAATTTGAAATGGTAAATTTCATTTTAATTTTTTTATTCAACGAATTTTCTGGCATAGCTAATCGAATAATTTGTTTATGTCACTTAATTTAATGAGACTTTAAGAAATTATTAGAAACTATCATAGGTATTTTTTCATACTTTCTTGAAGTCAAAACATACTAATAATTTCTCTGAACTCCATGTATATATTTTCCTCTTTATATCCATATATTAATAATAAAAATGAGCGTGCGTGTGTGTGAGAGAATGTGTGTGCGTGCGCGTGTGTGCTGCCGCTCAACAGTAGGATCTGCAACACCAAATTTGACACTTATATATCTAGGAGGGGACTCGGAAAGAGTTTTTCAAAATTTTCTTAAAAATTTTAATTAAAAAAATTAAACTGAAGTTAGCTAATTTAATTATTTAAATTTATTCATTGATAACTGCGAAACAATTATTGCACAAAAAGCATTTTGTGCCGTTTCGAAATTTAAGAGCTTGACCATTTGTGCCAATTTAAAAGTAGCGCAAATTTTCCTGAAATTTAGCAATCTTTTAAAATTTTATCATCATTGCCTAATCATACTTTTATATCTGACAATTTGGTAGAGTCTATATGTGTGTGTGTGTGTGTGTCTATATATATAGATAGATAAATAGATAGATAGACATATAAATTTGCAGTAGTGCCAACTGAAACTCAGTATACCAAATAAAAAATAATTGTTTAAATATTTCATAATTCTAACTGAAAGGAAAAATTGATGAAGGTATTTTCCGGTACAATCATAAAGTTTTCCGAGTTAAACAGCGACGAAGTGTAAATATCAAAAAAGAAAGTAAACAAAAGTAATTTAAAAATCTTAAAAAACGCACTGTTTAGGAGTAATTCCGGATAATGCATTTTTCAGTTTTAAGTTGGACCCTTTTTCAAGTCACGGAAAGCTCATAATTTTTATAACAAACAGCTCCGTCAATTTTAAAATAAATCAGTGAAACTTTTCCTGTATATCTATTATGATATAGCTTACATTTTTCTAGTTGGATTGTTTGGCCTATCTCCCTTATTGTTTCAGTAATCTTTCCTTTATTTTGTCCTTTATTTTCCTTTATTTTGCCGCTAAGCGCGTTGTCTCAATAATTTCAGTCTAGTAACTTTATTACATGGTAGTTCACGAGATTGTACGAGCTGCAGCTTCGAATTTAAAGAGTATAAAATGACATATGTTTTCATATCTCTGTATATCGCGTTCAATTTTAAATTTATTTCATATAGCACATTTCCATAATTAAATATAATTTACTGATATTATGACCTTAATAATATCGGATATCACTTCAATTAAGACACCACTCCGAGTTATCCAACATTTTGTGTATAATAAATTATAAAATATTTCCACCACCAGACACGTCAACACAATTTCTGGTAAACCCCTGCAATCGATGGCAACGCACAAAATCATATCTTTGCAATGTCTTACGCCTTTCAGATACAGTATTTCCTTTCAGAGTCTTTTATTTACAGTTTTTTTAATAATATCTTTATCCTCTTTCAGTTGGTGACATTGGTCTTTTCTTGTTAAAGTATGTCCAAAAAATAAAAAAAAATCGTTACGATTCGATTTCCTTTACAACAGCGGATGAAAGAGGATCCTCTATAGAAGTAAAGCCCGCGTTCCATAGTCGTTTAATCATTTCAGCTTTTATTCCTATGTTTTGTGCTTGCTTTTTTTAATCGAAGGAAGACATTGCATCTGCCATATTCAAAGGCAGATGGCATTGTTCATTTTGTTGAGTATTGAATATTTATTGTTCTTTAGAATAAAAGGTTGATGCGGTTTGTTTTAGAAAAATTATTGTTATGTATTGTTAAAAAAAATGGCGAAATTGAATTTGTTGATAAATTGAATGGTAAATAGTTTTTTTTTTCATTTATCAATTATAAGAATAATAACTGTTTTGAATTGAATTTTGATTGTATTTCAAGAGTTAATATGCAATTTTTATATATTTCTCAAAAGAAGCATTGAGATGCGGTTAATAACAAAAAAAATCCCTTATCTTTTATCTTATTGTGCAAAATTTATATTTTATACAGTCAACTATTAAAATTTATAATTATTCGTTTAGTATCGATGCCATTCCTTTATTATTCAGACACTTTTTTAAATCTACCTATGTCCTTTTTGTAAAGCTATAAATAAGTATTAATTTTTCATTCGTTTCCTAAAATGCTCTGTGATTGATTCTTTTTTAAATATGTGTATACTGTATGACAAAAAAATCTTTCTAATATTTTCAAAATTTAACTACCAACTAATCCTTACTTAAATCTTTGATTCCTTCCTAGGTTCGATATTTGGTAAGAAATTTGAGAATTAGTAAATCTTTAAACTGCAAGATTAAATTTACTTTCAGATAATTTTTGTGTGTGTGTGCGCATCCTTTAAACCATCGAAATTTTCTTTTCCTACAATATAAGAACGTCGAGAACTAGAAATGGTCAACTTTTAATTTTTGTTAAACTATATGAATAACATTTTTTAATAAAAGTATAGAATTGTATAGAAGTATAGTATAGAAAAGTATAGAACTATTCGACAAAGGCTGAAATTTACTTAAAAGTAACAATGTTTTTTCAACATTGATTTTGAAAGAAAATATGCAACTCTCTTCAATATTATTCCTAGTTGAGTTTAGCAATCTCGACTCTACCATATATATTGTATTTGAAAAAAAAATTGTGTTAGAGACAGATAAGGAACCATAATAAAATCAATGTTACTTGAAATATATAGAAGGGAGCGAATTGCCACTTCAAAAACGAATTATGTAGTTTGTTCGTATACGAATTATGTAGTTTGTTCGTATACGAATTATGTAGTTTGTACGTACTTCTTATGGCTTTCTAAACAAGCCCATAAAATGTTTAAAAACTATACAGAAGGTAATGAACAACTGTTCCATTAATGAATTATGTAATTTATACCTCTATTCCTTATCAGAAACCGTTCATTATTTTCATAAATACATATTATCAATTATTGTGCATCAAACAAGCAAGAAACATTAAAAAGTAGTATTTAACAAAAATATTTTCCAATTTATTAACAAATATTAAATACAACTGGATTATATTCAGAATTATATTTAATTATGCCCAACAATACATCTTTTTTACGCATTATCGACATAAGTTTGCTTTTCCAGTAAAACTAAACATATATCTAGCATCCATTCATATGAGACCTAACATTTAATTAATAAATTAATTTAAAATGAGCATAATACAGAGACTAACTCCATTTGTGCATTAATCAAAAACACACAAGGAACACTAGCCATAAAGCAATTAAAACACACATAAAAAAAGACAACAGCAAAGAATCAAGAATTATAAAGTTCTAATTCATGCATAAATAAAAATGCAAACAACTAGCAAGGGTCAAAAAGCAAAACAAGCCCAAACTCAATAACAACACAAAAAATCGAAATACTTTAAAACAAATTTCAGCTTCCTACTATTTATGACGTATTTTCTATAATGATTTTTTTTTACCACAGAAGCTTTTTAAAAAAGGTATCTCTTCAGAAATATGAATTAGTTTTCAATACATGAAAATAATTTTACTTAAGCTTCAAAGATATACGCTCTAAATTTGCGTTGTTGTTTTTCTCAGTCTTGCTTCCATATAGATGGTATGAAATGAAGTTGATATTTTTTAGCGATAAAGATCTAATAGACATTTCCGTTATAAAAAAAACCATAAATAGAATTCTTGGGTATCCTTAGATAATTTATTCCAAATATATTGGACATGATTTTATTTAAGAAAATTTGGATTTTTCTCCCATATCTTGTACGGTATGTGTTGTAATGACCTGATCCTGTCCGATCAAATAAAGGGTAGCGTTTATATACAATTTTCTTTATTTACAGCCTTATTTACATAAAAACAACTCTATCTCATATAGTTTAAATGAATTATGCTATTTACAGCACGAAAATTAAGCAGGAATAGTTCCTCGAACAATTTCGGAGAAAACACCTTCACCAGAACAGCTAACAGGCTGTTGGCGTTTCAAGCTACTACAGAGGTAGCTCACGGAATTTTTAACAATACATAACACGGTAGCTCACGGAATTTCCTTCGGGTGGAATTTTACTCAGAAGAGCAATTCACATGAAGCTCCTCTCTTCTTCTTCTTCCAAAAATCTTGCATTTTATTTTTTCTCTCAGACTCCACCTCTCATGTCCACATTGGTACACTTGGGCTCCCTGATACCCAATTACCGTTCAGAATAAACCTGAATGGTCTCTGGTCGACCGTGAGAAAGTTCATTGATGACCCACCCTCCACAATGGGAAAAATGAAAATTGACATCTGGAGGGTTTGATATTCTGATATTTTGATATATATTTGATTTTTTGAAGACGTGATTTATTTCCCTGGGAAACGCACGTGTGGTTCCTTATCTGGACTCACACTAAATGGCCAGAGGGTTCCCCATCTGGCAATCTGGAGGCACTTAATACTATGGGAGTTCCGTTGATTACACAACTGGCCGGCAATGCCAATTATCGAGTATGGGAAAAAGAAATGTCACAGTGGTCAACAGGGTTTCAGGACGATTTAGCTAAATCTTTACAGTGTTAATTTAAGAATGGATTTTATGAAAAACATTCGAAAAGCAGTCATATTTTTGAACAGCTACATAAAAAAGGATTGAAAAACATAATTAAAATCCAAATGTATCAGTAAGGTGGCAATGGCTTTTTATTTTTTGAAAAAAATAGACTTTTTTGCTAAAAGGAAGTATAAAACGAAAATCCTATAGTTTAGAAGTTTATCAAGTGATTTGCTTAAACGTTTGCATAGCTTACGAAATATACTATCTAGTTTCTGAACTAAAAAATAAGCTGTATTTTTATCCATGCTTTAAATACTGGAGTTCGTCTGATAAATAACACGAAATTTTCAATTTTTTTCACATTGTGAAACACTAAAACAGTTATAAAATATTTCCGAATTAATACATTACTTATTCTCTAGTTCAGGAACTACAGAACATTTTGAAAATTTATTACACCAAAATTATACATTAAATTTTATTTTATGAGGTTTTTCGCAAGAAAATTATATCAAAAATTTAAATTTAAGAAAATCGCTCTATAGATGTAAATTAACTTTAAAACCTTTGTAAATGTTAATACAAATAACTTCCCAAAAAATAGTCTTAGAGTGAAAATTCGAACGGTTTTATAAAGATACCTTTCATACCTTAAGAATATTAAATTAAAAAAAATTCATATAATTTAGTAAAAAAACCAACGTTTCAAAGTAGTCACCTAATTTAGCAGTAGCTAAATGGGCAACCTCACTGATTTAATTTAGAAGAGAGATGTTTTTATATGACTTTTAATGAAAAAAAAGCGATCATATTCTACATTAATGTATTGAATACTTATGAATAAAAGGTTGAGACATATTGTTAGAGAAAGATTATTTAAAGAATATGATGTTTATTCTCTAGATCTGAATCAATTATATCCTTTTTTACTCACAAATGGCATTATTCATTTTGTTGTGCTATGTATAATTCTGGTTTATTAAGGATGAAACTGGAATAGGTAGAACGTGGTCCCTATTCATTTTTAAATAGTGTCCAATACATTGCGATAAAAAGTACTAAATTGAAATAATTAATATATTTAATGTTTGATGTTTTGTATACACGTTTGTAAAGAATGAAAAGATATCAGGTTTTAAGTGGTTTTTCAAGTATGCTTAATACTTCAAGTGGTGAGCAATTATTAAGAGCCTTTAGAAATACTTTTTTTAAAATGAGATACATCTTATCTTTAATGATAAAAGATACCTAATTGAAACGCTTACAGTAAAGATTATGGGTTTATTATGGCATGTCTGTTTATTTTTCATAGAATACTTAGCAAATATCACTGACAAGTTATCAAAAAATATAAAAAAAAGAAAAAGATTTCACAGAAATAGATTTTGCATTCAACGGTTTACTTCTGGAGTAAAAAAAATGAAAGAAAAATAATTTAAATAATCAAAATATTTTTGAGGTAAACTTCTATAAAAATCCATAAATTTGAGGTAAAAAAGGAATATTAAAGAATCCGTGCTTCAGCCCTTACCTCCTGCACCGAATTTGTCAAATTTTTTTTTCCCATGTCAGATTTCAGGGTCTCTTTGGGATGTGGTAACCTGGTGATAAGTTCTCTGGTGGCTTCGGAACTGGAAGTTTTCATGTTCGATACCCGATTCCACCGAAGAACCGGCTGTAAGCGGGTCTGGTATACGTTTAATCCGTCGGGGCCAAAGGTTCCTCCAACTGGTGTGGTGTGGAAGGATGTGCCAGCTCTGATGTCGTCTTCGTCATCTGACCGCAATTCAAAATTATCAGGTCCGTCTCAAAATAGCCTAGTGTTGCTTTATAACGGGACGTTAATATAACTAAACTAAGCTTATGGTCTCCTTATGTCATCAAAAATCAACTGCCTGGTCCCCCCCCCCCTTTGGATTTTTGAGAGAAATTATGAAACTACTACTCCGCTGAATAGTCTTTGTGTGGAAATGCAACAAAATAAATCACTAGCCTTAATCACTGAATCTAATTTTTTTCACAAGAAGATTTTTGACTCATAGATACATCATGAATGGGCAACTAACTGTCTGTCTTATCACTTAATATATTCCGAGATATTGTAAATTAAAACTTTGACAAACATTCAAAAGTAAATACCATCATTTTTTACAACAATGGCATATTGTTATATAATATAATGATATAGTGCAAAAAAAAGTGTGTGTCTGTGTGTGTGAGTGTGTGCGTGTGCGTGTGTCTGTTTGTTGGCGTTCTACAGACTATACTGTTTGATATACAGCTATCAAAATGTCTCATATATATTCTTGAGGGTTGGAGTGGGCACCTTTGAGTGATTTTTTTTTTTTAGTTCGAATAGTAATTTATTAAAAAATAAAGTTCGCCATTTTACTGCAATAAATTCCGAAAATATTACAGAACAAAATTGATTTTTACATTATCTCATAGTTCGAAAATACTATCGTTTCAATGATACTAATTTTCAGTACATAAGTTAAGTTTCTAGTTAAATCATTTTTTTGAAAAATATACTAAACATATTTTTCCCTAATCCATTCCAAATAAAATTAAATTTAAATTTAACCAGCACGAGCACGTAACGCTTGCATAGGAAAAATTAGCTTTTATCAACGTGTTTGCAAACGCTCAAATTAGCCTTTTAAGTTAACTTTTATTGCAAACTAAACTCTGAAAAGTGTAATATCTAGCACATGTTTCTAAGAAGCAAAAGAAACATGAAACAGGATTTTACTGTAAAAAAATGATACTGAAAGATTTCTTCGCACTTTTAAAATATCTATACTGTTAATTGAATAAATCTAAAGTACTTAAGACAAAATATAATTTATAGATATATGCAGGATATGCACTCAATTATTGGTCCCAACACCTAATTTCTAACCAATCAGAATATATAACTAATATGAAAAATGTTCTAAATGAAGTAAAAAATTCTACTTTATGCAGTTTAAGAGAATAAATGTTCTGATGAATAAGAATCTTTTTATGCAAGCGCTAAGGTAAATGATTCATATTTAATGCAAAATTCTTGTGACATTAAAATCTATAAAAAGAAAGGTCCACTTTATTGCCACTAAAACTTAGTAATTTATGAAAAATAAAAAGTTGATTTCTCAAAAATAAAATACTTGCATTTTTAGCCATTTTATTGGTCGTTTCGAAGAAAATACACCAGTCAGTGTCCGGAGTTTTTCTTAAGGCTAATTATATTACGAAATCGTTGATTGTCCTAAGACAATGATATTAAAAAGTTAATAACCTGATAAAATTTGATGGTAGAGGTATGTAAACATTTTATTTTTTATTAATTTCTTTATTTAAAAGTTCGAGCTTCACGTTCTTATAATCAAAGGTTTATACAAAATTTAGACCATAATTTTTCAGATATACAGTGGCTCAAAAATTGAGAGTACACCATACTTTTACTTGACAAATCCGACTTTCAATATAAATAACACATTACCGGGAAGTGCAAACATGTTTTTATTTTTATACATAACAAATGGTTTAATTTAGAGTAAAAATAAAGTAAAAACAGCGAGAAACTTCTAAATTGAAAAATTTCAAAAGCATTTTAAATAAACATACGCAGAATTTTACTTCAAAAAATTGAGAATACATCACTGAGATTTTTGCAATATCACGGATAGAAACAAAGTGTCACTGTTAAGTTGCAGGTCTTTTGGCTCTTATAATGGCCTCTAAACGTCATGGTACCGACTCCACCAATTTTTGGTGGTATCTGAAGATATTTTACCCCATTCTTCTTGCAACACTGGTTTTAAAATGGGTTTTATTTCTAATTTTGTATTTTTGTACCACTTTTTCGAGTACTGCCCACGAATATTCAATGGCATTGATGTCGGGGTACTGTGGTGCTGTTTACAATGAAAAAGACACCATATTTTGAAGTTAAGTGCATTCTGTTTGGGCATTCTGTTAGGGAACTCCTGGAAAATGAAATTTCCATCTAAATCCAAATTTTTAGCACTTTCCTTTAGATTGCGGCGAAGTATATCCAATTAAATCATGTCGTTTATAATGCCATTTATAAGAATTAAATTTCCTACCCCGGATGAAGCCATGCAACCTCAAATCATGACGGAGTCACCATCATGTTTAACTGTAGGACATAAATTGTTTGAATCCAAAGCAGTATTACGCTTTCTCCATACAGTATGATGGCTGTCCCAAAAATGTTGAGTTTTCTTTCATTACTAAATATAGCTTTCTTCCAAAGGTTATTGGTCTCCAATTGGTGAGTATTTGAAAACTTTAAATGCTTTTTCAGAATTTGCTAGCTGATGAACGGTTTCTCTCTAACAATGCGGCTTTTATATCCAGCTTGTCTAATGGCATTTAGCACAGTTTCACCACTTGCACTTCTGCCTATGATTAGAAAAGTTTCTGCAACATGTTGGATGAACCATATGGTCGAAGCAATTTAAAGAAAAGGGTTAAAAATTTATGTTTAGATCGGAATTTCCTTTTCCAGCAGGACAACAAACTCAAACAGAATGCACGTAACGTCAAAATATGGTGTCTTTTTCGTATTAAACGTCAGTTACACACCACCACCACAATGCCATTGAATATCTGCGGGCCACACTCGAAGTAGTGGTCCAAAAACACAAAATTAGAAACAAAACCCATTTAAAACAAGAGTTGCAAGAAGAATGGGATAAAATATCTTCAGATACCCCCAAAAGTTGGTCGAACCGGTACCATGACGTTTAGAGGCCATTATAAGAGCCAAAAGACATGCAACTTCATAGTGACACTTTGTTTCTATGCGTGATATTGCAAAAATTTCAGTGGTGTATTCTCAATTTTTTGGGATAAAATTCTGCGTATGTTTATCTAAAATGCTTCTGAAAATTTTCAATTTAGAAGTTTTTCGTTGTTTTTTCTTTATTTTTACTCTGAATTAAACCATTTGTTATGTATAAAAATAAAACATATTTGCACTTCCCGGTATGGTGTTATTTATATTGAATGTCGGATTTATCAAGTAAAAGTAAGGTGTACTCTCAATTTTTTTGAGCCACGTACATTCATTGATTGAAGCAAGATAAAATATTATTTTCATATTTTAAATCACTTTGACAGTAAAATTAAAAATTATATTGTATGACGAATAAGAGAAATTTTTAATGAATAATTCTTTTACAAATTGCATAGATTATAAAAAAATATACTATATTCCACATAAGGCTTCCTTGCTGAATGATTTTATTTTCTATATTCATATTTTTAGACAACGTATTTGGTTTAAGTAAAAACGCTCTTTGCACAAATGAATTTTAATACCTTCCACTTCAATTTAAAATTCAAATTTTATGGGAGCTTTCCAAAAATTTTAAAGATATAATGTACAATGACTGGAACAACGTAAAGCATCTATTACAATATCATTTATATGACTAGCAAAATTTAAAATTTAAGCATACTTTGCTAAAGAAGTTATTAAAAGATAAAGCAGTTAAATTGGCGAAACAGTTAATTGCCAAACAGGGAAACAACAGATTTAAATTTAACAAAATTATCAACAATTTTTATTTGAGACAAGATAAAGATTAATTTTAACTTTTGAAAGTGCAAGTGTTAATTAAATTAATCAAAAAATTAGAAACTAATAGAAATATGGCCATCTTTTTGCAATAATTTCGGAATGACTTAGCATATTTTTTGCTATCTTAAAATTTAATATTTTACTATGACGCTAATATTTTTTTTCATACAATTTTTACTTCAACTTTTATTAATTCTTCAAAATCAAATGAATAATAAAATAGATGCAGACGATTTTGAAAAAATAGTAAGTTTATGCATACTTTGTTACTGAGAAACAACGAGATTTAGAAGTACACTAATTTTTATTTTTTGACATTCTGTTTCATTTTTTTTAATATTTTGGCCAGGTTTTTATTCGTTTTAAAAGAATTCTTTAGATTACTTAATCATATTTAAATAACTAACCTTTAAAATTACCTGCCATCTTCATCTGCAATTTCTATGGAGAACTAAATAAGTAATATTGTAATTGAGAATAATGTAAAACTTTGAGTAATGAGGAATTTAAAAAAGAAATTTAAGGCTGACAGAAATCAATTTTAGCGTTTAAAATCCATTGAAGACCAGAAATATAAAGTTTTAAAACAAATTAAAAGCTTTCCAATTGTTGAAGAAACCAGAAATTAACATTCTTAAAACATTCTTTAAAATGCTTTTAAATTTTTGTATTTTTGAACAAAATGTTAAGTATTTATATAACAAGTACAAAGTATAGTTTATAAACAATTAAATCTCGGTAGTTTTCTGATTCAACTGATAATTTCCATTTAGTTAAAAAGAGCTTCAAATGATGAAAATGACGTTATTAATTTGAATAATAAATTATTCAAAAATAACATTTACATTAAACATATTGAACACGAATATTTTAATCTGTATCAACAGTGACCAAATCAGAGAATTATAAAATTAAATTTGATTTTATAATAATTTAAAATATAATTTATGCAATTGCATAGTTTTGTTTTTATTTTTATTTTTTTATTTTTTATTGGCACGAATTTGTCTGATATTTGATGCATTAGTTATTATATAATGCAGTTGATTGCTTTGGATGAAGTTGTTTTTATGTTTTATAATATAGAAAAAATATTTATGTAATTTTAACAAAAACTTCATTAAAATATTTCTAATGTTTCAATATTTGTGAGTAAAATTGAACTACTTATAACAATATCATGAATATTCGTAGCAAAAGCTTAAGTTATTACAAATCATTACTTTTAATCCTAAAGACTTTCTTTAATTGATTGCAATAAATTTTCAACATTCTTATAATCGTCTGCAACTTCAGTTTAACTAAAATAAAAAAAATATATCTTAGTTTCTTTTAAAAAATTATAAATTCTCCCAAAAGATTTTTGAAAACCATAAAAAGGTAAATTTTTCAAAATTATGAATGATTTTTTTAAAGAAGGGAAGAAAATTTATTCATACAGTTACATCTAAATTATTTATTTATTGCATGAAATATGAAGGCATACATTTTAAAAAGTAAATTAAAATATCCATCGATGAATAAAAGCAATCAATCAAAAGCAGACAAGAATCATTCCTTAATGAAAAGGTGACATGAAAATAATTATTATGTAAGGGACATTTTTAACAGCAATCAAGCATGAAATTCTACTGAAATTCATTTTTATACCAAATAATGACCAGGCGGATGGACATTTCCCAAAAGTGTTTTTTTTAACTCAATAAGGTCTAAAACGAGGAGATTCGTCAAAATCTAGAGTTCGAATTTTTTGACGATTACAATAGGAGACAGTAAAATCAGACAAATCAATTTAAAATTCATGATTATAAACAAAATATTAAAATAATCTTTAGTTTTTAAAAAAAATTCGTGATTTATTCATCTGCATTTTGTGCCATATTACACTATATTAAAATATTCTGTGTTCTGCTTTTACAAATAAACAAAATAATAATATCCGATCATTCAAAGCCTAAATAATCCACATCAGAAAAATAAAACTCATCAAAATGAACCCAAACACGAATATATTCTTCAAATCTTGAAAACCTCTGACAACTTGTCATTCTAAATTCTCTCATCGCATGCAACCAACGCGCCGTATCCTCTTACCTGCGATCCATACCGGAGACAACCGCCTCTTCCGGTGCCTGTTGCCAAGCAACCTCACACACATTTCTGTTGCTTTTCATGTGCGATCATTGATACGAAAGCAAGCGGGGAGGATGGTAAGCTCCACCAATCGATGAAGGTGACGAGGACGGACGCATGGACCGACATGTTTTGTAATAATCGAAGAAGATGGAATTTTATTTCGGTGTGGAAATATGTTTTATGCGCTTGTTTATGGTTGTTGATCGGAGTGATGATTGAGTGTTGGTAAAACTTCTATATAGCTGCAAAAACATGATTATTAAAAGAGGGCTTAGGGGTTTTATAGATATTAGAGTTTCCTTTCAAAATTTCTTTATTTTCATAATATATAAAAAACAAATATGTTTTTTTTTTCTTTTGAAATTTTGGGTTAACTTTCCATTTTAAACTTCCCTTTAAGTAATACAGAAAGTAGTATAAAAATGGAATTGGAGATTTTTGACGAATCTCCAAGTTTTAAACCTCCCTGAGTTCGAAAGACACATTTTTGAAAAAACGTCAGTCTGTATGTGACGAAGATCATTCAAAACCGCTTTGAGATAGGCGGTTGAAATTCGCTAGATGATCTTCACATCTTATTTGTAATCAAATTTTCAATAATATGTGTACAGAAGAAGCTCATCTGCTCGGTTGTTCGAATATAAGTTACAAAACCTAGACAGATCCGATTCGGTACACAGAATTACTATCCATATTTAGATATTTGTCATATCTTTAGCCAAATCCAGCAATAGGGTGATCTTCTGTTCGTCTGTTCTTTCAGAAACATGCAAGGGCGATAAAAGGTAATGACTTAAAAGGTAACGACTCAAAAAGGTAATGACTTAAATATATCAAATTTGATATGGGATTTTATTTTTACTACAAATACAGTTTTGTATCAAGTTTCTATTTCAAACTGTTGGATAAAACGCTCTAAAACACAAATTCGATTTTCGGATACTATTAACTGCATGCCAGGGATTAATCGCCAAAATACTAGCCAAAAATCACACGATAGATTCAATAAAAATGCTAAATTCAAGCCAAAGGTAATATTTCGTAATTTTTATGTGCCCATGTCATGCAAGATGTTCTCTGGCATGACAAGTTTATTAGAAGGTATGCGAGAAAGATTAGGGGAGACTACTCAACCTGGTTGCTTATAGGATAATGGTTTTAGATTGTCATACAGTTTGCAAATTATATGATGCAATAATTATAGAGAATACAAAGGCATATGATAAACACAAACGATCTAAAAAGCAAACCGCTATATCTGGAATAATTGTTCTTCGAAATTATAGTTAGACTTTTTATAGGAATTAATCAAAATAAATTAATATATAGTAATTATATTAAATTAAAATCTATTTAAAATTTAAGAAAAAAAAGCTTTTTAGTAATACCAGTTTTATTTCTAAGCAATTTCTATTTCTAACCTTAATCTGATTTTAAACAATATTTTATATTGATAATTTTTCTTTTTTTTTTAGTGCCGATTTATGTTGACGCGTTTCAATGATGCAAAGTGCTTTTTCTACATGTTGTCGCCTCTCTACATTTACGTACCAAAATAATTTCAGAACTATAGAATCAGAACCGTAACACCAATAATCGGTCCGATTGTGGCAAATTAAATGTCATGTTTTAACCATTTCACTTAGATATGCCATCACAGTTGCATGCGTTCCGATGCTCCACCCCCTCTCTTCTATTTGTAATGAAATCTCAAAAATCCTACTTCATTCTGCATTCTGTATGGTAAGTCTTATTACTGTCTCTACGCCCCGACCGAAGGCACACGGATAAATAATACCGAATGAGCGGAGCGCCGCAACAGCAACATTTACAGGAACTGTGGTTGAGTCCTAAGGGCAATCACCGGCCACGGTACAACCCTTCCTGAAGGAAGAACATCCTATCATCGATGGGAGAAGCCAGACCCCCTTCTTTTCGTGTAGCCTCTAGGGTGGCGAGATCTAACGATCATGCCGGAAGCATCTCATCCTCATTTCTAGGTGTCCCCGGGGAAATTATTCGGTATGGTAAAAAGAACTACGACGTTGTCATAGAGTCTCAACCCCTCAACTACTGCGCAAATTCTTCTTACATTTATGGCATTTAGATGAGCTATCAATTCTTATCATAACCACCCCACCCCACCCTCCCAGTCTCTCTTTCGAAAAATATCACATTTAACACAACCATCAACCTCAATGGACCAATTTTGACAATTAATTAAATTAATTTGCCTGAATTGCTAAATAACCGGATATTTCTCTGCTTTAGTAGCAGCATTTTATTTATTTATTTTATTTATTTTTTTTATTTGGCGTGGTAAATTTTAGTTTATCTGAGTGGTTGACATAATAAAATTAATGCTACTAATATGGTATACCAGCAGTTGGTAAGAGAATAAATGAAATAAAAATAAGCATATGAAGCTTAAAATAATATAATACCTTCTATGCTCCGGTCTAAAGGTTTGAACCTTATTTCAATTTTTAAGATCATATTTGTTCACACAAATATGATCCAACACAATTAAATGTGGCTTCTGCTCCATATAAAATGAACTAACCATCGTTCCTGTATGACGATGTCATGTCTCTATTTTCATTGTGCCATGAGCTTAAATTCACTAAAATTTAATTTTGCTCATCACTTTTATTTTAAACCGATTAACCTAAATATATACTGTATTTAATAAACAGAACATCATCTAGGAATTCATATATTAATCTACTTTTAATAAATAGGCAAATTTAATGCATATATTCCTCCACTAAGATACTTAATATCAGTGTTTATTAATTCAACATAATCATGCAACTAAAATGGATATATCCTCTGAAATGTACCTCAATAGGACATCGCCTGTTCAATGCTTATTGTTAAAATACTAATAATCCTTTCACAATTCATTCTTCAGAAGGCATTCCCAATAGTCTATGCAATCCGAGCGGGAAGTTGAACAGATTCCGGCATCTATCCATTAACATATTTACATCTACAAGAGGATCTTCAACAGCATGTAATGACTTCTGGCGGTTGGATAAAATATGCCGCCATCGTTTCGTATGCTATATACGCATCGTTCATAAACTATCATCTTTAATAGTTAATGCATTAACTAATCAATCGGATATAGCTAAATCATTGGTTGCCAGAAAATATCATAATAATTCATAGTAACTCCATATTGTATTTTGACGAGGTAGATATGTGTAATGAATTGCTAAAACTTAATGCTTCAACTATCGTATAAATATCGCCTGTCTCTATTATAACCAGTGGCATTTGTCTCCCCAAAACGATCTCGTTTCTCCTCTAATAAACTTGTCATACCAGAAAGCGCCTTACAGGGCATTGGCGTACAACAGTTACGAAATATTAACTTTTGGCTTGGATTTAACATTTTTACTGATTCTATCGCATTTCCTTGGCGAGTTCTTTGGCGATTAATACTTACCACACTCTTAATAGCATCTGAAAATCGAATTTTTGTTTTAGACACGTTTTTCTCAACCGATTAAAAACTATTTACACAAAACTGCGCTTGTAGTCACAAAATCTCTTACTAAATTTGATAGATTTAAGTTATTGTATTTTTGAAGCACCATGTCTGTTTATTTCTGAAAGTGCAGACTGACAGTCAACCCGTAGTTGGATTTGGCTAACACTTTGTCAGTTGTCTACACTATAAATGTTAAATCAGTATACCGAATTTTATCTATCTAGCTCTCTTCGTTTTGTAATTACTGTATAACCTTATATTCGAAGGGCAGGACAGACGGACTTTCTCTGAACGCAGTTTACTCAAAATTCGATACAAATCTGTAAATTTTGTATAAAGACCGCATACAAAATTTCAACCTTCAAGCTCAAAGCGTTTTTGAGTTATCTTTGTCACAAGCAGGCAAACATTTTCTAAAAATGTGGTTTTCATTTAGGGTGACATAAAATGTAAATCTCGATTTCGAATTTTTAGACGATTACTATACTGTCTTTAAACTAAGCATATACTAAAAAAGTAATAAAACTGGAGGTGTGTCTGTTTGTTGAAATTCCATATAGAAGACCATTGGGTTTAGATTTATCTAATTTGATATAAATATGCGTCTAAAAATGAGAATGTACACTTCAAAAGTATTTTTTAACTGTTTTATCAGAATTTGAATTAATTTTAAATTTTACAAATTTCATTTTTAAGTAATTTTTTTAGTAAATATTATTCCACAAAAATCATTTATTTATTTTACTTTAAGATACAAAACATTGCCTTTTTTTTTCAGTTAGACTACTTTAGTTGTCCTCCAATTTATTCCAAATTTTTGTGATAAATTATAACAATAAATTTCATTCTTATAATAGAATTCAAATCATCTTTATTGTTATTTCAAATTATTAATTTCATTGTAATTAATATCTGAATGTTGACCATGTTTCGGTACATCCGTCTTTAGAAAGATTATGGATGATAATTGTTCTATTTCTTGGAAAAAAGAGAAAGTCATAATGAATATTGCTCTCCTTTATATTTCATCAATTTGTTTATGAAATCTTTAAATATAACTCTCTTATATAGTAAGTATATTGGAAAAAATATCAATTATTTATAATTGCTATTTTTTAATTCAGCTCGTCTGCGAATTTTAATCCAATTAGCATTCGGCTGGATATAAAATTGATGATGATTTTAATGTAAACAATAAATTTCGCATGAAGTTTGTAATTGAGAATTGGAAATGAAAACTTGTAATCAGACCTGGAGCATCAAATTATGTCACACCATGACTCAAAAGCATTAGGGAACTCATGCGCAAGATAAAAAGAAGATGTGCAAGGCTGCTATAATGCCAAATTTTAAATATGTATCCCTATCGGAGTTAAAAAATTCAATGTTAAGGGACTATAAATATCAAATAACGTAAAAATGAAGTAAATCAAATAATGCATAAATGTTTATTCTGAGATTGAGTTTCATCTCAGATTTCAGCAAACGCACTGTGTAACCTGAACTTAGAAAGCATAAAATTGATTTGGTATACTTGAGAATCTGTAGATCTACTGGAAATTAAACACTGAAATCCAGAGGAATCCAAACTATAGATTTCTTCTAACTTTGATCACCTTTTAATATAAATTAGAAAATAGATGTATCAGTTAGGAGAACCGTTCTGTTAGACCCCTTGACAGAATCCTAGATTTGAGAACTGTAATTCAGAAGTTCCAAACAATTCGGCAAAAAATTCATCGTGTATAGGCCTACTAACATTAAATCCAGAAAGGGTCAACCATCTTTCCTTTGATGACTGATTCCTTTGATTTGAAACTTGAAGAGAAGGGTAAACGTCCTCTTCGTCTATTTGAGTTCGAAATTAGAAGGTATCATTCGGTAATAGCTCTTGTATGGATTAATAAAGTACATCTAAACTGTTTATCTGCCACAAGTCCTTTAAAACTAAATTATAGTTACCAAATGAAATTCTGCACATTCCACTATTACACGCAACTTTAAGAAACATTTCCAAATTAAATATGTTATTTTCACTTTTAAAATCATTTATTTATTTATTTAAAGAAGGGAGAAGTTTATGGCAGATCCTTAAATAAAAACTTCAGATTAATTGACTTGATAAAGATACGACTAAAAAGACGTAGAAAATATATTATTTATAATATGATTATATACTATTTATAATACGATATGTAAAAATACGTGTTTTTCAGAGTTTTCAAATTATAAAACAATCATTATTTTCCAAATTTTTATTTTAAGCACATAACAAATTCACTATAATCATTGAGCCAATTGTAGTATATTACGTAAATTTTAAAGAGATTTTATTCAGAATTGCTATTACATTGAATGTAAAATTTGTACATACAGGAAAAATAATTTGTTTGCAATTATAAATCAGTGTAAGAATATTAGGTTCTAATATGATTTTCTTACTTTTTAATAACTGTTTTTAAAAACATTTTACCATCTTATAATGGCATTATGTAATAATCTGGCATACCAGATTATTTGGAATATCTGAGGCAGCATTTTTACCTTGTCAATACCCGGAAAGTAACATTTTCTGTTCATTTCTGTTTCCTAAAACATTCTTATGTAAACTTCTTCTCAACGCAGATAAAACTTTCATAAATAGTTGCCCAAGATCTTTAGAGACAGAATTCAAATACAACATGCATCTAACTTTAAATTCATTGCAAATTTAATCTGTCTTTAAGCCTTCTCCCCACCATTTATAATTTCTTAAAACCGAGCAATCACCTAAAAGTTTAAAATACATTTTCCCCACCAACCTTTATTTAAAATGACGCCATCAGCAGCACAAGCCAGCCGCCTTAAAACGCATATTTAATCACCTCGAATGCTATAAACCGTTTGGCGTCCCTGGCGAAAACTTCTCACTTTTCGGCTATCAAATTCCACTCCATGTTAATGACTATTATCGATTTTGTGCAGGTCGGAGCATGGCTCAACAGGTTCTGCCTTCACCTTTTCAGCGGTGGGTATGAAAGATTCATATTTGACTCCTGTGACATTGTACAGGCTTACCGAAAAGACCTTTGCAACTATGTGACAGACCAAAGGGCTTTAATATTCAGTTAGAATATACATATGCGATGCCTTTCTTCCAAGCTGCGTAACTCCCATCTGCAGGTGAGGTGATTATTGTGGGAATAATGCTTTCAAGACAAATGCATCAAGTATTGCGGGAAATATCAATGGATTTTGCAGATTGTTTGAAGATTAAGTAAAGAATAAAAGAATGGCTGAATGGATGTGAAAGAATGATGAATTGCTTTGTCTTTGGAGTGTTTACATTTGAATTTGATATACTTAAGGAATCGTAAATCTAAAAAGCATATTGGTTGGTAAAATTGTAATTCTTAAAAAAAAAGAATCAATTCGAGTTTTGTACATATTTTGCTTATTTTAATTTTTTTAATCAACTTTGTGAAGATTTGGAACACGACTGAACATTTCCTAACTTCATTCATTTAGCGGCAGGTATGAAACATTCATAAAGCGTTCTGAGACACTTGGAGGGTTTAAAGATTTCCAAAGTAGTAATTTAACAAATTTCTTCTAATAAAATAGTCTAAAGCAGTGATGAAAAAACAAATTCTTAAATGATATTGCTTAGCTTTAGAATGAGGAATTTCTTTGTTTAAATCTTAGGATGTCAAGAATATTATACTTAATATGAGTTATTGGATAACTGGAACATCATTTCAAAATTATGTACATTGAATCAAACAACCTAAACATATTTTTATTTTATTTCATTCAGAACTTTTTGTCAATTGCAAGATTATGACTATCTTTGACTTTTTAGAAAATATAGCTATTGAACCACATGTTCTAATGGAAACTTCGCATACCATATTATTAAAATAACTTAGCGCTTTTCGTA